>JAPTGZ010000028.1:17350072-17378596 GCA_029814645.1 Fowleria isostigma | reverse complement strand
CGCACCAGGAGCCCCGTATTCTTCCACCCCCCCAGCACCACTCCCGGCCAGTAATCAGCCATCAGGTGCATCACCCTCTGCAGTACAGCAGTCTCCACGATATCAGGTAGGATCTTATGGACATTTGTGCGTCTGTAAAAATGACTGGATCTCAAAGCTCCCCCTTACTGTGAACCTAATAAGAGATAATCTGATTTTACATGTATTATGACATGCGGAAAATGAATGTTGGAGGTTATTGTGCATAGGTTACCACTTTTTTTAACATGTCGTGTTCATTCATTTGGAAAGAACAATAAAATGAAAAGATTAAAGCAGTTTACAAAGAAGCATCCTGCAATCTAAATGGGCAAGATAAAACACAATTCTTTATTGTAAACAGTAATGACTGTTTCCTAGTGGCTATTGATTTTTCACCACACAAACATTCAATAACCAGCTGTCAGATTTACTGTTTTTCATTGAGCAACCCTCAGGTACATACGGCACCTTCAACTATTGCTCGTTCCACCTCATCTTCTCATATTCTGCCCTGTAAGGTTTATTGGAAAATCATTCTTATGCTGTCAAAGCAAAGTGTCACTTCTTCTAGTACTGCCTGAGTGCTCGCCTCAAGGCAAGTGACGGCATGTATACACCAGACACGTAAAAATAACCGTACAGTATATAAACTGTAGGACATCCAAATATGTCATACTTTTTACATCTTAGAGCAGACTGTGTATTTAGATGTTAGATGTTAATAGCTTTGTTTTTCATGTAATTTTTTTCTACCTTTATCCTCCTGTTATTCAGCCACAGCAGCAGTCCAGTGGGTCTTCCCAAACAGCACTTGCCCCCATCACCTCATCACCACCTCAGCGGGCTCCCATCCTCAGCCCCTGCCTTGCCTCTGTCCATAGCAAACCTCTCTACCTCGCACTATTCCTCCCTACGGAGCCCGGCCCATCGCCATCCGGCCATGTTTGCAACCCCAGCAACACTGCCGCCACCACCGACCTTACCAACCAACAGTTTAGTGGTGCCCGGGCACCCTGCCGGCACCCCCTACCCAGGTAATGCCACACAAATCCCTCCAGACATTCTAAAGTATCATAATAATTTACTGACAACAATTGTAGCATTTATGGTACGAATATCTTCCTTTATATTTATCTTCTTAGGCTTTCAGATAAACATTGGGCTTCATATTTAAATACAGTCACGGAAAATTTTATTAGACCATCAAAAGTCATCAAAAACAATGGTTATGCAATCAAGTACTAATTCCTGTGTGTATCATGTGACTACAACAGACAGAAAAAAAACAAGAATACCTAAAAGCACTGGTTTTGTCAGTATAATGCCATAGATATTGATGTAAGAACTTATGTGATTTTGGTTATTACCATGGAAAATGGATAGATATCAGCTCTTAAATTAAACTCTTAGGAGCTATTTTTGTTTTTATCATTATATTTGTCAAAACAAATGTACCTTTAGTTGTACCAGTTATTAAAATGAACACAAAATTGAAGAAAACATAGGGTGGTCTAATGTTTTTTCCCGCGACTGTATGTATTTTTATCTATTTAAACAACATTTCAAAGTCTGTATGCTGTCTTTTGTATTTCCACTGAACTTTTCTGCTGTATTTGAGGAATCATTTAGCTTATTGAAAGTGAGTTGTATTAAGTTTACGTCATCAAACCAGTGGAGAACTGGTTTATAGTCTGTTACAAAAAGTATATGTGATTTTATGTTGAAACAAGTCAAGTGTCCATATAAGAAATTGCTGATCAGGTAAGTGCACTTTTTTACCTATTAATTTGTACTTCAAATTAAACTACAGCAATATTTATATTTCTATATATCTGAAGTTTTCTTTGCTCATTTCTTTATTAATACTTAAATTGGATAAACTATTTTTTTGTTGTGAAAGCAGATTCCTTCTATACTTAGAATGATAACTGTCATCAATCTTTAGTACTATACGTAACGTGAGCAGCTCATAGAACAGCGCTCTATGCTGCCTCTCACAAGTCAAATGCTAGTGTTTCTTTTTCATTGGTGGAAAAAAAAAAATCAACATTAATTTTTAAGATGGACTGTATTTATAGTAGCTTAGACATTTTCAAAAAGTGAAGAGGTCAGTGTAGGAGGGCTTGGATGCGTCACTGGAAAATGTCAGCTAACAACTGGACAATCATCACAGCTGGAGACATCTTCGGCAAACTGAAAGCAGCATTTTACCGGTGCACTGAAATGCACTCAGTCATCAATCTGATGCAACCAGAATTATGTTTTCTGCTTCCATTGATATGTGACTGGTGGCAATTTGATAATAACCCTAACAGTTTCCTCAAAACAAATATATAAATGCTGCAATAGGCGGTAACAAATGTCTCCAGTGATGATGGGTGTCTAATAAATCTGCCAGTTGTGCATTGACTTTCTAATGGAGAGCAAGAGTGTGTGTTTTCTGCTGGGATGACTCTTGGTTCTCTCTTGTCTTTAGATACCAGCCTGTTGATATCATTCAACCAACCAATCATGTATTGCCAGCCTCATTCGGGGATTCTGATTGGCACATTGTCACAGGCAACTCTGTTACCACCACCAATGAGTCCCCACGTAGAAAACCCTCACAGCATGAGCTGGAGAAACAGAGAATGCCAGGTGACTATTTCTTTCTTCTCTTCTACCCTTGTTGTGAAGACTGACTGGGCGCCCGTGCCTTTTTTTTTTCTTGTGTCCCCCCACTTCCCTCCCCCACCCCCTTTTTCTTTTCTTTTCTTTCCTTTTTTTTTTTTTCGTTTTTTTTTTTTTTTGTTTTTTTTTTTTTTTTGTTTTTTTTTTTTTGTTTTCCTCGCTCTCCTTTCTTGCAGAGCATGACCTCCTGAGGCAGGAGTTGAACAACCGCTTCCTGGTTCAGAGTTCAGAGCGGGGCCGGGGGCCGTCCGCCTCGCCGCTGGCCCCCGTGTCGCTCCTGAGGGCCGAGTTTCACCAACACCAGCACATGCACCAGCACCAACACACCCACCAGCACACCTTCACGCCCTTCCCTGCCAGTCTGCCCCCGGCCGCCATCCTCACCCCGCCCACCGCACCCCCCATGGTGCGTACCCAAGCCAGAAATGTGAGGATAAGTAAAAAACAAAGCTCCCGTAACTTCCCACCCACCTGTCACCCTCCCGATTTTCTCTTCAATCAACTTCCCCCTTTTTTTCTTTACCCCA
This sequence comes from Fowleria isostigma, assembly GCA_029814645.1. Lineage (NCBI taxonomy): Eukaryota > Metazoa > Chordata > Actinopteri > Kurtiformes > Apogonidae > Fowleria > Fowleria isostigma. The sequence goes on along the minus strand of JAPTGZ010000028.1, from coordinate 17,375,378 downwards.
AAATTCACCAATTTAGTCCCCTAGATGTAGGAACCCCTCCCTTCAAGAATATATTAATTCAATTTGATTTCTGCATATTTTTGTGCCATTGAAGTCTGAATGCTGATGAGACACTGGGAGCACCACATCGAAATCTACAACTGACACTTTTTTACCACATTGTGCAGCTGGATCAACTTGATTCAACTCTGTTTTATGGTTTTATATCTGGAAAAGGTGGGTGGGAGGGTTACTTATTCAGATACCAACTTACCAGATTCAAGACAGTGGTGGAACCTTAAATGATTTACAGCACAGATGTCAAATAAGGTAAATAATCAAGCTGGAGGTGGCAAGAGAGGTCAAATATTTACAAGTTGGAGCATTAGAAGAGTCAATAATCCTGTCAAAAGAGCAAAGTTCTAGGTCATTTGAAATTGCTGAACTCAAATATAATGTTTCTACATCTGGCAAAAGTTGTGGATTTTATCTACTATCTTTGACCTAGTGATTTTAAAGGAGACACAATAACATTGCAGACTAGATCAGGTAGACTCTTCTCAATGACCATATAAAACTAGACTAAAAAAAAAACTTGCCAGTTGTGGAAAAACTAAACTCACTCACTGTAGCTTATATTCTTTTATTTGCATTCTGTTTTGTTCATCGCAATACAAAATTTGCCATAACATACAGCCATATATCAAGAATCAAGGATATCATTTTTCTATGCTCCATTGTTCCTGTGCATGTCACTTTCATGTTGTTCAGTTTCATGCAGTGTTGCTATGACAACCAGTTACATTGAAGGGGTTCTATATCAGCAGCGGAAAAACAAGGTAGCCAGTACCAAAAGTGAGTAGAGTTGAATCAAGTTGAGCTATTAGTATGTGGTGGAAAAGCACCAAATGAAACAGACAAACACCGAGCAGTCAACCCCCACTGGCTGCCACTCCCCCTCACATGCACACACACTAGCTCCCATTACACACCCGGGTTGGTTAAAACTGAAAAAGCGCACATATACCTTCATACCAGACCACTTCTTTGACCAGTAATGAAAATATATGCATAACATTGCAGTAACGTTGATAAAATGCATCATGTTTATAGATGCCAGTTTCTGACCCCTTTCTGTGGAACAGATCGGCATTGCAAAACTCCATTTAAAGCAGGGGTCTCAAAACATGCGGCCCAGGGGCCACATCCGGTCCACCAAAGGGTCCAATCCAGCCTGTGGGATGAATTGGTGAAATGCAAAAATGACACTGAAGATATTAACAATCAAGGATGTATAGACTAATATAATCTAAAGTGGGTCCAACCAGTAAAATATCCAATTCAACTTTATTTATAAAGCATTTTAAACAATTGCAGTGGACCAAACTACTGTTCAGAAGGTTAAAAGTACAGTGAATATGTTATAAAAGCATTAAGAAACAATAAAATCAATAAATTAAAATAAGTTAAAATATAAAAGACAATAACATAAAAACAGCAAAATGGATTTTAAGAAGTGATGTAAACACATGCAACGAGGAGGCCTGTTTGATGTAATACATAAACTACTATCATAATTATCTATAAATAATGACAAACTAATGTTTCTATTTGTTTTGGTGTAAAAAAGTGAAATTGCATGAAGATGTCAACATTTATGAACTATCCCTTCACAAAAAAATGTGAATAACCTAAAATGTCTGAAGAAAAACAAGCGCATTTTTACCAGTATTCTGCCTGTTATTAAATGTTTGGTGTATTTGTAGATCCACTGTGATCTGCAAGCTGTAATGAACATGTGTAAATGATAAACTGAGACATAATGTTGTTAAAATTACACTTATTTTTCTTAAGAGATTTCAGGTTATTCATGTTATTCCCATTTTTAAAGGATAATTTGTAAACTAAACATTATTATAATGTAATTTAAATTTTTTTTCACTGTTATTGTTTAACTGGTCTGTCCCACATCAGATCATATTGGGCTGGATGTGGCCCCTGAACTAAAAAAAGGAGTTTGAGACCCCTGGTTTAAAGTATTCATGTAGTTCTGAATTTTAACAGAAGATCAAAAAGAGCTTCCTCCAGGCAGCTTTTTCAATTGTTTACACATGCACGTCTTTCTAATTGTTTTGACTGTTTTATTTTCCTGTGCAAAAGAGCAACACTGTCAAACACACTTGTGCATACTGTATGTGTTTGGAAGAAATACAGAGTGTTCTGTACTGCAGGCTTGTACGGATTGTGTGCGAGTTCTTTGCCACGTGTGTGCGCACCAGTGATTATTTCAAAGCCTCGCAGTCAGTCAGATGGTTTGTTGTGGATAAAGGCGGGGATGACATCACTGCAAAACTGTTGTGATAATGTTTCTAATTGCTTCAGTGCTTTAACTGTCATCAAGTCTGGGGGGGGAGGAGGGCAGACACTCGCGGCTCTCAGATTAGTGCAGAGGAGAAAAAAAAAGGTTATGAGTATTCATCCATCATTTCAAATGCACACCAATCTGTGACAGTCGATTCAGTTGGGGGCCCTATTTGTAGCTTTTGGCATTAGTCTAATAGATCTAATCCATCATGTCATGACCTCTGATTAAGAGCCTGTGGTCCCATTATGGCCCCACTTCAAGATTATCCTCATCCTGTACATTAGAAATCAAAGCTCTGGTATTTATGGCACAGTCTCAGATAAGTGTGTTTAGACAGTTCTGCAGCCAACACACACATGCCGATATCTGGTTCAGCATTCGTTCCCAACATGGTAGGCATTATATACCATACACAGCCATCTCTTTGAAGATCAAAGAAGCGATTTTCCTCATCTCACTAATGCTGGTCTTATGTAGTTTGTGATGTATATACCTCCCCATCTCCTCTTGCTATTACAATGGGATTTGCTGTTAATGTCTTCTTCTGGTTTTTTTTTTTTCTTTTTAATTGAAACTGTGTTGTTACTTAACTTGTGCCTTTTCCTCTCCTCCCTTCCTCTTAGTAACAAAGCTGTTTTTTTCTTCTCTTTGGTGCTTGCTTAGAAAAGGCTTGGAATGATGATGTTGTGGTTGTTTTTTTTTCTTTTTTTTTTATTGTTTTATCATGAAAGGCAAATCAAAAATGGCCCAGTTGTGACTCTCTCTCTCTCTTTCTCTCTCTCTCTCTCTCTCTCTCTCTCTACCTCTCTTTCTTTTTATTTCCTCCTGCACTGTAGACGCCCCATGTCATTTAAACTATGTAACAGCCCTTGGCTAATGGCTGTAATTAATGAAATTATGAAGCCTCTATTTGTTTATTGTTCAACGCCCTCAAGCAGCTGGCTTGCCAAATGGCAGCACTGAGTATCTTTCCTACCCCGCCCCCTTGCCCCTGCTTTGTCTTTGGACAGGGAATATTCTTAATTGTTATAAGATGAAATATTAAGGTTTAATTAGCCAAAGCTGTTTACTATAAAACTGTGACAGGCACTATAAATTACAAGGGCAAGCTTTTTTTGTTTCTTTTTTTTACAAGGCCATAAAGCAGCCAGAATCCCTCACCCAGTGTCAGACATTAAACAGGCCGTGCCTTCAGAAATGCAGAGGAGCCGTTTAATGAGCTCGGAAGCTGGCTCGGCGTTTCCTCTCAATAGGCTGTCTGTCTTTGATTTGGGCCTATTATCGCCCACAAACAGGGCCGCCAACACCATCGCTGCCGCTGCTGCCATTTTGAGTGCAGATGTGAATGGCTCTGCTTCACCACAAGGCCCCTGACCCAACGCCTGTGTCGCCACCAGCATCTTAGCCAACCCTTTCGCACTAACCCCCACCACCACCACCACCACTCCCTTTACCAACCACCCGCGTGGCAGCACACGCACAACACATAGAAACACTGATTCATACCAGTTCATTTTCCTGTTTTATATAAACCCAAAACGTCTGCGCCTGCCAAGAGAGCTTTGTGAAAACACTCGCAAAAAGTACCTGCAAATGGTTTGCGTATTTGCGGAATAGGAATAAGTTACTGTCACTTGTAATTAGCCTGTTTCAAAATAGAGAGCCAGTTTTGGCTTGTGAACAGACATACAGAGTCCCTATTCATTCATACATGGGTCAACATTCTTAGCTCTCTCCTCTGTCTCCTCTCCTTCTCAGCTTACTGACTAAATTCCCATCTGCTCAAACATTTTTTCATACATCATAAGGACATAGTTATATTATATGGCAAATAGAAATTGAAATTACTCTTGTAGGCATAAGCTCTGCCCCAGAAAAGTTTCCTTGCATCACCTCTTCCTTTCAGGGTTACATCAGTTTAATGCAGAGCTGTCCTGAATTAGCTCCTAACCAAACGTCGTCTGTTCTATTCACTTTCATTCATTACAGACAGGCGACTTACACAAGAGACTCCATATATTCTTTCCGTGCTTTTTTTTTTTTTTTTGTACAAGTAATTGGTCTGTTTCTAGACTTAATTTCTTTTGAAACCCAAAACAAGCTATATGTCTCTTTTTTTACTCCTAACCCTCCCATCTATAGCGTTTGGTCTTGTTATTAAAAGTCCATAGCAGTCAAAAGCAATTAGATTCAGATTTCTACAAATTTTCCAGTGAATAGAAACAACTGGTCTGGTTTTAAAATGGTCTGTTTCCCAAACCGGGCCTCCACACCCAACCTCTGTATGCTCAATTGGAAAATCATGCAGCCTGTCTTCATCTTGGCAGTCTGCTAAAGCGGTCGTATTGTTAGTAATTTGACTGCCTATCTGACCATGCAGTGGAAGTAAACCCATGACCGGTGCAAGCCAGCTGCTTTACTCCAGGGCTTATTAGTCTGGATCAAAACACTGCATATGACCAGTTACAGATGTATATCACGTGTTTAGTTTTTTTATGTAAAAATAATAAGACTTTGTTATTAGAAACGCTTTTCCTAACTCTCCTCTCTTTTGTCTCTTCCAGTTCGACAAATACACCCCTAAACTGGACAATCCATTCATCAGACATTCAAATGTGAGTTTTTCTGGGTTATTTTAATTTAAATTTCTTATTTGCATTTGGCAAATCAAATATTTGACATATTTGAATATTGCCATGAGAGCATTTATCGCGGTTGTGGGTTTGTGTGTGCATATGCTTATGTCTTGTTCTGTACATATGTTGATTTTGTTTCAAGATTTTGTGTCTCCCATCCTTCCCTTTTCTCCCCAGTTCTTCCCCTCCTACCCTCCCACCATGCCAGGCATGCCCCCGCTGCTCCCACACTCAGGACCCTTCAGCTCGTTGCAAGGAGCCTTCCAGCCCAAGGTCAGCCCCACATCCCCAACCTCAACCCACAATCTACAAACGTGTAGAATTCAGGGAAGCATGATCACACAAGAGATCACATATGCTTGTGAAAATACTGTAAAATGACTTTGTCCTTTCATATAACATGCTCAAATAGACACCTACTGATGGCATAAAAAAGTTCCCGTTTAAATAGATAGTTCATGGCTTTATTCACTGTCTGTAAGAAAGAGCAAGAAGGAAATTAGTCTAGACTGCATGTAAAGTCATCAAGTAAGATTATTAATGCACCATAGGGTAGTGAAAGAAATGCTCTCAGTTTTGTTTGTTCAGCCAAGTTTCCTAGGTTTTTTCTTAATCACACAACATTAAAGAAAGTGGTTTAGGAAATTACAACACCTGCAAGTAGAGATGAAGTGCTGCTGTTTTTTGTTTGGTTTAGGGTTAATGTTAGAAAATGCATGTGAAAAAGGGGATATCACAAAGAAAAATAAGCTCCATATATGCATCATAAACATCCCTTAAAATAAAAGAAAAAATTGTGTACAAACTCTAAATGTATAGCACTAAATTGAATTATTTTTTTGCAAAAAGAAGAAGCTATTAACTACTAATCCACTTATTTTTATCCATTTATACTTGGACATAATGTAAGGTTTGACTGGACCTGGACCTACATGTTAGACAGGTTGTGATAGGCTCAAGATAAAACACTGATGTTAAAGTGTCCAGGAGAGCAGAGGAGAGGCAAACAGAGGCAGTGAGGTTAGGAGTGATAGGAAGGGGTGGGAGGGTGTTGGTCTGTCTGGCAGATGCCCAGTGGCTGTGACCTGGTGTAAGCCACCAATCAAAGCTGGCCTAAATCCCCTGGCCTTATTCCCGGCGGGTTTAGTCATGGAGGAGCCCTTTTGTCCAAGGCTCCTCCAGATGGTTCAAGGAATACTCGTATGTGTCTAAAGCCCCTGCTAAGTATTCTAGGAGAGAAGCTTGGAAAGGAGGAGGGTTAGGGCATGGGATGTGTATGTGTGCTTGTTTGTAGTTGCTGCTGACCCGGGTCACCCTGCAGGATCTTCCTATCCCTGATGCTGGGATGGATTAATATGGCTGATCTAGGCACTTGTGCTCCAAAGACTTAAAGAGGAGATCAGAGAGATCAGAGACGTGTTACTCTGCCATGGCTCAGCGCCTGCAGCATCATTGCAGTTTTATCTACTGACGTCAGCCATACAGTAGGATTACTGAGCTATAGTGCTTAGGGAGGATATAAGGTTACAGGGACGCTGGCATCACTGGCAGGAAAATCTTCAAGTGGTTTTAAAACAGTTTCTAGCTCTGAGCGTCAGTGCTGGAGTGTACAGTGGAAGAAAACATACAAACTTTGGAGTGCATTGTTGTTGTTCTCTTATTATATATATAGGGCTGGATAGTGATTAGCATGGCTGTCCATTATCTTGTTTTCTGTGCATAACTGGAAATCCAGCCAATACTTTTTCACCAAACTCACGAGAATTTATCAATTACATGTTGGAATGTTGTCAACCTGTGAAATTGAAGGAGGAAAAATGCAAACACACCTTTAGCATCCAGAAAGTAACTGAAAATCATTCACTCCTTTTTCACCAAACTTAATACAATGCATCATTTATGTCCTGGAGAGGTGGCTTTTGCTAATATGTCTGTTGCCTGTCCATCTTGTTATTTGTGATCATTTCATTTTTGGATAGTTATAAAAATGTTCCATATTTTTCCAATAAAGTTACTTAAGAGGCTACTCAACTACCCTACTGACAGTAAAACTCAAAGAAAATAAGCAAATATAAGAAATATATATATTCCGTTTTCTGAGTACTGTTGGTATATAATGTTCTCTGATAGCTCATGTTATTCCTAAGGTCTTGACAGATCTATTTTAGAATATACCCTGATGACACTCATAAGGATTTAGTGAAATAACAGAGGTGTCAAAACTCGTCATTCAGGATACGGGGGTGGTTCGTCAAACGTCGTCTTTCCGGGGGAAAGACTTTAAGCATGTGCAGCGACATTACAGCAGTAACAGGCATGGATTTCCCCCTCCCACACCAACAACCAATAATGGAAAACAGCCCCCATATAAAGGCCTCGGCTACAACCACTTCCCAAACAGACCAAGAAGGAGGTTATCCAGAATTTAAATACACATTATTTACAGAAAGACGACATTTATCAATACTGAAGCATCATAAATAAATTGCATTAATTTTACTGCAATTAATAAACCAACATCTAACACTAAAAACCCAAACATAATCACACTTTCTCCCCTAATCTCCCCTTCACTTCAGTCTCCATACACATAGCTCACACCAGGCTCTTGTTAACGCCACAGTAATGGGCGCACCTCAGTGACAATGGTTCACCTTTAAATCACCTCAGAGACAGAGAGAACATTAGAGTGGAACCAAAACAATCAAACCACCCACCAAAATCAAACTAACCTATGTATCAATCAACTAAATAGTATCCATCTTCAGTCGATAAACACATAATTATATGAAATAAACAGTAAGAATTAGAAAAATCCAGATAAATGACAATATGTTGTATGTGTATGGATGTGTACTGTGAGTCATACACCTGTTCAGGGAGGGGCTGCCTGCAGCTCCCTCACAGATGTGATGAAAGAAATACAAGCTGGAATGAAATTTTCTGTCATTTTAATGAAATTTCACACCATCAGAATAATCCATTGGGTGAAAAGAGGAAATATGTATTGGAAAAAAGTTTGAATGCATTTTCAGCCAAGGTTTCTCTAAACCAGCCTCGATAGTATGTGTTCTGTATGTGAAGATGTTAAGATAATGAAGGCTAAACCAGTCATAATTGCCTCTCCGAGTATTTTCTAATTAAAAACCTCGGCATTAAACAATCAACACCCTGATGTTATGTGAAAATGGTGTAAAGAACAGTTCATGGGTTCTTTTTTTAAAGTGTTGATGATTTTCTATCTTGTTTCTTGGTTCTTAGGCGTCTAATCCCATCGACGTAGCAGCCCGTCCGGGAGCAGTACCTCACACACTCCTACAGAAGGATCCACGGGTAAGAAAGAGTCTTCTTAAGGACTGTCTTTTCCCATAATGCATCTGCACAGTCACAGTAATCCAAACTGACAGAAAGTAAGAGCATGTGTTTTTTAGACAAATATTTCCAGTGCGATTAAGCTCCTTACTCTGCTGATGTTAGGGTTTTGCACTAAGCTCTGCATGCTCTCTTTGTTGATGATGATAATGGTTGTGTGTTTGTCCACACAGATAACAGATCCATTCAGGACATCAGTAAGGGTAAGTCATTGCGTCATCCTCTTGTTTTAAATGTTTTTTTTCCTCTCTGGCCAGGCCACAAAGTCCAAAAATGCAAATTCTCCAACAATCACAGATCAAGCAAACACAGGCTTTTGGCTGCCTTGAATGGTAGCTTTGAGGTCTCTATGGGGTGAAAGTCAGAGTTAGATTTTTCTTAATCCGTTGCCTGGTTGAAAATTCTGATGAGTTCCCACTTTGTAGTGTGGCCAGAAAATCGTAATGCCAGAATCCATTTTTAGCTCCCTATATCAAAGCCAGCAGGCTAACCTCAGTCTCTCTCTAAATTTTTAGAAACCTGGCAAGTGGTGTGCAGTGCATGTCCAGATCGCGTGGCAGATCTACCACCACCAGCAGAAAATGAAGGTGCGTGAGATGGATAATGTTGTTTTGCAAGCTACTTACTGTCACATAAAATACTGGTGCAAATACAGTAGAGTGGTTACAGAATAACCATCAAATAATGTATGTGAGTATCCAGTAGGGCTCCTCATGTCATTTCTAATTCTCTACGTTTAGAAGCTATAAGTATGTAACTACATTCAGACGGACTCTTACTCACATGTATGTAAGAGTTCCAACTATTTGCTGCATGTAGACCTCCAAGTTACATATTTCTGGAGTCACTATAAATTGCAATAACTGACTGTTAATGATATTGATGTAGTAAAACGTTCATTTTGTTGTGTAGCCACATTGACGAAAAATGTGATAAATGCCTGTCAGGGAATACTCCACTGACAGAGCATGGCGTGGCCTCGCCATGGAAACCCTCAGTAGTGTCAGTCCTTCGTGGACCCTGGAACCCGGTTACTGAGGATTAGTTTTCCCTAATCAGCTTACTTATATTTGTTGTAACACAGTCGGCCAGAATAGGACACATAGAGCCATTGTTTATGTATCTGTCCTCCCTCTGATCTCTCACCCAGTGAAGCTGAGGATAAATCCCTCTCACTCACTCTGTTGCTGGAAATATTTGGTGCTTGTTGCCTGTCGACCTCATGTTCTTTGTCTGCTTTCCTCTCCTTTGCTCAATGTAGCAAATGCAGCTGGATCCTCACAAACTTGACATGAACGGGAAGCTGGACCTGTTCAGTCGACCTCCAGCTCCAGGAGTCTTCCCAGGGTTCCCTTACCCTCACGACTTGGCGCGACCCCTCTTCTCTTCTACAGGTCAGTGGGGAATGAACGATGTGGTTCCTCCCAGGACAAATCGTTAAAAATTACAGCACTTTAGAAGCCTTCCAGTGGCATTTTTCATCTTTTTTTGCAAATTACCATTTATAGCTGCATGTTACAATTGTTCCATTGCAAATGAAATGGTGGATTTTTTTTTCCTCTCCACTCATGTAATGTTCACTTAATTATAGTGCTTTTGTAGCAAATGTTTTGCCAGTAAAGGGAGGTAGATATGTCTATGAATATGGATGACTCTCGGTTAGGTAATTGACTGATTTGCCCTGCGTTGGAGGGCAACAGAGAGGCAAATGCCCTTTGACTGGTAATTATGCAGTGCTGTGTCAGAGGCACTCCTATAATTGGTTCATTCATTAACAATTCATGGAATATGGGTGATGCTAACCATGTTTTGTGAAAGAGACCAGCTTGTTGCACATTCAGGGGATGACCTCAATAAGCAGCTGTAGAGCGACACACAAACATGCAGCAAAAAAGCAAAATATCAGTTGCTAATTTGCTCAGTGGCATTATAGAGCTGGCTTTATACGCGTCTAGCTTCTATTTTGTACCAGACTACGTGTGAAAGAAATCCACCCACATTTCAGTTTTTTAAAGTTGTTATTCCAGCAGAGCTAGTAAGACATTTTATGACTGTCTCATTAGAAAATAACTCTACTCCGTCCTTTGACAGGCTCCGGTCACCCAGCTCCTGCACCCTACGGACCTGCCCCCCACCCCAGTGGCTTCCTGCCTCCTAGCCATTTGGCAGGTAAGTGTAAGTAACACCATCTTCAATTTTTTTAATACATCTATCTCCCTTTTCTCTCCATCTGTCTCCCTCTCCCTTTCTTGCAGCCATGTTTTAAACACATAACAAACCAACACAATTTGAAAGCTAGTTATTTCAGAGTGTGATATGAGGTTCATTTGCAGGTTAATAGGGTATCCAGTCAGGCAGTAAGCTGATTCTGAGTTCACGGTTTTGGAGAAAGAGGCTGCCATACAATCAGACAGGGTGATTCATAACACAGCCTTAAATAAACCATGTCTGGGATTAATGAAAAGACGTAGCTAGCCTAGAATCTAGTCTCCAGTCCTATTTATCACTCCTTATTTGTTTGGACAAACTGTAGGCAGTGCAACTTTTTTTTTTTTCTGTGATGTTGCAAAGAGCTGGTGAAGAGAAGTGAAGGTCACCTCTTATTGGATTTATTTGTGAATAAAATTATTTATTTAATCATTCACATAATCATTTCTCACCATTTTGATTGAGACACAGTTTGGGTTCAGAGAGGCCAGCTGATTTCATATAACAACCCCTTGAGTCAGTCCGCTCTGCACTTATGAAGACTTGGTGCACTGAGGAGGAAGATTTAGTCAACAGCAATTTTCCTGTCCAGAGAATATGTGTGTGAGGCAGTTGTTGTCGTGTCTGATTTATCAACAAACCCCCAGAGTTGAAAATCCTTAATCTGTAGAGATAACGTCTGAATTTCCTACGGAGTTCTGTTGAATTGTAATCCGACTGCAAATTATCAGTTGATTAACGCTGCTCATAACTGACTTTGGTGAATATTTGTGGATCCTACCAGAGACCAGATTCTGCGGTTTAGTCATTGTGGTTTGTCTCTCCTAATTTATAAACCTTCCAGTTATCCTGCCCCACTACAGTCCATTCATAACATAGCTCCAACAACTCCAAACTATTTTCCCATCAAGCTGTGTAGTTCCACAATCCCCAGCAGGGTCAGAGACACTCCACTCCTGTTAGTGGCAGTAAATCCAGCATCCAGGAGGCCTGGCTATTGCAGGATTACCACAGAGCTAGGGTGGCAGCGCTAAAAACCACAGCTCGCTTGTAAGAGAAAAGCCGAGTGGAACGGGTTGGTGTTGGGGTGAGCACCATTAGCCAGCCCCCCCCCTTTTGCTAATCCCTGTTTGGCATTTTGCAGATCCTTTCAGTCGCTCCAGTTCCTTTGGCGGCCTCGGCAACCTTTCAAGCAGTGCCTTCGGAGGATTAGGCAACCCCTCGCTTGGTAAGCGCTGGCCCCCTCTCCGCCTCCACTGCTCCCCCCTTCAATCGGGCCCCTGTGGCCAGTAACAAAACAGAGCAGGACAGCGTTAGACCACAGGGAGAGCCAGGAGGGGAGGAAAAAAAAAAAAAAAATCAAGACACTTAGCTCTAGTTTCTGTGTCAAAGCAGCCCTAGCCTAGGGAGGCCCAACAAGTGCAACACACCACAGCAAACCTCCTCCCTGCTTCCACTTCATCTCCCAGCCATGTCCCCAACAGCCTGGCTTTAATCTGGCTTTGCTACTGCCAACAAGCACTCCCAGGTCTGCTGTTTGGTGGCAATTCATCTATTAATTATTTGACAAGCCCCTTCTGCACCACCACGGAGGGCTTTCTCTTTTCCCCCTGCATCCTTCTCTCGCTGCCTTTCACTCTTTCTCTTCATCCCTCCTATTCTTGTGTGCCAAATCGGTCACCCTGTTGTGAAAATGGAAGTGATTGGAATAGACATGCCGTGGAATGCTAAGGTCTCCCTTGGCTTTTCACAGCCTTCATCTCCAGAGGGCAAAAAAAGGGAGGGAGGGGAAAGCCCTTTAGTCCAAAAGCAAATGAGTAGAGATTTTTTTTTCTTTGGTGGGGGGAGCCATTAACCTCTAACTCTTTCAAACAGCTTCACTGAGAGAACCTCCAGAGACAAAGACAAAAGCAGCTTTTGTTGTTGAGTCTTTCTCATCTTATGTGTCCTCAAGAGGGTTTTGTGCCCAATTAACTTACAGTGGATCCCACGCCTGTCCCTTCCTTTCCAGGGTCCAACAGTGTTTTTGGCACAAAGGAGGGGCCTGGAGGACTGCCCACATTTGGCAGCCCCCACCACGACACCTGGAATAGGCTTCGACGCACCCCGCCATCTTTTCCTACCCCACCACAGTGGCCCAAAACCGCAGACGCCGAGAGAAGCAGCTCAGCCAACAGCCATGAGAGAGAGCGAGAGAGAGAACGGGAACGGGAAAGGGAGAGAGAGAGAGAGAGGGAGAGGGAACGAGAGAAAAGAGACTCATCTATTGGGAAAGAGGAGAAGGATAAAGACAGGTAAGTTTGAGGTGGATTCGAAAATATTTCGGAGATATAGAAACATTTCTGCATTTATGTATTTAAAAATGACTTTGCCTGTGTTATACATTTTATTGACTTGTGTACAGTCACGGAAAATACCCTATATTTTCTTCAATATCTAGTTCATTTTAATGTCTGGTACAATGAAAGGTACATTTGCTTGGACAAATATAATGATAACAACAAAAATAGCTCATTGTGGTTTAATTTCAGAGCTGATATCTATCCATTTTCCATGGTGTTCTTGATAAGAACCAAAATCACATAAGTTCTTACATCAATATCTATAGCATTGTACTGAAAAAAGTGCTTTTAGTCATTCCATGTTTTCTTTTCTGTCTGCTTCAGTCACATGATACACACAGGAGTTAGTACTTGATTGCTTAACCATTGGTTTGATGACTTTTTTATTGTCTAATAATTTTTTCTGCGACTGTGTGTAGACTACAAATGTTGTACAAAAATACATTTATTTACTTGACAGTCTCATCAGTTTTCCATTTGCAGTTGTGATGAAAGACATTTTCTATGTTTTATACTCGTACTAACTAACATTACTTTGTTCACAGGGATTCTGTGGATCGCAACCGGCACTCGAACCGTTCATCTCCAGCTTCAGCACCAGTTAGCTACCAGATCAGCAGCCTGATACGCTCCAACAGCCAGAACTCCAATGATTCAGGACGCCATCACAGCGGCAGTGTGGACCGGGTCCGCGAGGCAGAGAAAGAACTTCTGGAACGCCACAGAGAGTCATCCACACTGGCTGATGTGAAGGTGAAGGAGAGCCGCTCACCCAGCAAGGAGATGCTTGAGAGGAGACCCTCAGAGGACTGTATCAAACCTGCACACCGGTCTCCTTCGCCATACTCCAAGGTAGTGATCAATGAGCAGGGCCTAAAGATGGCAGGTGGTCCTCCACCTGCACTTAAGGACAGTGAGAGGAAAGATCCTCCACCTACAGAACTCCTCCACAAGGTGAAAAATGACATGAAGATTAAAGAGGAGAGGAAGGAGGAGCAGGAGGTCATGGTGGTGAGCTCTGAACCTGCTCCACAACCACCATCCCAAGTTCTCTCTGCTCCCGTCTCCCAACCGGGAAACCCACACCACCACCATCCGCCTCTATCCCAGCAGCCTCCTCTTCCCTCGCCACGTGGTACTGAAATCCCTGCACCTGGTCTGCATGGTGTTCCCATGGCACACTCGCTGCCTCTGTCCATGAGTGCCATGCCTCAGATGGGAAGCCTAAATGTTTTGGACCGAGCTCGCATGGCTCCCTTCATGGGAGTGAGTCCTCTGGCAGGAAGAGAGCGCTTGCCTCACCCAGCCTTCCCCTGGGACCCGCTCAGAGAGGCGTATCGCAGCCTGGATCTGCAGCGCCGCATGGACTTCCAGCTCAGGGCTGAACAGGGACATCGTTTCCCCACTATGTATGAACAGGAGCGGGCCTATCGCGAGAGGGAGGCGCACGACTACTCCCATCATGAGCACCTGCTGGAAGTGCGCAGGGAGCACGAGCGGATGAGACAACAGGCGGAGGAGCGAGAGCGCCTCCACCTGAGGGAGGAGCTGGACAGAGCACGCCTCCACCAGCTGCACCAGTCGCCCATGGAGGGCCACCTCCCACATATGCCCCCCTTTATGCCCCACCTGGGTGGAATGCCCTACCCTAGACTCAGCCCCTCCACAGGACACAACGGCCCTCTGAACAGAACACCCCCTACTGCCGCACTCAGTGCCCCCCCACCCCTTGTGCCAGCTGGCAGTGCCAGGCCAGCATCACCCAGGAGGACTACACCCCTCACCACCACCCAGGACCCACGGGACTACTCCCCATCTCGCAACCCCAAAGAGGTAGAGGCGCGGTAGCTTCTCTGAAAAGTGCACAAAGTCTTACTAGTTGGACTTAAAGGCCCCACCCCCCCCACTTCTGAAATCTTCTTGTGAACAAAATGCACTGCTCTTCATGAGAGAAGGGCAAAACTCCCTAAGGGAAAGGGTATGATTGTACAAAGTAAAGGTGTGTAAGGCTGATTAAGCACATGCCATGACTTTATTTTTAGTGGACTGGAGGTTGAATAATGTCGGTAAAGAGAACACAAATATGTGTATGTTTATAACCGACTTAAATATTTGATAATTATTAATATATTAATCCAATACCTTTTTTCAGCTTTGTGCGAAAAGAGAGATCCTGAAATGAGTTTGTACATTTCCTATCCTTGTTCCATGTATAGATATCATTTCTATGAATTTTATGTATTTTGTGCATTAGTCACGCCTTTTACAATATTTATCCCAGTTGATTGTGAGACATATCCATTATGACCCACTGTAAAGACTGGATTTTGGTTTCAAGTAATTTAACCTCATGGTACCAGGATATCCTCAATGATGACAATGTACAATGTTACATTACCAGTTTCTTTTGTTCATTTGTTTGCCTTTGAGATATGCAGATAAATATATATTATGAGGTCTTTGTTCAGTATCTGTAAAGAAAACTGATGTAAATAACTTGTTGATATTCCTTCGCTGCAAAATTACCGTGTAAATTTATTAGGCTTTTTAACCATTTCTAGAAAAACAAAATGAAATGAAACATGGGGGATCTGTCCCTGTTGAACATCATGGTAACAGACAAGCCTGGCCAACAAATGGGAAGTATGAAAGAAGGGTGTTGTTAGAGGGCCAAGAAGGATCATCTGCAATCTATGCAAAGCAGCACACAGCACCCTAATGGAGAGTTCACCTGGAGGGGAGCAGAGGATACTTGTGATTCTGAGAGAAACCTGGATTAACACATGTTTATATTTACCAATGAAATAATGATGGAAATCTTAAAAGATTTCCTAGTCACAACCTGGACCAGCCCCAGACGGATAAGATGGACACTTTTTAGTGGGCGGCAAAAGGACTTTCTCTGTCAACCGTGTGGTGTTGTGCAGTTGTTTTTCTTAGACTCTTGTATACAAAACAAGTAGAGTTTTAGGCGTGCAAAAAATGAAAATGAACATTCATGGTTTAAAATGTACGGAATAAAGTTTGGACCTAATGTCATACATTTGCCACTTGTTTTTCCATCCTAATACTGAAGCACTGGATTTGTCTGTGAGCCAAACCTACTGAGCAGAATGTTGATGTGAGGTTGATAGGTTTGCCAATAATGCTTGTGCTCGGTTTTCAGCATTTAGAGTATTTGCTCATCTTATATCAAGCTATTACTTTAAAATCATAAAGCCAACAGACTTGGCTGGAAGAGTAGCCTAAGCCATCAGATCATTTGACCATAATCTGTCATACATGGGCTGCAGAGCTCTTCAGCGGGGATCGATGAGATTGGGCCAAGGCAATACAGGGAGGGACTAATAGGACATTGATTTTGTATGAAAGCAGGTTTTGAGTGTTTGTGTTGCAGGTAACCGGTATTGACTGGCAGCCCAGCGGCATATTGACCCGCGGTCTGGACTCATTAAGAGGAGCAATGCCTGGGAGGCAAGCTATCGGATGGTAGAGGAGAGGCTCCGCTCCCATCTCATACGCCTCCTCTCCTCATGCACAGCACTCATCTTCTTTTCTAATGAGGCCGGAAGGCGCTCTGGAGTGGGCCGCGGAGGGAGCCCTGAGGCGTCCCAGCCCACTATTGACAAGACCTCGGCTGTGCCGGCCGCCTGTCCAGAGATGGCCAATTCATCCTGATAATGCCCTGACTACTCATCTCGCTGCCGTGCGCCGTGAGACCCACCAATCCTATCCCATGATATCAGGCCATAGTGACAGCGTGGATCAAACTGTGGCCAGGTCATTAGAGGATGTTATTGAAAATCAATGGCGCTCCTGTGTCTCACACACTCAAGCTGTTTTTTTTTTGTTTTTTTTTAAAGGGTTCCTTCAAAAGACTATTTGCCAGAATGGGGCTGGTGTATCAGGAAAGCTTAAATCACTATCACTTTCAATTTAGGCTCTAGGTAATTGAGACACATATTCCTCCAAAAGGGTAGCATCTGTCAGTGGCCAGTTCCACTTTAGCGCTGTGTGCTTTTAGTCCTAATCATCTAGTCAACAACAGGTACTTAACCCCTGTACTTGTTACTGCATAGTGATTTTTCCTGTAACTATTATTTACCAAGCAAGCTTTGGTAGAAGAAAAACACACACCTTACATTTCCCCCCGACTCAATCACTCTGCCCTGTGCTCTATCCATTTTACGGCTGAGTGTGGAACGGCCCTCCGGAGATGAAAAGCTCCATCAATTTCACTCATCGTCTGGCAAGGTCAATTTATTTCAGCACACAGTCCATCATCAGATGGGAATCAATTGACACATTGCCTAGCATATCCAACCCAAGGTGGGTTATTACAGCGTCTGCAATTGTCAGCTCTTTTCTAGAGCCATTCTTCACATGTCCTAGGTTTTTTGTTTTGTTTTTTGGTTTGATACCGGAATTGTTTATGATTTTCTATATTTAATGTTCATAATTTGGAACATGTTTCCTATTTGATAGAACATTGTTATTATGACAGGGCTTCATGTAACAGCTTGTCACTGAAGCGCAACTGTAATGCAAGATTGTGTTTTTTCACACATTTCTCCAGTATAATCCCAATTAATAGGATATGGTGGTATCTGAGGTAAGACATTGTTTTATTGTTCCACTAATCCTCTTCATTTATCTGTGAGAAACCTCAATACTGAGGGTTTGGGATTGAATTTTCATGCTTTCAAATACCTCCAAAAAACGCTTGGCACAGAGCTCACCTCAGATTCAGCGAACAGTGGAACAGGCCTAAGGGGCTTTTATAGAGCACAATGGCAGCTAATAACACAGTGCCAAGCTAATAAGATGGGCAACAAATGAATGGTTCAGTCCAAGCTCCTTTTCTCTTCTGCTCTCTCTTCCCCCGCTGATAAAACATGTATGAAAGTGTTTTTGAGCCGCTATGTAGTGGCTCCCTAGACTTTCTCCCCAGCGAGAGCTAATGCATTAGTTCCCATTTGAAGGCCGTTTTGAAATGGAGATTGGTAATGAGACGGGAGGCCCCCACCATGATCACATTTGGATTGCTGAGGCCTCCGCTGGGGCGAGTGATTTGGGAGACCGTGGCTCCGCTCTGAGTTCAAGCCCATCTCTCTGCGGGGGTTAGCAAACCCTGATGAGAACCATTCTAAACCACTAAACTATATCTGAACTGTGAACTGAGGGAAAGAGCACTGAGTCAAGGGCTCTGGCTATGGATCCCCGTCACAGTCCTCTTTGTAGGCTGCATGTTGTTTTGACCACCTAAAAAGGCTACCAACACACATCCTTCCATGTTGCTGTCTTTTTTTAGCCCTCAATGTCAACAGAGCGGCAGCTGACAGAAACCAGGCCATTCAGCGGTTAAGGAGCTGACTTGGAAACAGGCAAATGGTGTGAATTCCAGACCTTGGTGACAAAGTGCTGTCTAATGTCTTTGCACCTCTGGACTTATGACAAATATTCTGGCTGTCTCACACCATCGCCACTGTGGCTGTGCAGAGAGCAGCCCGTGCAGCTTAAGAGAAAGAATATACTGTAAATCAGTCACAGAAGAACCTCAGAAAGCGTGATGTGAGACAGGGAGGGGTTGAAGGGAATTAAGGGAGATGGAAAAGGAGGAGGTCCAGAACAGCCACCAGCCAAAATAAGTTTTCCACTTTGATTCAATTTTAAGGATTTTTCCAGCCTTTAGTGGAACCTCACAATCTCCCACACTGGCCATATTATGTACACAAGCCATAAAAAATGAATAACATTTATGCAGCTGGGTGCATCTGGCAATGATAGTCGTTTCATTCAAGGACCCACAGGATGGCACCGTGCCACTACACCACCCTTTCTGTTCTATGTACGGGGCACTAGAAAAGAGAAGACTTAGGGGAGGGGTGGATGGTGTAAAGGGAGGCTCTCAAATGCTTAGAATGAGTTTTAAAAACAGGAGATTTCAAGGCAAATGGAGGCCATACATGGCTCGTCCAATTTGGCACAGCCAACGCACATGATTAGCCGTAGAGACGTTAATCAAAAGTGGCTCAGTATTTGATGGGGCGGTGAGAGGCACTGCCAGCTGGTGACAACATGGCTTGTGTCCACGGGCCAAGAGTGAAGTTTATTTGAATATGGATCTCGCCGTGACCGTATTTCTCCAGAGCTCAGTTAACAGAGCGTTCCCTGGCTCATCACTGGGATCGCCTCCGAGCCGCTTGGCACCCGGTAAAGCGGAAGTTTTTCCAAGCCGCAGAATGAGAATTACGATTTAGTCCATCCCCTCTGGTGGTGTGGGCATATTCATAAGCATTTATTCAGTTTGATGCTGGCAGAGATACAGCACCTAGTTCTGGGCGTCCATGTGCAAGGATTTCCTTTCCAATGTGAAATTATGAAATTGACAGAGAGGTTGTTTTTACAGCCTATGAATTAATAACTAATTTGAAAATAAAACATCCGAACTTTCCACATAAATCCAAGCAACCCATCTGCTGCAAAAGCTGAGTTCAAATACTAAATTATCTTAATCCAGTGTTCGCTTACATTCAAGACCTAAACTGGAATTACACCACCATTCCAGAAACTGCACATCATGTGGCTGCACCGACTGCTCAATAAATTAAACAATAATAAATTAAACAAAATAAACAATAAATTATGATTGTGCTGCCTGAAGCTTCTACATTAAAACCAAGAATGTATGAAATTTACATAGATGAATAAATGTATGTACACTGGAATTGTTTTGAAGGGGAGAACACTGTATTTCTCTCAGTGTATAAAATCACACACATTTAATTGTCATGCAATCTCAATTACAGATCATTTCTATCCCAAATCTTCCTCATACACTAAAGCAGCTAAAACAAGTTAAGTGTGGAGTAATACAGGACTTAACATATTGTCATACCATCCTGTTTATCATTCACTATGTATGGCCAACCAAATAATGTCAGCCAGTCATCAGCTTCAGTTAATAAATACAGTTTTTTATTATCATACCATCACTGACACAGGGATTCAAACACAATTACGATTACTATATAATTTTAATTTAATATAATCATGTTATTTGTATATATTACACTATTTATCTTATTTTAACATGCTATTAACAATGCTGCAGTATAAGTGAGTACATTTACTCATATTACTACAACTATTACATACTTTTATGCCTCATGCTGTTCTTTTTAGTACATAACATTAATTTATGATTACTTGTTGATATCATATACACATCATATATGCTTATATGATATGAATCAGACCCAGTCATATAGTCTGTACAGAAAATGGGCTCCACATTAACAATTACAACATAAACTGCACCTAAATGTATTGTTTTTGGTTAAAAACTGAATAATGCAATAATACCTCTGATACTTTAAAGTACATTTAGCTTGATTTTTCTTTAATCATTAAATATGTCTACACTGTTTCTCCTTTTACCTGAGGTTCTGAGTACTTTTAACACGTCTGCTTCTTAAGCACTCAGCATCACTGTGTGAGTTTGTTATTTTTGGTCCATCTTGGATTATTATTGCTTCTTTCAGCAGAGACATCCAAACTGCTGTGCACAGAACTGCAGCTAGTTTTAGACTGCATTTATGTCATCAGCAAGTTATAGCCCTCACTCTCAAAAATACCAGCAGCCTCTATAATAAAGGGGAAAGGGCAGTGGGATCATATTTGTCATGAGACTGGCTTCACTGGGGCTCCTTAGCATTCCAAGCCTGGCTTTGCTTGCCTCCCATGCTTCTTTGGAAATTTGTCTGGCAGCAAACATGCTTTGAAAGGCTCTTATCTCCTATCTGGGCAGGAGTTCCATGCACCAAGATAACAAACCCTATCTTATCTTGCTGTGTTCGTTAATGTCACAGCTTAAGGGGCTTGTTCTTCCACTTGCAATGGGGCTTGCAGAGCGGATTGTTTGCAGATTAGTCAACACAGGCCTCTGGAGGTCTTGGAGCTCATTCAAAATGCTCGTCTTGTCCCACAAACGTTCCTGGTGCACACGCTGGCAAACTGGCTGCCTCCTGCTTTCCTGTGTCAAATGGCAGGAGTACCCCACAATGGTTGGTAGGCATCATTACACACAGTGAGATCTACAGTAATACTTATCACATCAGACAAGCCAGTCGTGCTAGCCAAAACAAAAATGTGCAGGAGAGACAACCAAGGCCATGTGGGTGATTTGTGGATGAAACGCTGTTATAATGTTACTGATTAGCACAGAGCCTTGATCTGTAATACATTATGAAACAATATCTCTTGAGCTTATCAACCTAGAAAAACATTCAGACGGTAATATTTCATGTATTTTGTCCAGTTTGTGTAGCCAGATTCATAATCATCCTTTACTGACACAAGAGACCAGGCAAAGCTCCATTGACTTCAGCCATCTGGCTATCTCACACAACCCTTGGCTACACAGTGGCTCTCTCAGCAATTGATTGGTGTGTTGAAGGCCAGCTATTTAACACATCAGAACAACAAGTACTGCTATCAAGCTGGCCCTTCTCATGCCTCGTTTCTGTGCCGCCCAAGAATGTCTCTTATCTCCTCCCTCCTGCTTGTTGGTTTAAGCCAGACAGCATATGCCCACATTCCCCCCATAATACACCGTTGTGCTTTTCCTGCAAGTTCCTCAGACACAGTGGAGAGATTGTGTAGGTTAGTAAAATAAAAGCACTTTAAAAGAAAAAAGAGAAATCTGCTTCCCTTCTGTAGCTGCAGGGAGGAAAGCAACCCCAGTATTTTTCTTTTCAACCTGCTCTCATGTTGACTGACAGATGAAAATAAAGCCCCGTGTTCCATATCATTAAATCCTGCTCTCTCACCTGATTACATTCTTATTAGTGCCTCCATTCTTCTCCCATTATTGTTACTTCTAGTGAAACAGGCCTAATAATGTGCACCCGCTCAGTAGATGCACAACCTGCTCATTCCAATCTCTGATTCTTTGTTGTCGCCAAATGGGTTTTAAATCAAAAGTGTGAGTGCGGTGTAATTATAATTCTGGGAGTATTATGAAATCAAATATCACAATGAATGTAATTTTATTTGCTTGTAATCTCTCTCACCCAGGCTAATAGGCGTTTTCAAAGGGCACGCTCGGGGGGTTTTAAACAGCGGACCATCTCTAAATGGAATGGCTGCTCTGCTCTCCTGCTCTCCCGCTCTGTTCTTTTGTCTTTGATATGCAGGCAAAGAGCTTGACAGTCTGGGAGACATGGGAGATTTGTCGGCCTGTGATCTCCATGCCTCTCTGACAAATGAGTGCCTTTGGCAGGGTTGCTGGAGGTACGGCTTCTCTGCTTTGCTGGAATCCTGATGAGACTTCTCTGAAGCTGCTGGTAATGAAGTCAGGGCACAGGACCAACGTGCTGCCAGGAGTGACCTTTAATCTGCTCACATGCAGGTCATTTGGCAAGACATGACTCAAAACTGCACTTTCAGGCTATTGAGGCTAGTGTATTTTTAGTGCAAAACATTTTTTAAAGCCTTATTCAATAATCTTTTTTAGCATTTTTTTTTTTTTTTTGTATTTTACGTTTCTCGTGTAGTGGATAACACCAGTGGGTAATTTAAAATACAATCATCCCGCAGTCAATCTTCATTATTCTGGACTCAACTGCTCCACCAAGCACACAATTCTTTGACATTGATTTTACAGATTTTTTTTTTCTGTCCTTGTAATTCTCCTATTGTAAAGATCTGCCCTTTGGTGTGCATGTGCAAAGTAAGACATTAACAAATTACATCTTAACTATTTTAATCCCCCCGGGGACAAATTCTCCCATCTTGGAAGCATGATGTGTAGGAAATAGCTGAAATTGGTTTCGGACATTCCTGTTCCACACAGAGGAATCTGAGAACCACAATGCTCATACACACACAAAGCAATCCAATATGGTTACCTTTGATTTTTTAGCTCTCAGCATCAGGGGGAGCCCGATGAGGATTCACAGGAAGAACAAGCACTACCCCTTGTGGCCCTTTTGGGAGCGTGCAGCATGGGTAAATGGCACCTCCAGCTGCTTCTGGGCCCCTCCTGATAAGTTAACCTTGTGATAACATGCTAATGCCTGATTAATGTTGCAGTAATTAGACACAGCTTTTCACACTCAGTTAAGAGGACATCCTCCAGCAATTAGCCCAAGCCTGAGAGAGATAATTTCACAGAGCACAGCAGAATCACGTTCCTCTGCTCCCCTCCTTTCCCACTTGGCAACATTAAGGTTTATTTTCTCATTATTTCATTTAATTACTCGTTTGATGTTTTATACAGCTGCCACAAGTAATCTTTGATCCAATTAGGACATGCTGATTGACAGTGTGGGTGTGGGATTCAATAAAGTGCTTTCAATTTGCCGTTGTGACCTTATCAAAAGATCTGCCGAGGATTCCGTGTTCACCATTGAATGCCAACTAAAAATAAAATAATTTCCCTTAAGAGCATATTCTGCATGGATGGCACATCCTCATGTTGTAGGTGTGTGTCTGTGTGCATGAATGCATGTGTGCACATTTTCCTCTCCAGACATCCAACAATGAGGAATGGACACATTAGTGAGGAGCGGCCCCTTTACTCACCAGCCTCCACACTGCCCATTAATAATGCACTGCCAGGGAATAGATGGGGGCTTGTGGAGATTAGTCCTGCATTAAGAACTCGTTTGCGATTTCTATTAGAAAGACACATTGGTCTTTTTTAAACAAGAAAGATCAGCCCACTTGTATTTGGACCATTAAATCCTATATCAAAATTGTCAGCGGTCCCACATAGCCCGCGTGTAATTCCTTTTCAGCATGAACATGGGCAGTAACTCATTTATTTACTGCATATGGACATGGTAAAGGTACTTAACATGACAGAGTGTTTTATTATTGCAGCAGTTCCAAATCACGCTGTTAATAACTGTACGTCTTGAAATGAGTAAAACAATGAATATGTTTTAGAGTTTATTTTTCATGCAAAAACTATAAAATCGTGTGCCTTTTGGTTTCAGCTGCTGCGCTTGTGCTTTTACAGTATTCATGCAGGTGTACGGTGAAGCCAATAAAACAGAATACTGAACTGAATAAACTTTATTGTCCAGGCGAGGCAGGAAAATTGTCTTTGGTGTCACCAGTAGAATGTAATAAAATATAACATCAAATATAAAAGCATAAAAATGTCACTGCAATAGCACAAAGATCACACTTCTATAGCAATACATTCCTATATATGGAATACAGTCTACACTTGCAAATACACTAATATTATATATAATACTCAGCATAAATGAGTACACCCCCCTTTGAAAAGTAAGATTTTAATCAATATCTTAATGAACATAAGCACAGTTAAAAAAAAAATAAAAAAATTAAAGAACATGTCGTTAACTGAGAAAATTATATGTTGTGTATTGTCCCATTGAAAATGTTGATTCTCAAAGAAAACTAAAGGTTTTGTGACATATCTGTTGGGGTGTACTCATTTAAGTTTAGCACTGTACATACAGCTCCAGAAAAAATTAAGAGACCACTGCAATTTCCTGTGAAATCATCATCATGTGTGCACGTATGACAGTCATTCCATTCCTGTGTCTGTTGAATTCCAACACAAGCACACCTTATTCTACCAAATAAACACCTGTCTTATTTAAGAGGAAGTAGTACAAAAACTACTGCTGTTGCCATCACTGTCTTCTTGTAAAAGGACTTCCTGGATGGTAAAAAAACAGTGCTATTAGTACCGCAAAAGTGACTGGAATCCAAAAATAACTATTGATAACTACTGGACTTGTGCTCTGACAATGTTCCCAGACTCTGAGGACTGTTTTTTTCTCTCAGGACAATGCTCCTGGCCTCCATAAAGATGACCACCAGATGAAGACCCTCTCACTCATGACCAGAACAACCTCCAGACCTGAACCCACTTTGAAAACTTCTGGAATAGAATCCAAAGGAAGATGGATGGAACCAAGATCCAATATGGCTGAGCTTCT
Organism: Fowleria isostigma; assembly: GCA_029814645.1. Classification (NCBI taxonomy): domain Eukaryota; kingdom Metazoa; phylum Chordata; class Actinopteri; order Kurtiformes; family Apogonidae; genus Fowleria; species Fowleria isostigma. Next base: position 17,350,492 of record JAPTGZ010000028.1, on the reverse strand, counting down.
GGAATTTCTTTGTCAGGAGCTGAATAAAGTCATCCAACAGCAACAGTGGAGAGAAAAGACACGTGAAGGCTGTCATTGAAAATCAGGTTATTCCACCAAATATTGATTTAACACCTTTGACCAGGTTACAACTTTAGTATTGTGTTGTTTAAATCAATATGAACTGGTTTTCTTTGCATTATTTGAGGTCTTAAAAACACTCCATCTTTTTGTTATTTTGACCCTGTGTCATTTTCTGCAAATACATGCTCTAAATAACAATATTTTTATTTGGAATTTGGGAGAAATGTTATTGGTAGTTTAGAGAATTAAATAGAAATGTTCATTTTACTCAAACACATACCTATAAATGGTCAAATCAGAGAACGTGATCATTTTCTAGTGGTCTCTTTTTTTTTTCCAGAGCTTTACATGATATTT
>JAPTGZ010000028.1:17296207-17311740 GCA_029814645.1 Fowleria isostigma | reverse complement strand
GACCATGTCTACATGCCTAAATGCATTGAGTTACTGCCATGTGATTGGCTGATTTGAAATTTGCGTTAACGAGCAGTTGGGCAGGTGTGCCTAATAAAGTGGCCAGTGAGTGTATATGTCACTTTAAACCAATAAGTTCCGTTTCCAATACCTTATCTGTGTAACTTCACCGATGCATCTTTATTGTGTATTTATTATCTCCCCACCCTCTGCTGTTTATTGTTAAAGTCTATGTATAGTTATATTGTTTAGGGTAGTGGTTTTCAACCTTTTTACAGTGGAGTACCCTGGGTAACATATATTTTTTAGCCAAGTGCCCCCAGCTCTCAAATAACAGAAGGCAAAATTTGTTCCATTGTCTGTATTCTCAAAACTTTGTAAATAATCAACATTTGACTGTAATGTATTAATAATAACAAATCCCTATAAGCAAATTTTGTGTGCAAAATGTAAACTGACAGGTGCCCTCTTTCATTGATAAGAAAAATAAATTAGATGGTCATTAATGAATAAATGCACCTTTCATCAACAACAAAAAAAAAATTACTCAAACTCATCTTAAACAATACAAAATAGAAATGTTCTTAAAATGTCACCAAAGACAAACACTGATATTAAAGAAAATTAAATATTGAAATGAAATAAAGTCAGGAGTGTCAGTTTTATTATGCGAATGTATATATTGTGTTTTATATTTCAGCATTAATTCTCTTTTTTTTTTATTATTATTCCGTATATGATGAGTAATGTATTTTTCCCAAAAAATTTCAAGTACCCCCTGGGCTTCTTCCAAGTACCTCTGGGGGCACATATACCCTCATTTGAGAAACACTGGTTTAGAGTTTAATGTTTAGTGTTTAAGAGTTATTCTATTTTTTATACTCTTGATATTTTTTCTACTATGCTCATTTTGCACCGTGGGGTCTTGAGTCTTGTAATTTCAGTATTATTAGTGATGCACATACAGCAAAAGCTGACAATAAAGTTGACTTTGACTCTTTGACTTTGTAAATGTTTGTGTGACTTTTTTTTTTTTCGACTAAAGCTGTAAGTTGCCAAGCTGGATGTCTCACAAAGTTGGCACATGCAACAAAAAATACCATCCCTGTTCATCTTTAACACAAAGGAGAAAAGATTAAAAGATATTTTTGTTACTCAAGTGAAAGGAGAGTAAAGATTAATAACAGAATAGAGGTTATAATTATTAAGATGCTGCCTTCACATTGTCACTGTCAGTAAAGGCTTCACTTAACAGAGCATTAAAAAGAATCTGAATATCACACAAACACCTCAAGTCAGCAACCTGAAGTACAAGTTGTATTATGTAAGTCAATCTAACCCCCCCTCCCCTTCACTATCAGGTTGATCAACCTGTTCTAAATCTGTGTGTGACCTTATATGAACCTAAAGTGGTAAATTCTGAGGGAGTGGTAAAAGCAGCGCTACAGCAGCAGTGAGCATTGGTTTCGGTGGCAAAGAATATTAAAATAAATGTCCGCTGATCCCAGATAAGGCCATGTCTAGTGAGGAATGTCTGACAAAAGGAGGCAACACAGACAAAAAAGGGGGTATGAATGTGTTCCAGGACAGGATACATAGAAGAAAGAAGCAGGAGGAAAGAGCATACTGTAGTGTCTGTACCTCAGAGTTGCTGGATGTGCTGGAGCTAGTCCTTTTTGGACACAATTTGGGTCTGGAAAACATAAAGTACCACAGCAATTCAGTTTATAATTACAGACATATTCAAAAACCAGCTTTTATAAATGTCCACTGTTTTTTTCCACTCTTGGTTGTGTTTTCTCATGCATTAAATCCCTCTTGTGTTCACAGTTTGACCAGAAATGTAAAAATGGACACTGTCCCATGCAAATGCACGGAAATGCGATTCTTTGACACAGTAACCACCTCACTCAAAGCTAATAGCTCTAACATACCCGTGGCTACTTCCCTTTCAATAGTTGTTCTGTTGTGGTGTTGGATGATAGACAAGGATACACCGCAATCTTGCGCTTATGCAATTACCACAACTACAGCAGTTAACATTGTGGTTGCGATTGCTATATTAGTTCATTTTCCTATAACATGCATTTGTGATACTAATCCTTACTGTGCTTCGCATTCTTCCTTCCATGGGTACTAGGCAGCGCTATTTGAGCAGGCACACTTTGCTGGCTTTGGGCATTGAATTGTTTTTCCAACAGAGGTAATCTATCCTACTTCCTGTCAGAATTTTATTTAGTACTTTTTTAATCTGAAAATTGTATCTGCTCATCCATGCTTTTCTGCGTTGTCCTTCATATGAACAAATGAAGCATGAAAAATACTTGAAATACCCACTTATTAAAAAATTAATCTTACAGCTGAATGAGTTCATTACTTGCCACTGGCCAAATGAGGTCAACCCCTGCTGTGACTCTCATTCACCTTTGGCAGTTTTCTAGACCACAGGGTACATGGAAGTTAATCTCACTATTGCTCCAAACTTGCAGGACTTTGCCTGGCTCACCAAACAAGTTGTTTTTCAATGATTTCTGTGAACTCATTTAAATTAATAGGGAACAACTAAAGGAAACAACAGCTACAAAGGTTGCTCGTGAGTTTGACGTTTCACGGTCATGCATTTCTTGGCTTCTGACTGACTTGTGTTGTTGTTCTTGCCAATTACACTTTCATTTTATTGAACACGTGTTTCCAATTTCCCTGTCATTAACAGTGAGAACCTGTGGAGTTATTGTGCCTGACGGATGAGTTGGAGACACTGAGTTGCGTCAGAAATTAACACAAATTATAATAAACTGTGGTGTTTCCCAACAGCACAGAGGAAGCCCGACATGAATCTAGACCTTTCTAGATTTTAAATCCATCTACACCAGTTGGGTAAAGCAGTCATCCTTTTGAGACAGATAGTATTACAAACCTCCTAATTTATCCACTCGGTCTGTGTTCATTGTCCCTTGGGATAGACAAGGGAGAACAGCTTGTAAATTATACCTTCTGGTTGTCTGACAATGCTATCACTACCAAACTCAGAACACACATTGAGTTTTACATCTCCTTGTTGTCCCTTTTTACCCCCGTTTCTCCGCCCTTCACTTTCATGCAGCCCCTGTGTTTTTGTGTGCTGGAATTGATGCCAGGTGCTGTACCTTGAATGCCCTGCTGTCTATGGTGAGAATGCTCCACATCAAGGAAGCCGCACAGTTGCAGCCAAACCCAACTAATCACCAAGGGTGACCACATCAGGGACCGAGGCTCCCAGCTGAGTCAACATAACAAAGTGGTGACTGTGTATGTGTGTGTGTGTGTGTGTGCATCTTTGTGTGTGTGTGTCCATTTACTGTCATTCATTCGACAAATCAAAGACACAACTTGTAATGTTTCACAGGATAACGCTTACGGAACACTTGGTTCAAAGGTGTGTTTGTTTAACCAAAAATATTAACTAGGTATTCTTGGGCAATTTCCCAATCTTCATTATCTAGCCATCATGCAAAGATAGCTAAATTAGCCCTAGACACAAGGTAAAGCTGATGTTGGTGAAGATGTCAGTTTTGTAGAAGTATGGTCATAAACTGATGTAACGCTATGATATATGTATGAAAAGTGAGATGATCACTAGAACTCTTGGTATTCATCCTCCGGGGGATACATAAGAAATACTAGTGTCATTCCTTTGACCAAAAATTGTAATTCAGAACTGTCCACTGCTTTAAGAAAAATGGAGGAAAATGGGCAATTTAAAGGAGTGATATTTTGCTTTTTCAAATAAAAATATGTATTTTAAAACACTTCCCTGTGGTCTACATAAACTGTAAATGCTATTCTTGGGTCTGAATTCTTCAGTAATTCAACTCCACAGGTCCATCTTCAATGCTATTTTTAAGTAATGACAGAGAAAGGCTCTTTTGAGCACTGGCCCTTTAAATGTAAATGAACCACTTCACACCTCACCCCCTCCTGGTTGTAGACTGTGCTGCTCTGTCCTGTTCAGCTACTTGTGTTCATTAATACAACCAACAACTGAACATTTTAGGTAATCGGTTCAAAGTTTGGACATATTTTCAGTATGGACTACTACTACAGGTTGTAGAAATCCACTGGATTTTTGCCAAAATTAATATAAAGATGGCTCTGCAGCACCTGGACATTCAAACTTTATGAACAATTAGGGTCCACTAATACACAAATAAACAAACCAAAGACTAATAAAAGTGGGTTTACAAAATATGACTCCTTTAAAGAAGAGTAATGGGGGATATCATCTCATTTGTTGACATGTGACACATGAACATGAGAAAACACTGCCTGAACAACCTCACTCCCTCTAATCACCTACTGCTGATACCAATACCAAAACAGAAATATTTTAAAGCAAATATCATAAATCCTTTACAATATACAAAGTAATGTTAAAATTAATCAACTACAGTAGATCCTACAATGCGCTCAGAAAATAAGCATTTAAGAGGACTTTGTTTTTTCCTAATATTTTTAGATAATCAATGATGCATTATCAAGTGTTCAAAGTGTTTCAGGTTATTTCAAAGGCCTTTCAAGGTGGTCGCCAGGGACGACAATGGAGAGGCAGTGCAGCTCTGAAATCATTGTTATGGAAAAGATTGTGTTTTTAAAGTGTTAATTGCAGTTACCTATGGGTCTCTTAAGTGTTTCATGTTGTTTTTAAGTCTTTTTTAATGTGCTTGCCAAAGGCCTCTGGTTGTGTTGAAGGATGTGGTTTATAAATGAGCTGGATTTGATTTTTTTTCCCTTCCTGCGCATGAAAGCACTAATTGGTGCTCCATGCTGCATTTCAGGTTATTTCTAATCCACTGAGGGACACTAGGTATGTTATGTATAGCAAATGATTAAATATCTTCACTGTTTTTACCTGAAAATGATGCAGAGGGCACTTGTCAGTATCATGGCAAGGAAAGCAGCTCCACTCACCGCAGCCAGCAGAGAGTCAACTTTGCTGGCTGCGAGAGCCATGTTCCGCCGGTCCCCTCCTGGTTCAGTCAGATTGTGGTAATGGAAAAGAAGAGCAAAGCCACGGCCCCAGTGGGTGGTTGTGATGAGTTCCATAATGACCTCCACCATTTCCTGATTGGAACCGAAAACCAGCTGGCTGCTGGGTGGCCGGTTGGACCCACAGAACCTGGAGGAGAAGGTGATGAGATCTGAAATGTAGAGGACGTCATGGGGGCAAGCGTCGAGCACCGACTGCTGGGTTTCAGATGCTGGAGTGTCAGTTGAGTGTGGTGGGGCAAAGGTGATCTTCTCCACAACCACACTAGGGTTAGAACTGGGGTTGAAGTCCCCCCTGAGGTGAGTTGAGGAGACAGAGTTGGTGGCCTTGTCTTCAGGAGACAGAGCTTCAGATATGAGCAGAAGCGAGGGTGGAGGTGGTGAACCCATATTACTGGTAGTATCAGCAGATCTTTTGGCAGAATTAGAGACTTTGGCAATTTCCATTTTTGTGGACTGTTCCTGGACAACCACCTGTTTAACCTCGCCATCTTGGGAGGACTGTTGAGTCTTTGTGCCATCCCCTCCACTTTGATGCACTGGGTCTTTAGATGCCAATGAAGTTTCATCTGCCACTAAGCTGCCAGGAGTGAAACTCACATCTTCATCTGCGTCTTCCTCTTCAAAATTAGCAGCAGAGTTTTGTATGGCAGAGTCATGGCTTTCAAACACATCAAAGTCAAATATCTCTAGAATAAGCTGGTAATCAATTGGTACAAAGAACTGCCAAACACAGTGTGTCCCAGAGGAGTAGTTGTAGGGGAAACCAGGGGAAAGAATGAGGCCCTGGACATCTACCACATCCACCTTGGCACCACAGTCAAAGTACACCTGCAACAACAATACGTTAAGTTAGTAATACCACAACTTTAAAACCTGAGCCTCCACTGTGGCAAATGACTCATTTTAAATGTCCTTTTTGGAGAGTACAGGTTGAACAGTGTACAAACACTCTGAATGTAAGGCTTTGAGTCCCATCGGTGCCTCCCCTCATGATATTTTAAGGCACTCTGTTCAAAAGAATTGGGCTGTATTATGTTTCACTGCCTAAATTCTGTGATTGAGTCATGTATTCAGATAATGTCCCTCTGTGATTAAGTTCTTCATGTCAAAGGCACCTACCACCAAAGAACCTCTCATCAAATAGTACACTCAACTTGTAGTAGGACATGAAACTGAACTATTCAACCCTGCTGCTTCTGCCATTGTATCAAAGCTTGAGTTCTGCTTGTACTGCCTGCTTGGGTAACCTTAGGGAGGGCATTTCTTCAAACATGCTGGCTGTAATTCTTCCCAGGTGTGTGGGGATGTAGGGAGACCTGGGGCATAAGCAGAGTCAGATGTGTGGCTAGGTCATGAAGCTTGAAGCTGAGGACCAGACCTTTGTAGGGGGCCTGTGTGTTTATGAGCTTTCCTGTTGGCCTCAGTTCTGGACTGGACTCTATATCTCCATGCCGGACAGGTAACAATCCAACACCCGTGGGCACTTGTTGAGCTCTAGTTCCAGATAAAGCACAAAAAAATACTTTGAAAAACCAATTTAGATGGGAAGACAGACAGAGGCCAACAGGGACATACGGAAGCAAAGGTCTTTAAAACCAGACAGACACTTTGATTGCTCCATAGACCGTTTTTTCCCCCATCTAAATGCACTCATCAAAGGCTTTCCTTGTTCAGCATTTTATCAGAATTACATTCACCATGTAGTTTTCAATCATGACTGGAACAGTGGACCACTCGCTAAGCCTTCAAGGCATGAGGATCAGACCAACAGTCCTAATCATGGTTGATACAGCTGAGGGGGTCACAGCCAGGTCCCCAGCTTATTATAGACACATGGGAGGTGAAAGAGGGCAAACAGGGCAGCATGACCAATGTAACCAAAGAAAACACATCTGTGGATGTGTGCATATTGGAGTTACAGTGAAGAAATACAAGATCAGCCCCCGTTTATCATGCAGTATGTTCCAAATTTGGATGTACAAATGAACTGTTCTGTAAAATAAAATTCAGGGTGAAAACAAATTTAACCGACCTCAATTGTGTGTATAAAACTAATCCTGGGGTAATGACAATAATTTTCTGATTATATCTCCAGAATATTTAAATTTTTACATACGGTGGAATATGGGTGGCTTATCATTTATTATGCATATATGGTTCAATATCATTTGAATTTCACTGGCATTTGTGTTTCAAGTTGTCCATCAGTCCCATTTTTGTGAATGCAATATCCATACTCTATGGGAATCTTCAAATTCGGCACAAATGGTCAAGGATGGAGGTTAACAGTCAACATCACTGTGACCTAAAAGGCCTATTCAGCTGTAACCATGTCCATACATTGATTATGACAGAATGATGACATTTACAAATTATCACCTTCACTGTGGCATTATGTAAATACTGTAAAAACAACTTTGTAGATAGCTTAATTCCATCATTTAGGAACAGAAGGGGAGATTGTGACCACATTTCACATTTTATTTGATTATCTTGGGTGCCCACTTGGGTAAAAACCCCATGTTCCTCCGGTAGTCCACAACCTCATTGGTTTTGCTGATGCTGAACTTCAGCTGATTGTCACTGCACCATGTGATAAATATTTTGGTAAGTTCTCTGTATACCTCTGAAAAAGTAGTCATGAAGACACCATGTTTATTGCTTGAAATTATTCACCCCAATATTTCAATATGCCTTCCATTTCATCTCAAAAACCCCTAATGCTATTTGTAAATTTTTTTCAAAGTTTTCACTACATGTATAAGCCTTCCAAACTGGAAACACAGATAATTTGACTGGTTGTGCAGACCAATCAACCTCAAGGTAGAAATTCTACTTTTTTGACATCTGGAGGTGGTTCAGAGCATGACATGGTACATGTGTACTGGCCACTCAGTTACTAGAAATTCATTTGCTGCAGCAAAGAATTACATGGATGACATTTGAACAGGCCAAATGCCATTCCTACTGAGGATGGAAAGAGTAAGCTGATTTGGGGTTCTCAGTGTTTGCAGCAAGGTTGCGCAATGAAGGGAACCACTTCACAATGTGGGGGCATGACAGGGGCTCGAAAAGGACAGCGTGTCCCCTTTTGGAACAAACATGGCTGATGTGGAGAGAAACTATATGTTGTTGATCTTTATCTTAGTCAAGGTAACTACCTTTTTGGACTTTACTCTCTTTACTTTTAGTTTTACCTAAAAAATATAACATTTTTAAAAGGCTGGGAAAAAGCTATTTAGTATGTTTCATCTGATACTCTCTTGCATCATGTGGAATGCCACAGCTAATGAAAGAAAATGGTGTCATAGACATAGAAATGTGTCATCTTTCCAATCAGAATGAAACAACCAGGAGGTCCCCTGCACCCTGGGATATGTATGCTAGACTACACATGAAAAGACTCCAAAGTGCCAGAGTGTCGAATGGAAATGGGACATTCTTATAATGCCAAACATCTCAGTTCTGTTACATCACAGGCCGCTCTACGGGCCGGCCGCTAATTATTCAAGGATGCCTTTTCTCATGACAAAACAATGGGCCGCAGTGCCGTTTTGGTGAGCCACTCTATGCCAGGGGAGGGCAGATAATATTTTAATGAAGTGATGCTAATAAGTACACGGCAAGCTGAAAGTTTACATAAGAGCCAGCTGGTCAATTGCGCCCCAGTTGTGCTACTGACAGGAGCTTCCATGGACAGAAGCAGATCAACTGAGTACATCATTGTCTAAAATGACTTGTTCAGTGAAACAGCAGAGCAGCTGTCGTCATTGCTGAGAGGCCCCTAACAGATGGTATTGTTTTATCATTTTCATTTTGCGTCAGTGGCATGACAGCGTACATATGTCTGTCTAATTACTGCAGAGATAGAGTGTTAAGCATAGTTAAAAATACATGTTTAAATTCATTAGAAATTTTTTTACTACAGTGATACAGTTATAAACCAATTTGTCCAAAGGTGTGTGTGTGAGAGAGACAGAGAGACAGAGGGAGACAAAACACATATCAGAACTCTGCTTCTCAAATAGATCAATGAATATAACACTACCTTTTTCTATCTAACCTTGTCAATCTTTTTTTTTTTTTTTTTTTTTTAATTTGTAGTGCATGGCTAAAAAATGTTAAATCTAAGAATTGTAAATCTGTTCAAGTTTTTTGAAAGCATCCACAATGACGACACCATTCTGAAAAACTCTGCAACATGAGCTGCCTTCTGCTGAACTACTGTTAACACACACAAACAGTCCCGGAAAGGCTCATAAACAGGCAGGCGGGCCCCTCAAAAGGGGGTAGGAATCCTCACCAGCCCTGTTTACTGGAGGAGAAAAGTGACACTACTTCACAGGCTAGCACCAGTCCACTCAAGACCTGCATTACAACCATACTCCATGTCTCAAATCTGGATTAATAATCGGTACAGCATAGCATTTAATATGCAGACTTCAGAATTTAAAAAATAAACAAATAAATTCAGGAAAGGTTTGCAGCTATGCATTCATTTGTAGTGTACTGCACACAGTCAGATATAAAAAATAATTTGCTAACAATGAAGTAAAATCTCAGTCAATGCTATAAAATCAATGATAAGCAAGAAATATCACTGCAAAACAGGACTATTTGACTTCACTGAGATTGATATAAATCATTTTACTGTAACTAAAAGCATCCTTTTCCAGCTTTAATAAATGAACAAAGCATTTAACAGAGCTGTAGTGCTGCAAAAAGATACAGACTGTTTACAAACTAGTGTATATATGACACATCAGCTTTAATATTTCAGACATGTGTGCTCACAGGTGAAGAAACCAGACCAGCTGGGAAGAGTTTGAAGGTTTTAGATGGTGTAGACAGAGCAAAAGCAGCTGTTCTGTGACTACTATCAGCACGATGCCCCTTTTGTGTGTTTATATGTGTACAGCTCCTACAATGATATAAATCCCCAATCAGCATTAGAAAAAAGGCTCCTTGAGGTCATTCTCCACAGCTGTGGAAAGCGCTGATATCCGAGCCCAGGATTTATCACATATCTCTGCTGTGATGTCAGTGCTTCTTCTAGAAGGGTTCATGTCAGTGGCTGCACGTTTGCCCACGGTGAGTTTACAAACAACCAGTGTGGCGGTCCAATTAAACCCAGGCATTTCTAGGGTCGCCCTCACTGGCGACTGCTGCACTGGCTCAGCACATTTTCATCGTGAGTCACTAATGAAATGCCTCTTTGAGTTCATGCAGGTTTGATTTTGATTTTTTTCTTGCAGGGCCATCATGAAATGGAATATTCTCTATAGCCTACATGAAGATGCTGAAAATTATTACTCAAACTTACACAGATATGTGACTGGGTGGGTGGGAGGACAAGCAGATGCAGGCGCTCTATTCCATGTTTGTGGTGTGAACCTATTAACATATTTCCTCTAGAAAAGAGCTGCTGCTGTGGTAGCTGTTAAAGTGAGACTGTGGAACCCTGCAGTGAATCACGACCTTATCTCCGCAGTGGTTTAAACCAGTTTAGAGAAATCATTTCCACATTTTGGAATCTATGATAATTAGTCGGCCTATCGCCTCAGTGAGAAACCCAGTCCTGTAGGGCTGTTCTGTTAAAACGGCTAGACTGCACTCAATCACACTGTCAGTGGATACAAACACTTTTATTTTTCTAAGTGAAGCCACTGCAACACATTTTTTAAATCTCAACCAATAGTGATTGACTGCCTCCTAAACTACAGTACATTTTTAACAGACACTGTGAAAGACCCATATGTCAGCACCTGCAAACATCTGGGCTGTGTGTAGTACCTGCCTTTGTTACCTCTCATTCAAGATAATAACAAAACATGCCGACTTTTAAAGTAGTGAGGTAGTAGGGGGCTAACAGGAAATGTTTTTGCACCATTATTGGTGCTGAAAATTCAGCTAAGACAGAAACCATGTTTGCAGATGAAACAATGTGTTAAAAGTTTTATTCACATTAAAATTAGTGACATATTCACTATATATAACTTTATTCTAATGAAACTGCATGAAGTCATGTTTGCTACCATAATGTTAAATGTTGTGCCTACTGCATTTCCCTAAAAAGAAGACATGATGCAATCATCAGGCAACCAAATTAAATCTTCAGACTGTGTCTAAAAGCAAACTGATCTCATGAAAATGTGTTGTATGTGAAGCCGTTCTTATGGCATGTGGCGTGCTATATGTATGCATTTTGGATTTTGTTATGTTATTCAACGCCATTTGTTGGCATGTCAATTTGCACCAAAATCTCTGGTTCACAAAACCCTAACCCCTAACCCTAAATGTATTTTGTAATCCTAAAACTCAGAGTGCGTAGTGTTTGACGCAGTGTGAACATACACGCAGAAAGCTTATAATGCATACAGATAACGCGGCAATTGAAAGTGGCATGTATATTAATGCTGTCATGATATCATGTTGCTAAAGGAGTGTTGGAAACAAGTCAATAAAATGATCCTCTTTAATATTTTAATATAGAAATATTACATATTAAACCTTTTACTTATCTGACATTATGTGTACATGTTCCACTCTGATCTACGTAAGCATGATTTAGCAGAAAAGAAGAATATGCATCCTTCTTAAAATCATGCATTGCATATCAGCAACCACTGAAGACAAGTTGATCCTATGGCCTCATTGTGTTATAGTAGGGTGCAGTACTATCAGTCATACAACAGATGGCTGTTATTATACCAAAGGCATCTAAGGGAAGTATTATTTTGAAAGGTGCAGTGTTTTATCTGCGATCAGCAGAGTGCTTAAAGTTAGGGGGCTTCCTAATGTCAACATGTCCCCCTTTTGTAACAACACCATTCAATACTGTAAATGTAGCCTAAATGCATTGCAGGTGTTAACACATACTCTCGCTCTTTCCAACTCAGTTCATCACTCCATCTCTGGCCCTCTCCTATTCATCCCAATCCTTTTTAAAGTCACACTGCAGCTCACTGACACATGTGGCATGTTTATCTGTTGACAGAGTGTGTATCTGTTGTCAGATAATTCACAAGAGGATAAAAAAATTCACAGTTCATTGGGATCTTACAACTCAGTTCAATTAGTGATGAATGTCCCCTCTTTCCGTCGCAAATAAAACCTTCCAAAAGACAAATCAGAGCAACAAAAACAAAGATCAAATTCACTCTCCCTTCGTCAGCACCCCTGAATTGTGGATTGACAGACTTGGATGCCTCCCTTTTTTTTTTCAGAGGGGGATAGAATAAATTCCAAGCTTGTTTATGCTGTTCCAAAAATCAACTTAATACAAAAGGGGAGCGGAGGACAAAGCCATCATTTACCGTGCCCCCTCAGGCAGATAATTGCAAAGATAGTGAGCACCCTATGCACACAGGAACTAAAGCTGGAGACGCTGACAATTCAATATACCAAGGGCTTTTGTTGTCTAGTTCTAAGAATTGTGCTGCTGAGCCGTCATTCTCCATCAGCGGAAGAGGACGACTCTTGACAGGTGAAAGCCACAGAGCTTCTCCTGGCTGAAAATATGGTCTTGATGTCTTACAGGAGATATGTGTCAAGGGTAATCCTTTAATGTTAGGGCACCGGCGTACGGAAACATTATGTCACATCACACATAAATCAAAAACAATATCAGGGAATTAGCAAAGATCACAGTCACTGTAAGAATTTTGCTGTCGCACAGTCTTGTCAATCCTCAAAAATAACAGACAGCAAAAACTGAGATAGTGGAGAACATCATTATTTCAGTTTTGAAAAGAAATACAGGCAACTGACAATGTGAACGTCAACAAGTCCTGTTAAATCCTTAGTCAAATGTATGGCTGGTCTTGTAATGCAGGTATCCACATAAGGCTAATTACAGATTTAGAACTTTAAAACCTTCAACAATCAACTGTGAAGCCAAAAACTTCCAAATCTACCACAGGAGAAGCTAAAACATGTCTACACAAATGACAGACTGATTGAATGAAAAACATGCCCTGTGAATCAACCCTCTGCCTGTTTGCGTTCCTGTTCATCAGGGACAACTTTTGATCATGAACTCTTTGCATGTCAGAGGCAAAGCTTGGGAATTCGCCTCAGTGAGTATGAAAGCACAACATAAGGTTAACATGCTCTCAATGTGGTTCTCATTTCAGCAGTTTGGACTCTGCATGCCATTCTCTAACTCTGTGAAGTGCAGTAACATCAAAACATGCCTGTACCATCAAAACATCCCTTTGAAAGCATCAATAATGTGTCACGGATATTGGAAGGTTTCAAGATAGAGTCTAAACTTTCAAATTTGCCACAGAATTAAACAGCATCCTGTAAAATCATTGCAAACCTGGTTGTGTTTAAAGGTGTTTCTGCGTTGGTGTATTTTCAAGTGTTATATACAACGTGACCGATTTATTATTAAATAAAGTCTGATCTTGAAACTTTTTATTTAAAAGTGTAAAGCTAAGAAATATTTTATTTACTCTACTTTTTATAAAAGTCTTGGTTTGATTATTTGAACAGACTTAATAACAAACCAACGTATCTGATGGAATTGTATATCCTCCTCAGGCATTATTGCTTGTTTCTTACCTAAATGTTGTTTTTCCGGAGGCTATGAGGCTGTCCTTAAACGTTACGTACCAGTCTACGTTAACAAACAAACCGATAGTAAAACTCCATAGACAATATTGCAAATTTAACATGCAACCGCTAAATGACGGAAATTTCTACAGTATATTTCAGAAGACAAGACAGAATATGAAACAAATTTGATATTTGATTAAATCGGGGTAAGTGTCATATAGTAGAAAAGTTTTTGTTTTGTTTTTTTAAAGTTGATATTTATGAAGTAGTTCATCCTACGTACCTCTTCACGCTACCACCTACTACGTTGTACTGTATTTTGGAAGTGCAGAGCTATGAAAAGAGTAGACGAACCGGATTTAATTCACAAATGTAGTTGACGAAAGTGAGTATTGGTGTATCAGATGAACGCCGAATTGAATATTAGCATCGTATGTCTGTTAACACAACTTGCACGGCGTTCTTTGCGGTCTGTATATGTTGCCGTGAAGCGAACAACTGTTGAATATCGACATTTATGAACGAGGTTCGTGGCTTGATTTGGTCCATACGAGTGAGTGAGTTCGAAACTCTACAAGGCTGGAGGTAAAGCGTGTGACTTATTTTTGCAGTAAATAAATATCAACTTACTTTCTGTGCAACGCATCCCACCAAGAACAGTAGATATGTTGTCATAAAAGCATGCGCCCCAAGCGACGTAACGCAACTCATTTTCCACTAATTGTTCCTTTTTAATGCGACGTACAGTGAACCGTATCACGCTCCTCTTCTCTCTCATTCACCTGAAGTATCGGGAGCGCGCTTCCATCGTTCATGGGCGAACTCGTACACAGGACCAGACCCCTGTGAAAACTCTCCCATTCTTAACCAATCCGTCATTTACATCCAACTTACACCGAAATGTCCTTTACACGGTCATTAGAAACTTGATTCAACAATTAAAACTCTACCTTGTTATTTTTTTTTTTTTTTTGAGGGGGGGTGTTTTGTATTTATTTCTTTTTCTTTTGACGTGTATATATGTACATATATATGCATTTTTTTTCGTCTTTTTAGTAGGAACAGGGAGGTGGGGAGGGTATATATGTGTTTTAATCAAAGATTATTAAATTTTTGTTTTTGACAGGGGTTGGAGGGGGAGGGGGGGCTGTTTCAATATATTTCTCATATTTTACTTTCCTCACATATTTTATTTGATCTTCTATTGATAATTTACTGGAGAAACCAAGAATGGTGAATAAGATTTAAGATATTCACGTATAGTTTTTCTTTCTATAATAAGCCTATATAATTGGCTTTGGTATTCAATATATTCATTACAGATGTTGAATATTTGCAGCCTTTACGCAAATTGGACCTTTTTTTTGTTGTTTTTATATTATCATAATCGTTATTATTATTGTCATTAGTAGTAGTAGTAGTAGTATTAAATGTATACTTTTCAACTTTAACTATTTTTTTTTTTTCTTGTATCATTCTCTTTGTTCTTGGGCAGTGAAGCACACCCTATTTTTAACCCCTCTTGTAAAATGATTGTGACTGTGATTTATTTTGATATATAAAGTGTAACTGGGACTCAGCATGTAATCATTGCACCTGATTAAATATAATTACTGATGTGTACAAAAATAAATAAAACACGGAGTGCTTCTGAAAACAAAATTATTCCATTTTCATGGCCAGCAATGTATAAAGGAAGTGGATCAGGTCATTTGTGTCTATAAGCATCAGTATGAAACATTTAATTCACGTATCCCTGTTTGATTGTCAATATTTAAAACTAACAACTAACTGACCCAAAGGAAGTTATGCATAAACATATGAATTGCAATTTTTGATTTCTTTTTTTCTGTGACACACAGCATGGAAAGAAAGAAAGAAAGAAAGAAAGAAAGAAAGAAAGAAAGAAAGAAAGAAAGAAAGAAAGAAAGAAAGAAAAACAA
>JAPTGZ010000028.1:17280438-17295815 GCA_029814645.1 Fowleria isostigma | reverse complement strand
CCTAAATCAGTAAAGAACAACATCTTTGGTCATATTTAGCCTGTGACAAAATTCAGTATTCAACAAAGCGGAATATGAATATTTTATCTCTAGTAAAAAATTAACATCATCACAGAAAACATTATTTCATTATTTACAGCAAGCATCAATATATTATATATCAAGCATTATTTCAGTATGGAAGATAGTTAAACAATGGATGTGAACACTATATAGGCGGGTTTAAGAGATGCAAAATGTATCAGCTTTTCAGTTCCTCCATGCAGACTTCTGCTAAATATTAATACCCTGGGCAGTCCCATGATCAACCAAAGTGTTGATAAAACCGTTCAAGTCAAAAGCTAAAGGAAACTGGTGTTGTCATTTTGTGTGATACGTCAGGTGAACATGCACATTGGCTGTAAGCAGTTGCCAAGACAAAAAAGGGCGCAGCTTATGCTACCACAGTGAAGGAATGTACTGCATCCGACACCCGTAGCATCGTCCGTTCCACTTATAAGTTCGTGTAATATATTCATTTTTAACACACACTAGTGATAACATATTTTCTTTGTCATATAATTAATATGATGATTTATGAGCCGAATATCTGTACACATAGCTAATGCGTTCTTGTGTAACACATTTTATTTACTGTTTTCATTGTACACACGTCCTCGGTTTCTAGTCGGACAGATTAGTGGACGGAACCCAAACAGCCACGTAGTAAAAGGCGAAGCTCGCAAAAGGTTAGCATTCATTGTGTTTTTAGACATTTACTGAAGTTGTCATTCTATAAATCGCACATTATGTTTTCAATGTAACTCCGTGGTAGAGGGTTGTGTATTTATTTTGTGAAATGTTTGAGAAATCGCTCCATTTCGGCGGCTCTAGCGATTAGAGCTAGCAAGTTAGCAAATTTAGCTTGACAGCTCTCGTCGTAAACACATCAAGCTAGCCGTAAAGCTAACAGTTCAGGCTAGTCACCTGTCTTTTGTAGCCAGTACATTCCAACAAAACGTAATTCATACATGTAAAGACGAAAAATATGATTGCGTTCACAGATACGGTCGTTAGTGATTGGCTGTATTTCCTAATGCCTTCACGATTGTTTACCAATGTAATCCGAATGAAGTCATGGTATTCAAAGGCTAACATTAACGCTATACAGCCAATTTCATCCGGTTTCAAACTCGGTAAAATCCAAACCTTTTAGTAAATATAAAAAAAAATAGCAAACATAAACGATATGATTACGTGAGTTACACTTCCTGGAAATATGCCAATGGTTTCGGTAATAACGCTGTTTCCGAGCTCAATACGCTAACAGGACAACTGGGTACCTCTTTTGGTTTCAATAAAAGACAATTGTAATGATTGATCTCCTCAAAATGCATCGGCTCAGCTTGGATCATAGTTCCACAATGTTTAGAAAAAAAAAAATATATATATATATATATGTATTTTTTTTTTAATTGCTTTATCACAGTTGCTTGATTTGAAGTGTTGAATGATGGGGCGTGTTCCTGACTTATCAGCAGATTCCTATAGGTGTTCAGATTTCACTTTCCGATAGTAGGAATGATTGTCAGTCACGTTTGTCTTGTTTGAATGGTGCAACCGAGTTTATATTTAAAGCGACGCAATCTGCTTAACCACCAAGCCAGCCTGTAAGCAATTGACTCTAGCTTACGGTTTAAATTAAAACGAGCCATGTATTACATAACACTGTTTTAAAAGCATGGGTCATACATGAGGAGCTAAAAGTGTCTTCTTGGAGTTTTTACTATGTTATAATTGTAAAAATGCCGTTGAAAAGAAGCCAATTATATAGTCCAGGTGTTAAACTTAATGCTTTCTTTTTCAGTGCTTTCTGTCAGAAGTGCTCTTGGACACCGACATGCTCATAGCTGGCCTGCCTTCCAAGAAGATGGTTTTGTGAGACATTCTTTCCAAGGCGTCACCAGCAGTATTACGTGTTTTCATTGTCCTGCTGAAAATGGATACAGCCCACTCCGAAGCAACTCAAATGATGGCCAATGCTTTTCAAGAACACCAAGTCATTAACTCCAAAGAGACTGAAGCCGGTTTTGTGGAATACGAAACACAGCTGCATCAAGGGCTTGAAAATACACAAAATACGAAAGATGTACAAAATGGTGAGTTGCCATGTTCCGTTTATTGTATATGATAAATCTGCATGAATTGTACTTGACAGTGTTGATTTTCTTGTGTGGTGTGACAAAGCACATTCAGTCTATCTGTCGTAACTAAATTTAACTATGGTTAGAATTACTGTGCTTCCATGATGATGTGATTATTTCTATTCCACATTCCTATCTTCAGATCTCTTTTCCTTTTGTTGCTAGTATTTCTTTTATCTAGCACTCACATCTTGTGATGCATGACCTGTTTTCTCAGCTGTTGCAAGGCCAAAGACCTCTTATTCTTCCATGCTGTATAACTCTTTTAACTGATGTGTTAAATAGTGGATTTGAATCCAAATAAGTTACCATTTCAGGGCCGTTAGGCTTATATTGAGCAGTATTTAAAAAGAAAATTCTAAAGTATCCTCCACTTGTAATTATATTGCTCACAAGGTAGTTGAAGCATGAGAGACTGATCCATTACTGATTGATGTTAAGGAGGTAAGGAGTGATAAAGCTTTATCAAGTCACAGAAGACACATTACGACTGAATTCACAGAGAGAAAATGAAAGGGAAAATCATGTTTTTCTTGTCATGGGGGTCATTTTCCTTTTAGACTGTGAGCCTATCACCTCTGATAGGATTACAAATCTGATATTTCATTAACTGTGCTTTTCCTCTGTCCTTATTGTATAAAATTTGAATGGTAACAAATTGTTGCAATTATGTTCATATTTTAAAATAAGTATGGTAATCTTGCTCCTTATACCAAATGTAGGTGAAGCTAAATTGTTGCTTAAGCACTGTTAGAATATTTCCAGCTTTCACTTGACCTATTGCAGTTTAATAAAGTTGCTCAGCCAGTTTGCCAAGTTGAATAATGTTTAACTTTGCACTCCATTTCTTTAGACCTTTTCAAGACTAATTGTCACATTCCTCAGGACCTCTTCTACCTTCATTTCTTTCAGGTCCTGTTAGTTCAGATGTCATGCCAAATGGAGACGGACTGGCAGAGGGCTTTGGTGCCGCAGGGGACACCCATATGAATGGGTCTCTACCTCGAACAGACCCTCCCCAGAGCACCAGCTCTCCTGTCAACTTACCGACCCAAGAGCCCTCCCCAGGTGTGGCTGCTTTTCCACCCATCATGCTAGAGAAGTCTGAGGGGGCTAGTGCTGAGGTCTCGGTTCACAAGGGTGATGCATTGCAGTCACTCAGACTCAGTATGCCTATGCAGGAGACTGAATTGTGTAAGCATAAATGTGTGGAATGAGTGCCCCCTCTTTACCCTTGCATTTTAACCTCATTTTGCTGTGGGTTTTTTGCTTTTTGGCTCATGAACGCATCCCTTTTAACTCCCTTGTCTGTGAATTTTCTGACCAGATGGATTCAGTAAAAAATTATTTTAAGCATTTGATTGCTTGTTTAGAATTTGATGTGGGTGCTTTTGTTGGAACAGTGTTTGGACTCATGATTGTGTTTTGGAACTAATCCCTCTGTTGTTGTTGTTGTTGTTGTTTGGTGGAATTTTAATGTTATGCACAGTTGACTTGCCAATAATTTTGCAACTTTCTATTTCCATGCTTTAACTCAAAGAGATGAGCCTTATATCTCTTGTAATGGTGCATGAATATAACTGAATAATTCTGCCTTTCCCAAACTTAGGGCTCAGACTCATTTTTATTGGGTCATCACTTGATAAAATAATTTGATATATGAATTAATTTTGTCAATTTAAATATAAGAAGCATTCTCTTTCCATGAACCAAAGCAATTCAGAATGCATGGAACAGACCTCAGTATGTTTATATTGATGGTACTCAATGCTAACAAGTAATATTAGTCACAGATCCTCTTAGCTGCTATTGACTGTGACATTATGATTGAGGGGTTGGTAAAAATGTAGACATGGTAGTTCAAAATGGAGTTTTGTAATTTTATGTAGGTAACTTTCTCTATTGGGTCAAAAGCTAAAATAGTTTGGGAACTCCAGAATTAATTAATCTGTTTGGCGCATCATCAAATTCCTAATTTTACTAAAGTGCAAGCTGCCTATTATTGCAGTTATGCGCAGTGTCTTTTTATTTCATTTGTGTGCAAACTGAGCAAGCACGTAGGAATGACACAGCATAGAGCATGGATGCTGTGTACTCTTATTGTCACTCATGAATCTAATCCAAAATTCTGCTTTGGCTGTCCAATAAACTGGAGACAGTTGTAGGCATAATTTGTAACTTACTTGTCACTGTGCCTCATACACAAAGCTTGCCTCCTGCCCGGAGATCAGCATATGGTGCTCTAATATGAATAGTGTGCTTGCTATTGCCGTTTGACAGAATTCCAGACAGCTTTATTCTTCACTGTACAATCCCAGCAAATATACAAGCATTAACACAAATGCTTGTACAGGTTTTCTGTGATTGATGAAATATTAGGTTTGGTGTAAATAAGACATCTTTTTTGTGATGATATAGTATGGGCTTGGAAAACAGTTCCATTTTTGGCCTAACATACTCTCACTTTAGCCAACCAGAAGCCATCGTTAGAGATGGAAAATGAGGAGAAGATTCGTCTGGAGGCCCGCCGACGTCTAGAGGAGCAACTCAAACAATACAGAGTGCAAAGACACAAAGAGAGAGTAAGTAAATGGAGTCATCATCAGGCTAAGACTAAATTCCTCTTAAAGTGCATGTTGAGGAAACATCTACTTATTTTTCATATTTTCCTGTTTCTGTGAACATTCTGCCACCCTTTTATTCATTATTTTCTCCTTATGTATGTATGTATGTATGTATGTATGTATGTTATTCAATATATAATTCAAAAAGTATGAAACAAATTTGTAATGCTGTGAAATATGACTCAGAGCAAAATACATTTAACACATAAAGACCCAGTGTGACATTTGTGGCACATCCCAAAAATGTTTTCTCTCTATATTTAACCATCCTTAAGTGGTTTATTGCCATTTATTGTAAAATTATCTTCTATATTTTGTGGGGTTTTTTTTGTGAAAATCAGGTGTTTTCCAATATTTAATTTACTAATTATGTAGATGTGCATAAAAGTTTAAAGTTAAGGATTACTATATCAAAAACAGAGAAAACTGAATAAAAAGTGTCTTTTTCAGCTAAATCTGTCATTAACTGAACCTAAACCCAGTGTCTTCATCCACTGTCATTGATCCAACTCCATGTGTTTTACTAATGGATGGATCAATGTTATTGAAGATGACAGTGTTTCCATGGTAACTAGGGAGCCTCTGAACATCCAAATGGGTCATATCTGATGACAATAAAATAATGATTAACTGTGTTTTACACCAATTCATTACATGTATTAGCAGATCAACAAGGATTAAACAGTTTATATCAAGACATGATTTTGGTAGATGGTGGATGTTTTGGTTTTTCTGTGTTAAAAAAGGTTAAATGTAAAGAAAATTTCATTTGGGGTCTGACATAAAAGTAGTGCTGGGTCTTTATGGGTTAAACATGTCACTCATGTACATGTCCATTTAGCACTGTGTGTTGTCACATTTTGTCGTGATAGCAGTACCTTTATTAATTGTTTTCCACTGTTTTCTAGTCTCACCGCAGCACTCCCAAGAACAGACCATTCAGTACTTTGGATCCAGAGCTCATGCTGCATCCTGAGGCTCTCCCCCGGGCCAGCACAGTCTCCATGACCAAGGAGTATTCCTTCCTGAGGACCAGTGTCCCTCGTGGTCCAAAATTAGGTAGTTTAGGAATCCCTCCTCCCAAAGAGAGAAAATCCAGGTCGCCTCGTCCAAGCAAGATCCACTCCTTGGCCGATTACAAGTCTTCAGAGAATGATGGTGGAGGTGGGGGAGGAGGTGGTGTGATGACAGCAGACAACGCCATGGGCTCCCTCCAGTCCAGCATTAGCTCTGTGTCCACTCTGTCAGAGGTCAGTGTGATGTCAGAGCGTAACACCTACGAGGCAGAGGGACAGCTTGGTGCTTCATCTCAGATTGGGGACAATGTCTCAGAAATTGATGGCAGCGAATCAGGAACGAGGCCAGGAAATGATGGCAACGACAGTGACAGCTCATCCTACAGCAGTGTGTCTACCAGGGGGACCTACGGTATGCTCGCTGCAGCAGTGGACAGGCAGCAGGGGCCTTACACAGTGGAGGGGAGGGAGATTTCTGCCGAGGCCATGGGTCAGTTTCCATCATTGCAGGAGGTTCTGCAGTCAGCAACTGAAGAGCAGCATCTTCTGGAGCTGGAGCAAGAGAGAGAGGGCACAGCGGAGCCTCGTAGCCGTAGAGACAGCTTCTCCAGCAGGTATTTGATATTTAATTCCCTCAGGAGGTTGTCACCTCACAGTGGAGGCATAATGTTGTAGTTACTGCTTTATTAGGACAAAAAAAACTGCAGAGCCTTCAAATGTCAAGTATATTTGTTTGATAAATTACATCATACTATTTACCAATTATGTAAATTGTTGTAATCTTCTGTGCATCAAGTAATCAGTGAATATTTGCAGTACTAATGTTGTTGACCTTTGTTTCAGTGTTTCCTTGGAGAGTTCTGTGATGGGCCACGATGACATGCTCCAAGTATTAAAAGAGAAAATGAGACTTGAGGGGCAACTGGAAACCTTGTCATCTGAGGCCAATCAGGTTATATTTCATACTGATACCTTTTCATTATTTTAGCTTTTGATTCACTCTACACAGGAAAGGATCAAAACAACACAAATGCTTTGAAATGTCTCCAAATGTGTCAACACCCAGAGATTTGCATAGGCTGGTTATAGTTTATCCAATCCAATGCAGCTTTATTTGTGAAGCACTTTAAAACAACAGCAGTGGACCAAAGTGCTGTACAGAAGGTTAAAAGCACAGTAAATATATTATAAAGAATATTAAGAAACAATAAAATTAACAAATTAAAATAAATTAGAATACAAAAGATAAAAACATAAGAACACAACAAAACGACAACAATGCAAGAGAGAATTTTAGTTAGAAATATATGTCATGTATCACATTACCAGAAAGTATATACTGTAATTCTAATTTGGTGTAATTGTTAACAAAACTGTCCTGCTCTCTAGGCTCTCAAAGAAAAGACAGAGCTTCAGGCGCAGCTTGCTACAGTGAATGCTCAACTGCAGGCCAAGAAGGAGGAGGCCCAGGTGAGCCAGGAGAAGCAGAGTACCCTCACTACAGAGGTTGGCACTCTGAGAAAGAATTGCAGCCAGTTAGAGAAGGCCATGGTGGAGCTCCAGGGAAGTTTGGAGAGCAAGAATGCCAGTTTGGCTTCCTTAAGCAATGACCTGAAGGTGGCTGAAGACCAGTATAACAGGCTGATGGGGAAGGTGGAAGAAATGCAAACAACTGTGACTTCAAGGGACAACACGGGTAAGTCAGAGCAAAGAGTGTATCATTGATCAGTGTCAACAGTCATTTGAAGACCTATGTAATTTAACTCTTTATTAACATGTTGTATTTTTATGTATTTGAAATATCCAGCATGTCATGACATTTAGAGAAATATCTGCAGTTTGGGGTTGGTTAGGGTTAAGGGGTTATAAAATATGCAGGGGTTTTGTGCTATTTTTCTTTTATGTTCATATTTATTAATATATATTTTTTTATTTGTTGGTTTTTAGCGATTTATATCTTGGTTAGCAGTTTAACTTAATGTTAACGATCAAAGTTCTACTCAGAAAAGTATGAGAACATTAAAAAGAAGGCAGAAATAAAAAAACAAAACAGTCCTTTGAAGAACTTTTTAGATTATATTTTATAGCTTATTTATGCCAAGTGTTTCGGTGTTAAATTTTGCAGTTCAGGAATTGCGTCAGCAGATGGGAGGTCTTCAAAGTCAGCTTCAACAGGTCCAGTTGGAGCGTAGCACCCTACAGAGCCGACTGAAAACCTCCCAAGCTGAAATCGACTCCCTGCAGCAGGTCAGGCAGTGGTACCAACAACAGCTAGCGCTGGCGCAGGAGGCAAGAGTACGACTGCAAAGTGAAATGGCTAACATGCAGGTAAGGTTCCTTCTCATGTGGCTTTGATACTGTTATAGGTGTTCAAAGATGCAGTGATGCATTGTTAATATTTTCTCCTTTTAAAATGTCCTTTATATAGACAGGACAGATGAATCAGATCGGTGTTCTTGAGCATTTAAAGCTGGAGAACGTAACACTGTCCCACCAACTGACTGAGACACAACACCGCTCCATCAAAGAAAAGGAGCGCATCGCTGTTCAGCTGCAGAGCATTGAGGTACATTCTCCAAAATCCTTTTATAAAGACTTAATGTTTAAAATATGTGAATGGACACAACACAGACTTGGTTTTAAGAAACTAATTTACCATTTTGTTCAACTTCTTCTATATTGTGTGTGTTGTAGGCTGACATGCTGACCCAGGAAGCCGCTTACAAGCAGATTCAGGATGCAAAGACCATGGTTGAAGATGACCTGCAGAGCAAATTAGAGGAATTTGAAGAAGAACGAGAACGCTTAATAAAATTAGCAAACACAGCTAGCACACTGGAAAGGGAATTAGAGCAGGTAATCATACAAAATATAGCAGAAAAATTTCAAGTTTATGCCCACCCGCTCGATATATGTCATAAAAACACAAAAATAATGCAAACAAAAGGTGTTGGCCTTAAAAAACTTTAACACTGTATTCTTTTCTTAGGTGAAGCTGACTCTTTCCCAGAAGGACATACAGCTGCAGTCACTCCAGAAGGAGCATTTGGAGCTGATGCGTCAGCTCACCACAACTCAGGAGAACCTGCACACCAAAGAACAGTCCATCAACCAGCTGGAAGCACGATACTTGGAACTGGAGGCTCAGTTGGCTGAACTGCAGACAGAGAGCAGTGCCAAGGATGACAACATCCAGTACCTCCAGAATGAGAAGATTGTTCTTGAGGTAGCACTGCAGGCAGCCCGTGCTGACAAGAGTCAGCTCGATGAGGGTGCTGAACGGCTCGGAGAAGATGTTTTGGTGGCATCAGATGTCTTGGATCAGCTCAGACAGGAAGTTCAGGTCAAAGCCAATCAGGTACGAGACAACTGAGACATGGAACTTTAAGAACAATAGAAACAATATAACACATCTCAATTATCCATAACCTTACCACATAGATGCAGTCTTCTGTGGGCTTGGACATTATTATATTCCCATTTAACATGGTTTTGGTTTAGGCATATAGTGCAGCCATGAACTGGTATTTGGCCAGAAATGGTTTATACACTTTCTATTCGGCCAAAGCAGTTATGGTTTGCTATTCAAGATTAAGTATTCAACTGTATGTTGCATATGTGAATCTTTTTGTATTTAGCTTCTTCTCTGTCACTATTTAATAACTGTGTTTTTTTATGTGTTTAGATTGAAACGCTACAACAGGAAAACAGCTCCTTAAAGAAACAAGCTCAGAAACTGAAAGAGCAATTTCAACAACAAAAGGTAAGATGTGTCTTCTACACTTTCATTTAATGTAGGCTAGTTTTTGATTTAAAAAAAACAACAACAAAAAGAACAGCAAAAATGAACAGTAAAATGATGGTTTCTCCAATCGTTATCCAGAAAGTTAGAGAGAAGTACAGGCTTGAAAGTGTTGTCTCTATAATCCCAGCTGGTTAAAGCTGATGCTGTCGTGGGAGGATGCATTGTAGAGCCAGATGGCTGTCATCTTAGAAGAACGCCCAGAGTGGCTGACATGCCTCATTGGATTGAGCAGTGATGGATGCTGCTCATTTTATACTGAAAAGCTGTCAGAAAGGGGGTGGAGTTCATTGACAGAATGACAGAAATGACAACTGTTATCTCTGTCAAAACTGGAGTTTCTTTAAATTCTTGCAACATCATTTGTTGACCAGATATAACTTTTTAAATCGTGTCATTCATCTGTCCTTAGTCTGCTACTGCACATTTACGAAGAAACTAGCAAAGGGATGTATTTCCTGTCATTTTTCATGATGCTATATCCATTCCTCGGTTTCAGTCTGGCTCAGATTTTTATGTTTTTATGCTTCAACTCCCACAAGCATGTAAAATGGCCCAAAAAAGTGGTGCAGCCCTCTCTCTCTGCAGTGATTTTTTTTTCTTTCTATCCCTATCAGAGATGATAGGCCACACTCCTTTTAAAGTGGAGAACACAAAAGTTGCATTTAATTACACTTAAAACTTTTGAGAAGACAAAACAACATCATGTTTTTATATTCTCAGGTGATGGTGGAGGCCTACCGCAGGGACACCAGCTCCAAAGACCAGCTGATCAGTGAGCTTAAATCCACCAAAAAGCGTCTGTTAGCGGAGGTAAAGGACCTCAAGCAGGAGGTGCTGGGCGTTCAGGGGGAGAAGCAGAAGGCAGAGCTGGAGCAGGCCAGGCTACAGAAAGAGGTGGTGAGAGTCCAGGAGCAGATGAGCAACATGGAAGCCCATCTGCTTGCCATTCAGAAAGAACGAGATCGACTAGAAACTCAGATTCAGGTACTTGGTTTTTATTATTACAGTAGTGAAATATTATTATTAGTCTGAAACTCTGTGTTCAGAATATGCTTCACGTGGTATAAAAATGCTTGTGTAAAAGTACATGTTAAGGGTGTTTTTTTTTTATCCATTTTAGTCTCTACAGTTTGATCAGAGCCAGCTTGCTGCTGTGACAGAAGAGAATGAGGCCTTGAAGAAGCAGGTGGAGCAAATGGAGACTGGAGCCAAAAAGTGAGTCATGTGCTCTGTAGAGATTTGTAGCACTTGAATGATGCCCGCATGAATTATTTGGAGCATGACAAACACATGTTGTCAAGACCTATTTATAAATATGCATAAAGAGACTTGTTTATACATGTATTCACCTCAGCAAGGGAGTGTATAACCAGTATATATATTTATATATTTTGGAATGTCTATTCATCTGCATCAAACCTCTGGCTTAGTTTTTACATGTTATATACATTTTATATTATGTATATCTGCAAGTTTCAAATGATAATAATATTGAAATGTGGACCTTCAAATATACATACTCTGTTCTTAAAGGGTATCTTAGCTGAATTAATATTTGTTGTAAATAGGGCAATTTCAGAGCAGAAAGTTCGCATGAAGCGACTGGGGACAGATTTGACCAGTGCACAGAAGGAAATGAAGGCCAAACACAAGGCCTATGAGAATGCTGTCGGCATCCTGAGCAGGAGGCTTCAAGAGGCCCTGACTGAGAAGGAGACAGCTGAAGCTGAGCTAGTCAAGCTCAAGGCCCAGGTGTCAGATGGGGGAAACAGCCAGGCCTTACAGGTACTAACAGATGGACATTTCCAGATGTTTCTGAGCTCACATTGCAGTAGCTTCAAATTTGGTTTCAAAACTCAGTCAGAGGAGTATTTTTTTTAAGATACAAGTTTTGAATATGAGTCATTTTGCATGACTTAATAAATAAATGAAACTTTGGGGGAAATACAACTTGATTATTTATTTATCATCCAGGAGAAGATCCAGGCTCTGCAGGCTGAGTTGCAGTCTGTGAACAACAGCAAGACTATGTTAGAGAAAGAGCTGCAGGAAGTGATCACCCTCACCTCCACAGAGCTGGAGGAGTACCAGGAGAAGGTTCTGGAACTGGAAGATGAGGTGAATGAAGAAATAACGTTCAGTTACACATAGGGCAACACCATATTGGAAAAAAATGACATTTTGATTTACTTTTTTTTTTTAACTCTGTGACATATATTGTGATATAAAAAAACTACTCAGGAGGATATAATAGCTGTGTGGTGCCGACGTAAATGGTCGAACAAAATGAGTTGTTACCTCTTGTTGTGGCAACAGGTGCGAGGCACTGTTGACACAAAACAATCGTTTCAACATCAACTGTAACTGAAATAATTCCAGATAACTGATGTTGCTTTTCTTTTTTGGCATCAAGTCTTTGTTTTTGGTGATTTTCTCTTGTTTGTTGCTCATTTTTCAATGTCGTTACCAGCGACTCACTCCATGTACAGGGGCGTGGTCTGCTTCAGCAAACTGATTAAGAACGATTGTGATTGGTGGATCACTGAGATCAGATGAGAACACGTTGAGTTAATTTGCTCCTTCGATTGCAGGACATGCGATGTGCCTATTATGTACACGTACATCACGCTGATGATGCTCAAAACAATATATTGTGCAGCTCTAGTTACACATCAGTTTGTTCTGTGTATGCATGTTATTTTAAATGAATGATCCAACCTCTCATGAACAGTAGTTTTATGCTTAACTAGTCCAACCATTAATGCATGTTAATTAATATGTTATTGTGTATATTAATGTGTTGATGAAATTTGTTGTTCGCAGCTGCAAGAGTCAAGGTGCTTCAAGAAGCGGATCCGAAAGTTGGAAGATGCCAACAAGAAACTAGCACTTGAGTTGGAACATGAAAAAGGAAAACTGGCAGGATTAGCACAGTCCCACAGTACACTACGGGAGCATTCTAACATTTTAGAGTCTGCCTTAGCCAAAAGAGAAGCAGACCTTGTCCAACTCAACTTGCAGGTAATAGTTTTGGATTTTATGTCTGTAATATTTGACATAAATGTGTTGTAACCCGCAGGCAAGATTAATGAAATTTGGTTAAGATACAATGTTTTATAAACTCTGCAAATTTTTAATCTTTTTAATATAACATTTGGTTTCTCACATGCCCTTCTCTGCAGGTTCAAGCTGTTTTGAAACGGAAAGAGGAGGAGGACCAGCAAATGAAGCAGGTGGTGCAAACCCTGCAGCTGGCCTTGGAAAAAGAGAAAACCAAAGTTAAGGATCTGAAAGAACAGGTAACCATTCAGCAGTTTAAATATTTGAATATTTAGTTTTTGAGATCACGTCATTAGCACAAGAATTATAAAATAGTTTTTTGAATCTATTAAAAGTTAGTGTTGGTAAGTCTGATAACTCCTGCCCTAGTGCTTGTTGTAATGATGTATCTGTCCTTTAGGTGGCAGCAGCAAAAGCTGAGGCAGCGCACAACAGACGGCACTACAGGGCAGCCATGCTGGAGCTGTCAGAGATCAAGAAGGACCTGCAGGCCAAAGAGGACCTGGTCAAAGTTCTGCAGAATGAAGCCCACAAATTACAGTATGTGCATTTCCCAAGTACTAATTATAACTGAATGGTGTCCATAGAAACGGCCTCTGCCTGTCTTCTGTATTCCATACACGTAGATTATCATTTTGTATACACTAAATGACCCACTCTTTGGTTTTCTGTTTAATTAAATACGTTTACGTACAGATGAAAAGAGCTATTAAAAGCTTTACAGTAGGAGGTTTTCTTTGGTTTAGCTGACTAAAATGTCTCCCATACGTGACGGAGCCCCATCTGGGAGACATTTTCAGCACCAACACTAATGCCCATATTGGTGCCATTCACTATATACAGGGGTAGATCTGGGTCAGAATGTGTCGGAGAAAACCTGATTCAGCAAGTAGATTGTGGAACAGCCAAATAAATAACGTATTGCAAAAATTAGGTCGGAGGACATGAATAATTAGAAACTGCAAGAAATGTATACCCTGATGGCTGACCAAATGGACTTGTTCAATCATTAGTTTTATCTCGCATAGATCATCCCTCAGTTTGGTCAAATACCAAAGAAAATAATTTACACGAATTGCAAGTTGCACAGAATAAAGCCGCACAAACTGTTTTGGGTTGCCCATACAGAACCATGATAACTACAATGCACAATAGGTTGGCATGTTCACTGTACACTATGTTTTAACTGTAAAACAGGTTGAAATATTCTTTATTATCATTTATTCATAATATTATAGCAAGAAAAACTCCAGAAGTTATTTATAAAAAACTAATTTTTTACTGATCAACACAATTATTGTACAAGACAAACCAGTGAAAGACAGTGTGTCCTGACTTTAAGCAGAACTAATCAGTTACAGTGAACAGTTTTTTATTGGGCCATGGTTGCATGGAATGGATTTCCAGCATTTCTGTTGTTGGAAAATAATAGAGAATGTTTTCAAAGGAAATAAAAACTTTTTTGTTCACACATTGGACATGATATTGAAAGAGCATTGATAATATTGAAAGATGTATTTGTGTCAGATAGCTATTGTTTGGTGAATGAGTACAAATGTATAGCAGTTAGTTTGTTCATTTTTATTGCATTGGGCTGTTGTATTTTATGTTCTGTTTGTGGGCATGAATGGTGTGAAATGAATGTAAATATTTAAACTTGGAATGTAGAGGAGACCCCAGAAAGAATCACAACTGATGTGTCAGTCGCTAAGGGGGATCTTAATAAATGAAATAAAATGAAATGAAATGTGTGACTGATTAAGTCGTACTCTGCAGGGCTCAGGATGAGCAGCATGCTCAGGAGGTTTCCAGGTTCCAAGAAGAACTGTCTGAGGCTCATTCACAGCTCCAGATCCTCCAGAAACAACTGGATGAGGAACTGGCCAAACAGCCTCTTACTAACCAAGAGGTACATGCTGAAGAAGTGTTAAACCAGAGAATTTGGAGTATATTGTTCTACTTTTACAACAAGTAATAAATGCCTAAATCTGAGTATTTTATGCATGTTTGATTGGAAGTTCTTGAATGGCAGCGAATTGTCACAAATCTTTTGAGACCACTCTTAACATACTTCACTGCTGTCTCAGGTTGAAGACCTCAAGTGGGAGGTGGAGCAGAGGCAGAGGGAAATTGAAGGTCAGAAGCAACAGTTGGAAATGATGGAGCAGTGCCATCACAGAGAACTGGACAACCTACAGACTGCTCTACAGGTAAATAGTGATCTGACTGAAAAAAGCAGATGCGTATTTATATAGAGTATAGATGTTGAGAGGACATACATTTTAACAAAGTGTAGAACAAGATTTACAGTCACAGAAAAAATTATCAAACTATCAAGTCATCAAAAACAGTGGTTATGCAATCAAGTACTAACTCCTGTGTGTATCATGTGACTAAAACAGAACAGAAAACATTGAATGTCTAAAAGCACTGTTTTTGTCAGTACAATACCATAGCTATTGATGTAAGAACTTACCGTATTTTCCGGACTATAGAGCGCACCTGTATATAAGCCGCAAACACTAATTTTAGAAAGAAAATAAATTTTTTACACGTATAAACTGCACCGGTTTATAAGCCGCGGGTGTTCACATTGTGACATTGTCACCTAGAAAGTAAATTAAAATGATTTTCCATCAAAATATGGAAAGGTAATAATAGAAAACAAAAGGTTTTCTTAAAAGCACAT
>JAPTGZ010000028.1:17267842-17280338 GCA_029814645.1 Fowleria isostigma | reverse complement strand
ACTTTTAATTTATTTTGAAAATATAAAGATCAAAAACAAGTACTTGTTTCTGTTGTAATATCTTTTTCATTTAACATGCACGACGTGCGAATTAATTCTGAGATGCTTATGACGGCCTCTGGAGAGCTTTATTGGGTGAAACGCAACCGACCAGGAAAAGTTATTTCCCCTCTTCATCTTCCTCCTGAGCACTACAACCACTTAAGTCCTCTTCTTCAGTGTCTGAATTGAACAGCCTCAATACCTCGTCGCTCACTTTATCAGTCTCTTTCGTTATCACTGTCACTGGAGCGTGTGTGATCCTCTTCGGATCGATTTTTTTACACCTTTTTTCTTTTTTTTTTCTACACTTGGCCAAATGTTCTGGTAATTTCTCTAAGTACGGTACTTGGAGCTGCCATCAGTGACAATAGGGAGTCGTAAATATCACCCATTCCCGCAGATTTCTCCCTGGGGGGGGGGGCAGCAGTAAGGTAAAATCGTCGTATAAGCTGCACCGTTATTTAAACCGCAGGGTTCAAAGCATGGGAAAAAAGTAGTGGCTTATAGTCTGGAATTTACGGTATGTGATTTTGGTTATTATCAAGAAAACCATGGAAAATGGATAGGTATCAGCTCTGAAAGTAAACTCTTATGAGCTATTTTTGTTGTCATTATATTTGTTCAAACAAATGCACCTTTAGCTGTACCAGACATTAAATTGAATAACAAATTGAAGAAAACATGGGGTGGTCTAATTTTTTCCGCAACTGTATTGATTGGTTAAGTATGCATGTCATTATCACCACATGTTCCTTTTTCAGTAAGACTAATAAGTAACAACAATTTTTGACTGTACCAGAACATAAAGGTGGAGCTGGAGTCGGTGCAGGAGGAGCTGAGCAGTACCAGGAAGGACAAGTTTATGCTGCAGGCCAAAGTGGGTGAGCTGAGGAACAGCATGAAGACTGTCCTACTGCAGAACCAGCAGCTTAAACAGGACCTCAAACAGAGCCGCTTAAGGAAGGTAAGGGAACGTTGTTTTAACTGGTGATCTATGGTCATATGTCATGTGATAATATTTGTATCTTCCTGAAATGGTGTAAGACAGATTGCAGGAATGTCAGTAAGTCTTGATATTCTTAAAATAAAATGCATAAATGAAATTAATTTACACTTACATGCAGGGGCGGCCCATGGTACAGGTGGACTAGGAGGCTGCCTAGGGCGCCACCTGTTGGAGAGGGCACCACAGAATGGAAGAAGAAGAAAAAAATTTAAAATCTAAATTTTCTTGATTGTTTTCATGTTATTATAAAATGAGAACTTGATTCATAACTAACTATATAATTTTTTTCTTTCAGCCCAAATATGTTATAAGGATATTTCAGACAAAAACACATGCTTTGATTATCAATTAATGGAGAATTAATATCTGCTGTGCATATGCTGGAATTACAACAGTCATTAAACTTACAAACAAGCTGACTCATGGTTTACAAGACATGTAACTACTCTATTTTAACTGTTTTTACTTTATTTTTCACTGTAAAGTACTTTGTCTGTGAAGGGTGCTCTATAAATAAACCTTACTTACTTACATACCCTGCCCCAATGCATGCTGGGAAACCCCTCTAGCTCTGCTGCTTAGAGGAGCAGCTAAGATGGGTGTCCCAGCATGCATTGAGGCAGAGTATCTAAGTAAGTAAGGTTTATTTATAGACCAAGCTTCACAGACAGAGGTCACAAAGTGCTTTACAGTGCAAAATAGAGTGAAAACAGTTAAAATAGGGTAGTTACATGTCTTGTAAACCGTTAGTCAAGTTGCTTGTAAGTTTGATGACTTCCTGTTGTGGTTCAGATGTAGTTCAAGTAACAAATTCTATAGTGGGGAGGAGTATTGCTTCTGTGCTGTTTCACCTAGAGCACCACAATGCCATGGGCCAGCCCTGCTTACATGCACATTAATAGTGACTTTAATGCATACTAATATGAGCAAAAAATTGCATTATACATCATATTGGTCATTGTGTTGTATTATTTTTTAAAAGCTAACATACACCAATTGCTTCATACATATAGCCTGATTTATATATTCCTATAATAAAATTGTTTGGTTTTTTTGTTTGTTTTTTTGAGCAGCAGCGCATGGAATTGAAGACTGAGGGCAACCCGTCTAATCCTGTCACACCCGTAAAGATCCCAGATTGTCCAGTACCTGCTTCTTTACTGGATGAGTTGTTGAAACCATCAACCTCGGTCAACAAGGAGCCCCTCAACAACCTGCACAACTGTCTGAGGCAGCTCAAGTAAGTTTGGACCTTGTTTACATTAAGTACCTGAATAATAGGAGTGTAACAAAATAGTCATCTCACGAAACGATACGAAATACGATACAGGGCTCACAATAGAAATAAAGATGTAATAAAATCACCTGATAAAGATAATGAATCTGATGAAAAACAATTTGACAAAATGTTGGACAGTGTGAATGTGGGTGTGTTTTGTTCTACATATAAAAAAAGAATGAAAACAAATTTTAATTTACCAATCTCACTAGTTCTTTTTTATTATTTCTTAAACATAAATGACAAATGTGTGTGACAGAGAGCGAGAGAGAGACAGAGGTACAAGCCGCGGGTCATATCTCCAGCCCATACCATGTGTAGTTACTGCACAGATGAGACAGTGCAGTGACTTAAACCTTTGTGCATTATAAGCCACACACACTCAGTGTCTGTAAAGCAGTAAACGCCAATGCAAACCTGTGTTCCATAAGGGCAGATTGTTTGTGCAGGGCGGACCTAACGTCCACTATTTTCTTCCTTCATTTTTACATGAAGTGACAGCGCTGCTATTCATTAGGCAAGAGGGTGAAAAATAATCGGTTTCAGTGCTTGGAGTCCTGTCGCATTCTTGAAAGTTTTTTTGATCTGATTTTTATTTGCGTCTGTGAACTTTATTTTGTAATTTTTTTTTTTCATTCTGTGAAATTTTATGCCACGAAATTTTGTTACACTCCTACTGAAAAACAAACCTTTTATGCACCTATAGGAGTTGTTTTAGGGTCTTCTCAAATGCCAGAGGATGTATTAAATATTCTTAATTATACATTGCTTTCTATTCTCAGGGAAGAAATGGACAGTCTTCAAAAGCAGATGGAGGAACACACAGTGACCGTCCATGAGTCAATGAACTCATGGACAAACACAGAGGAGGAACTGGCTCAGATGGGGCTTCAAAACAACATTTCCAAATCATCAACACCACTCAACAACATGATGGTGGAAAATAATAACGATGCAGAACCGCAGCAATCATAACACAAAAACTTTTTTCTCAGGCCAACAGAGGGAGAGTGGAGTTTTATCCACAAAGGCACTTTTTAGCCCCTTTTTCCCTTGCTCTTCTCTTACTAATTGCTGCCAACATTTGGCATTCTCCCATCAGCACAAAAGTGCTCTCACAAAGTAATACTTTATATACCATAGCTTTATTCTTTTTCTCTTTATTTGATGGTTGTTTATATTTTTGTTATCATATTGTCACATTTATTTATTTAGAGTTAAGAATTACAACTACTTGGTTGACAGCCTTTCCAAGAGAATGCCCGATGTCAATACTGTGGATGTTCATATATGGCCTAGTTGTTTTTCTGTTAAGCCTATATTCCCCCCTTTGAGTTTTGGTTACTAAAACGGTATTTACTCATAATATCAATTCAGAGGCATTGATGTTACTAAATGATAGCTGACATTATCACAAGGGAAAAGTGTTTTCGGTGACTGGGTCTGCCACCACACTGGCTGCGAACTGTTCTTCCATTTCTTTGTGCCTGTGTACAAGAGAAGTCACTTTCCATGAATTTACTGACAAGGTTACACATCCAACTTGAGTTCTAAGCGGTTGGTCATAAAACACTTTTTTTTTCATAAAGTTAACAGTCATGTGCAGTTAAGTTTTGTTTTTTTTAAGTTTGATTCTTAAACTCTAAGAAACAACGGTAATCTCAGTTAAATATGGAGGTTTTTGTCTAGCATGGACTGCAGTAATTCATACGCAAAAAAGCCTTAAGCAATCTTTGATATGACGTAAAGGACTAAGGTGGCGTAAATGGGCGGATTTCTGCTGAGGATGTGTGTTAAGTTGTAATATGTTAATTGTATGTTGTGTGTGAACTCACACTTGAGAATGGTTTATTGTGACATCATTGGTCGTCTCAACTGACATTGCACACTAGGTGATCTCAAAAATGACTGGGAGGAAAAAGTTGTAAGATGAAGCAGAGAAGTGACTACTTTTAAAAGCAGGTGCAATTCTTATGTGTTTGTTCTGTTCTGTTCAGTCATTACATTTAGTGCATAGTGTATTAACAAAAAAGGCTACTCCTGAATCACTGAATTTGTTGTGCGGCTGTTTTAAGGGTAAGGGAATAAGTTAATAATAATTGTTTCCAGAGGTTAATATATAAATATGCTTCCTTTTTTGTATGATTGTATATTCATGGCATTATTTAACAGTGTAAAGAAGATAAAATATAAAATACAAATAGTAAATTGAAAAAAATAGTAATTCTGCAACAGTGGCACTGAAATTCAGTGTAGGAGAGTCATTGGTACAGTACATTTCTGCATGCAACTGTGCTGCAGACTGTGTTGGTGCTCATCCCCATTATCAAGTAAAAAAACGAAGTTGTATGCAAGTGTATTTTGAAAGGGATAATATTTTGAGGAGAATGTCTATGGAAGCTTATAACAAATATATTGATATACTGTGTTCTGAAAATCTTTTGGAATCTATCTTCCAAAATACTTTCATTGTATTCTTTGGTACTATGTAATAACATCTGCTGGGGCACCTGCGCTCTCTCCATAAACGTTGCTGTATCTGCTTTTCCCCATGAAATTGGAATCCAGTCATTCCGGTGTTTTAACATTTGTGTTTGGAGATGTGATTGTATTTATCATAAAATTGCACTATTCATCTGCCATGACAGCTTGTGGTCATTTATTATATGCATGAGAAACCTACCATGACACTGTTTTGGACAAGTATCCAGCATGCTCCTCGAGTTCAATATTTATTTTTGCTCAGGCACTATGTTGGACAAAACTGGGTCCTCGGTCGCTGCATTTTGAAACCGTCGCGGTGAGACACCTAGCAACAGTAGCCGGGGAGAGAGGAGGAGGTGGGAATGATATAATTAAGATTACAACGTTTCAAGATAGATATGTTCGGTATTTACTTTATTACCATGACTACTTTAACTAAACAAAAAGACCGTTTACCTTGGTCCTGTCGCTTGCCATCATAAACCGGTGGCTTGAGTAATTAGCTTCTTACCTTGCTGAGTGGCTAATATTAGCATGCTTGAAAACTGTTTCCTAAAATGGGACGTATAAGTAGCATTAATAAATTTTTATGTGACCTTCGTTACCATCTAACGTCCAGTTGTGTTTCCAGTCAATTGCTATGTAATTCTTGAACGTATATCTCGACAATCGCCATATCTTGATGTCGGCTTTCCTGTTAGATGCCTGTCCAAGGTGGCCTACATAAATGGGATTGTGCTAAAATCAACAATCATCAGCGTGGTATTATATCAACAGTAATAGTAATCAAGTACGTAATAAGAGTAATATGAAAATGTACTGTTAATTAGAAATACATGTAAGTCGTTAGCGCTAGGTTATCGTTTCCTTGAATTAGTCACGTCTGCTATTGGAGAACATCATGCTACTTTCAGACCTTTGAGAAAGAACGTAAATATAAGAGGCACATTCTTACTCTGTACAAATGTAAGCTCCGTTGAGTTTTCAGGTAAGAACCCTAGATGCCACATATTTTTTTAATGCCTGATTTCTATGCAAAGTAATAGGGTTAAATTGTGTATTAGCAAATATATATTAGTAAAAAAAAAAAAACTTCCACCACAGTTTTTGTGTGATTAATTCCACTTTAATGAAATTATGAACGTTCAAAAGGGTGCTCACTGTCTCTTACCGGGTTTTTCCCTGTGGTATGACCTCTTTACTAACGTTATTACGTTACTTGGCAAAAATAATCCAAGCTACATCACTTATTAGCCACAAAGACAAGCGGGTCGTCATTATCCCTGTTGTATTTAATTTTAGAAAATTTAACTGTGTAGATGAAGTCAATCAGATTCATAGATTGCCCTATAGAAATTATTGTACAAATCATTAACTCTGCCTAATCGCCACTGGTTAAACCTGTATAGAAATGTTACGGTAACCTTAAAGTCGCCTATAAGAAAATGTTCCCACAGCTCTTGAACGCAGCATGCGCCCTCCCTGAAAACTGAGCATGCGCATAATATGTTGTAAACAATGAGACTATTCCAGACCGTCTTCAGCTTTGTGTCTATCCAACAGTTTATCTGTGCAAAAGTAACAACAATTTTCCATAGATCCGCGTATATCAAATAAAAATGTTACGTGGTAAGTATAGGGACGCATTTTACTAGATGTCATCACGTACACTTTGATTTTTGTCGGCATCATCACCACGAAAACGTATCAGTTTGTTACGTTACAGCCCGAAAATCCACCTCGAATGACATACTTGGGCGTGACAGCATGCGAATGAACCGACTAACACTGTACTATTCTATATCGTTTTCACGATTTGATCGCTTCTATTGCAGGCCGGATTGCAAGCTTCACTCTGGCTCAGTCTAGATTTTCTTCAAGCTAGCTCTGCCATGCACACTCCCAAGCTGCTAAAGCTGACTTAATATTTAGCAGGCTAGCTAGCACAAGCTACTTCTACATTCATGTGGTTGTTTATCATAAGATATGAATGGATTGAAATAGAAATCAAATAGCACACGCTTATTTCTTTTTCAGGAACTGGTACAAGTGAAGGAATGTCACATCATAAGATATAAGAGCTGTGTGCACTCTACTTAGAAATGCTAGGGGCAGAAGCACAGGTGTTGGCTTGTTTTTAATTTTGTTACAGTAGAAGGATGGCATTTAATGATCCACACACAGCAGTTCTTAGCTGTTGAGTGGCACTGCATTAATACTTACTAGAAATGCCGGAGTATTAATGTTACTGGTTCTCTAATCTTACTCTTATTTTTATTTCATGTCCTCAAAATAGTTTTATATTTAGTAATCACACTAATGACCATACTTAAAGGAGTTGTCTTTATTTGAGTCTTTAAAAACACAACTGTATGTAATTTTTCAAGTCTTGTTATGCTTGTGGCTTTCATTTTATATTTTACATGTTTTAAATCCGATTTGTTTCCTTGTGAGTGTGCTGCCTATGTCTGTTTGTTGCTTATTAACACAGCTAAAGTTATATTTCCTTAACTTGCATCTGTATATCTGTTTCTGATCAGACTTTACACCTTATACAGTTATTAATTTGTCTAATTTGACATTGTGTCAAATGGTGTAAAACTTTTTTTTTTTTTTAGACAAAAGCTAAAAAGGCTGCAACACCACTAAAGAAATGCAATTATATTTTGCACAATGATACCTGTTCAGTTTATCAATTAAAATGGAGGTCATGACTGTGCTCAACATTATTGAATTTCATCATGTGTTGTAGGGAGCTGAAGCATGGAGGCAGTTCTAAGCAGGCTGAAGGGGCTGAGTGCCGATGAACTGCGGGAGGAGTTTGCCCGAGCTGACCTCAAGTGCGGCCCCATCACTGCTACGACCCGGGCCACCTTTGAGAGGAAGCTGGCCCGAGTTCTTGCCGGGCCAGAGAGCAGCGCTACTGAATCAGACAGCACCTCCTCAGCAAGTGTTTCTGGTAGTGTTGCCAATCATGCCAAACTTGTGTCATGTGCCACCTCAGCAGCTGCATCCACCACTGCTCCAACAAGCAGCAAGCCAGTTGAGGCTGCAGGTGAAGAATTGGACTTTGGCTATGGCGTGGGTCTCAACCCTCCAGAGGAAGAGGAGATCTCTAGAATGACAACCTCAAACATCTCTGCTCAAGGCAGTACCTCTCAGTCAAAGACAGAAACCCCTTCAAAACCTGCACAAGCGTCCCCAACCTTTTATTATGGAGTATGTCCGCTGTGGGAGGATGTTTTGCTTCGAAATGGTAAGTGAGATTACAAAGAAAATTTTGATGTCTGTCATTATTCATATTTTGCATTTTGGCAGTCTGAAAAAGTTGCAAAGGTGTCTGTTGGTCTGTAAAAATGCAATATCTAATAGGCTAATATTTAGGCCTTTAAAAAGTTTCATTAGGGTTCTTTTGACAAATTTAAAAAAAAAAAAGATTAGATTTAATGATTGGATAAATTTTGATGCACATTCTGTATGAAAATGTCAAAATTAGGAACTTCTTAGTTTTTAGTAATATAGTAATATATAAACTTGTTATTTCTCAGTAATATGCTTGTTTAAAGGTTACCAACTACCAGCCAATGTCTTTCATAATCCAATACATCACTTAACTTGGCCTTAGTGCAACAAATTGTCAAATAGTAGGAAAATATACAAACAATAAAACATCATTTAACTTTACAAATGTAATAGTCTATAGC
The DNA here is from genome assembly GCA_029814645.1 of Fowleria isostigma. NCBI lineage: Eukaryota > Metazoa > Chordata > Actinopteri > Kurtiformes > Apogonidae > Fowleria > Fowleria isostigma. The sequence goes on along the minus strand of JAPTGZ010000028.1, from coordinate 17,271,823 downwards.
AGTGATTCTCAACCTTTTTTGCCTCGTGACTCCATTTTAACATCACAAATTTATGGTGACCCCAGACATTCAAAACAGAGACATTTCTTTACTAAAATTAATTTGTTATTGATCATGTAGTAGTTTGCTTTACTAGGTTGTGAATATACTGTAGTTTAATTTTAGATGACATTTAGTCTATATAATGTATATTATTATGGACATAGGCAGAAAAACCAGGTGTAGATTACTGCACAAAGTGTGTATTTTATTTTCCTTGGTCAGGATATGTACAGTCAGTGGAACTTGTATTTACAAGGATGATCATTAATACTGAACAAACAATAAACATCAATCCAGATATGTCGTCTCGGATATTATATCTTGTATTTTATTTGAATTTCATTTTTATTAGGAAAAGTGTGTGGTGTTTTAATTATAATGAAATATACATTGAATCATTAAAAAATATTTTTATTAGTAACTTTTTACTATATTTTTTTATCAATTACTGACCTCATTTGAATTCCAGATGACCCCACATGGAGTCTGGACCCCAAGGTTGAAAAACACTGGTCTATTTAAAACAAAGATAGAGGTTTTGAAGTAACATTATCTGTTCTAGAGATGAACTATGATTTCAGTATGTGTTAGTGCTCAGAATATCAAATTATCTTGGCCTCAGAAATGCTTCTGAATCTTTGACGCACCATCTAACAGACAATCCCATCACTTGTTTTTTCTTGGACAGAGTGGTCCAGTTTCCGTGCATGTTTGCAGCTGTCGTAGCCTACATTTTAACTGAAGGATGGCTTTTGCTATTTTTTTTTTTTTTTTTTTGGTGATGAGGAGCAGAGCTATTCGGTCGCCTGACCTCTCTATAGCAGAGTATTGATCTATATTATTCTTGAGCTGCTCCTACATTCACTGGTGTTAAAGTGCAAATGCAGCAGCAATATGTCCGAATATGATATCACAGGCTGACTAGGCAGGAACATAACAGGAAAAGCAGCCACTTAAACAACACAATAAAGTGAAAATGTAAAATCAGGTAGAAATCAAATATAAAATGCTGATTCTGTATGTTTTTTTTTTTGCCTGTAGAGAGAGCACATGTGTACACAGATAAGAAAGAAGCACTTCAAGCTGTAAAGATGATGAAGGGAGCCCGCTTCAAAGCTTTTCCCAACCGTGAAGATGCTGAAAAGTTTGCCAAGGGCATTTGTGACTATTACCCCTCTCCCAACAAATCCACACCCTGTGTATCTCCTGTCAAGCCAGGTGTGGTCATTAGTAAAGGTAAGTGAATTCTACTGTTGTTTGATATTGTATTATACATCCAATGTGTCATGCATGTTATCACACATTAAATTTCAATTCTTCCCTTCTCCCTGTCCACAGCAGACAACATGGAGGTTGATACCATTAACCGGGAGCGGGCCAACAGTTTTAAGAGCCCACGTACCCAGGATCTGACGGCCAAGCTGAGGAAAGCTGTGGAGAAGGGGGACGAATCAGCCTTCAGCGAGTTGGTCTGGAGCAACCCTCGTTATCTCATTGGTTCAGGGGATAATCCCACTATAGTGCAGGTGAGAACATAGAATTTATTTATTTTTTAAATAGAAATGAGTGGAGCCACCAACAATCATTCATGATTGTTTAGGGGTTCAGGTTTAGCAGCCTGAAGGTCAGTAGCAGAAGTCAAAATATATCTGTAGCTGGATTGAAATATGGTTAAGAATAAAAAAACTGAGGTTATACTGTTATTTTTGTGAATGTTAGGTCTTACATTTGATCAAAGATACTGTGAAATTTGTCGTTAAAGTTATAAATGTGGCTTCCTCAAACCTGCAGGTACACTAATTTAGTAGTTTAGTTTATTTCATTTTGAGCTTATGCACTCCATGTACAGTGGTAATTACATATACATGTACAATATTCAATACTGTTCATATACATTTCATACATGTGTACACAGACATACATAGAAGGATTGGCAACAAAAGAAAAGAAAAAAAAAGAGACTGCCTTATGCAGAAGTATACACAAGCACCATACATACAGAATCTACACATAGAATTGTACATCCAGAACAATACATGAAAAATGTGCATATGAAAGCATATGAATGAAAAAGAAAGCATGTAGACTTGTAGATCATGCATATAAGTCTATACACAGTAAATTTTACAGGAAGGGTATACATGTAGAAATACATAGAAACTATGCATGTAGAATATACATGAGGAACTTACACAGAGAAGTATCCATTGCAAGTGCACATAGAGCAATTATATTGCAGAACATAGTGTGTACACAGTAAGTATAACATATCATTGTACAACATGAGTTCCCACTAGTATACCACCCATGAAGAACAAAAGCCCAACAGGAAGTGAGAAGAAGCAGAGCTTATTTACCCCCAGTTTCACCACTTAACAAGTGTGGTTGATATTTGAGTCAGAGACTTTCTGTGAAGATACAATGGTACACCTAGATACCAACGTGCGTTTAGTTTGTGGTCTTTTGTTGTTGTTAGTTTTTTATTATTTGTTTATTCTTTGGTTTGTTTATTTTACTCTATCCTACCCCATTTATTTATTGCTATTTTGCTGTAACTTAAATTTTAGTTTGCTTAAGGTGAGGAACAACACCCTCATAAAAAAGGAAGGAGGAAAAGAAATAAAACAAATAAACAAGCAATAAAATAAACAAACAAAGTGGAATAAAATAAATGAAAGAAAAAATAAGATCAGTAAAGAAAAAAGAAAATATGAATCAAAAAATCAGAAATACGTTAGTAAATAAATAGGTTAGTTAGTTAAAGTAATAATAATATTATGATTAAAACAAAATAATAAAGAATAAAAGTAGATTAATGCGCAAATACATGAAATAGAACTTGGCGTAAGGTTTTGGAAAGAAAATAAAAATAACAGTAGTGAATAAAAAAAAAACAGGAGTGAGTAAAACATTTAAAAAAACTAAGTTACCGTAGTTAATTACAATAATAATAACTGCAGTAATGACTGCAAGGTCAATACAAAGGACTACATGAAGTACTTGGTGTACTGATATGATTTAAATATGGCTGCCAAATTTTCAAAAAGGTGTTATATTGTTTTCTGAGACAATAACTGATTTTTTTTTTCCTGGGGAATGCAATTATTCATCTCCAAAGACCACCTGTCAATCAGAAGAGGGGAATCGGATTTCCTTGACACTGCAGTATACTTCTTGGCTACAGATACAGCAACTTCCATGCTGAAATGTAGCGATTCCATTTTAGCCCAGTGATGCAAAAACACTGCAGCTTTAATACATCTAAGCCAGCGGAGATAAAATATATTCAACTAGCCAGCTATAAAAAAAAATACAGGTATTTGTTTGACCTCTCTTTCATAATATCTTTGTCTCTGTCTCTGAATATTGAACCTGCAGAAGTTCTTTTATAAGACAGCATTTCTTAAACTGTTTTTTATCAGAAAATGAAATACGAGTTGGGTGATAAATTCCCAACTTTGTCGGGTGAAGTTAAGGTCAGAAGCTGCTCTTGAATAAAATTTAACAACCTTTCCTGTCAACAGGAGATTAAAGAGGATTATGTCCTGATCCATACAACAGTCTTCCTGTTTTGTCTTTTCAGGAGGGCTGCCGGTACAATGTAATGCACGTAGCGGCCAAGGAGAACCAGGCGGGCATCAGCCAGCTGCTGTTGGACACTTTGGAAAACCCCGAGTTTATGCGCCTCATGTACCCGGACGACCAGGAAGTCATGCTGCAGAAACGTATCCGCTACATTGTAGATCTTTACCTCAACACTCCAGATAAGGCTGTAAGTTCTGATACTTGAATGTGTTAGATTCTTTGGTAGACGTTAGTAGTGTATACATAAAGGAATAAATCACTAATGAGAAGGACATTTGGCTAGAATAGAATAGAATAGAATAGAATAGAATAGAATAGAATAGAATAGAATAGAATAGAATAGAATAGAATAGA
>JAPTGZ010000028.1:17215517-17227661 GCA_029814645.1 Fowleria isostigma | reverse complement strand
GTAGAAGATGACAGTGTTTCCATGGTAACTAGGGAGCCTCTGAACATCCAAATGGGTCATATCTGATGACCATGAAATGATAAATAACTGTATTTTACATCAATTATTTACATAGATTAGTGAGAAAACAGGTATTAAGCAGTTTATATCAATAGATAATTTTGGTAGATGGTGGATGTTTGGGTCTCTATTGGTTAAAATGGGTTAAATATAGAGGAAATTTCATTTGGGAACTGACACAAAAGTAGTGCTGGGTCTTTATGGGTTAATGTGGCTATAATTAATAGCTGTTGCATGTAATGTGGTGGCTAAAGTAGTAACCACAGCAAATGTTCTATGTGCCATGGGTTTGACATGCTCAGGTCAGTGATTGAGACTGAAGGAAACATATGGTGGTAGGCTGCACTGATAGGTTGGATTGTAGCTTTAAAAATCCCAGCACTCCCTAGTGTACTGTCAAGGGCTTTGCATAAACAAATGGCCTGATTTACAAGCCATGATGCAGAATGATTTATTGTAAGATCTGCTATTCAGGTGTATTATTCCCAAACAGCAGCGCTCAGATTGCTTTTTTTTAATATATATATATATTTTTTTATTTTATTGTTGGTCTTTTGTTTTGTTTGAGGTAAATCTGTATTTTAAGGTTCATCCCTCAGCAGATGGTTCAGGGTTGAGGATTAAGACTTTGCTGCTCCTTCATTTCAGAGTAAAAAAACCCAGAGGATTGAGTCACGTATAATGGAACCCCCCCCAGGGGACAGTCCACGTCCAAACTAGGCCATGCCTCCTCATTCTCAGACAGCGTCCATTATGTTGAACCCAGCCAAACCTCGTCTTTACGCTGACTGAAGGACCAAACCGGTGGACAACGTTAACTCTTTCCCCCTTGGACGTCTACTAGGAACAACCCATATACTGTATGTTACTAGTTCTACCCATGGAACATTTTGTTTTTCCAATGTGTTGTTTTTTTTTCCCAGGTGGCTACAATCATCGCTACTCTAGCAAACTTCGGGACAACCAGTGAATATTTATTATTATTATTATTTATATTTTTTTAAATTCTTTGAAAATAAATTTTAAGAAATTAACAAAATAAAAAAAATAATGAAAAAATGTAAAATGTAAAGAAAAAAATAAAGAAATAAAAAAAATTAATTAAAATAAATAAATAAAGAAACAAAGAAAAAAGAAAGAAAGTGTATTATTTAATCCCAATGGTTGGCCTAATATGGGTTGTGGTCACCTCCACCTATCACAACATCTATCACATTTGAAAAACAGAACTTGTTCTCATGGTCGTCAAATCACATCTTTAGTGATAAGGATTAAGGGTACGGGGGGGTCGTCAAATGTCATCTTTATGGGGGAAAGAGTTAAAAGCCTGAGAGACGTCGAATGTCTTTAAATAAAACAGAGTAATGAGCAACAAGTGCAAATTGGGGAAAATCTATGCAAAGAGGCAACAAACATTCAAATACAGCCAATTTCAGGTCTACCAGGGACGGAAATTTTTAACGTCTGGGGCACAGTGTGTTAAAGGTCGCGCTGTTGACAGGAGGCTATTTGGTGTCATATGGGCAATAGAGGATATGAGACTTGGGGCCAGTACTCGCTCACATAGACACACCAGAAGAACCCACAGTGTCGCTGGGTTTGGCTGACTGAGTCCTGACAGTTTGTCTTTCCCACAGAGATAGAATTAGAGCACATTAGAACAGAATTATTTATATCTTCGCAGCATGACCACAATATAGACGGATGATAAATTAAGCTTTTAGTCATGCCCTAGCCATGGTAATATTATCCCAGCTTTATCTGTCTTTAACCAGATTGTATTTTACTGTAGCTAAGACCTCTTGGTCTAAATTTGGCTCAGCTCTGCATCACTGCCTTCAAGTAGCCTTTTTTTAAATCTTTTACTATAGTAATTCCTCAATAAGGCTTTGCGTGTATTCACACCCGTAAAGTCCTTTGGTCAGCTTATTTGATTTGGATCGAAAGCGGATTTTGTTTGGGTCAAATCGCATTCTCATTGCACTTTTTGCTGGTGGACTAAAACGTATAAAAAGTACGGATGTGTCGAACTGTTCCACATCTGTCCATGGCTCATGACAGCTGCTGTTAGCTCTAGCTACAGTGTTGCCAGATGGGAAACGACAAATTATTTAAACAGTGCACCTTAGTTTTATCTATTTTAAATTATTACATTTTTTTGCTCCTTTTTTATGTTTTTATCACAACAGTCTATTTCCATCTGACTTGGTTTTTATCGTTTTATTATAATAGTGTTTATATCCATTTTACGTACTCTTTTACTATTTTATTATGACAGGTGCTTATGCTCCATATGTGCCCTAAGTTTGTGTATTGTGTGTCCATTTAAATGTTGACTGTGCACCTGAGCTACTGCACTTTTTTCCAATTTGTTTGTTTTACTGCAAATGGCAATAAACTGAACTAAACTGTAATTATTGTGTTGCTTAAAATTATCGTATTTTGAGGAAAATTATTTGATATTGCTCATTCGTGACCATCGGCTTCAGTAAAACTTGACAGACCATGTACAGTATGTCTTAGAATGCACCTTTAAATAAACTAACAGCATGTTGGATATTTCTTGGTTCAACTGGACCGGTTTGATAAACTTTTGTTTGCGTTTGTGTTGCCATGCTACATAGTGCATCACTCGTGCTACTAAAGTGAAGCGTAACATCACGCACTATACAGGCTGTTTTCTAATAGCCATGTAGGGAAATGGGTTAAATTATCATACATTTGGGGATTTTGTGGAATTTTTGATCACACAAAGGGTGAAATTATTGTACAAATACTATAATTATCATACGTCTGGCAACCCTGTCTGGCTTACCAGCTTGGCTTAGCTACTTCCAGCGGCTACGGTGGCTCGTCAAGCGCACAAAGGTGCATGGTTCATTGGTTTGCTTCAGCTCGAGGCCGGTTGTATTCATACCATAAGTGAACTGGCCCAGAGTCTGTTTGGAAGCAGTTTGGTCTGCTATTTTGATTCGAATCAAAGTTTGCATGTTTGTATTCACACAGGAAATGGATCTGGACAAAGATGGTGAGGATACATCTTAAGACCTCTAACTTGGTCTAAATTTGATTCAGCTCTGCATCCCTGCCTTCAAGAATTCTTTTTTTTAGCTTTATAAATTCCTCAGAAAGACTTAATCACTGGTCTTGACTATATGCCAAATGTATAACCTGTTATGGAAACAAAACAGCAAGGACAGCCGTTATTATTTCATGCCACACTTCGCCGTATGCGTGGATGGATGTGTGGAAGCTATCGATTGATCATCTGCACAAGACCTGTGTTCAGCAGCTTTTTTTTTTTGTTTGTTTTTCAGCAGCGTAGTGGTGAATTATGTTCGAATAGTCGGTGCTGCTGGTGTTGGGACAGGAGGTCTAGAGCAGAGCTGTGCATGAGAATAGGCCCGACTCCACTCTAATCTCTGACTTCCACATCTGTTTCCTCCTTTTCACTGTACATCCATTCAATCAACCTTCATTCAGACGCTACAGACTGCATTGTTTTGCGTTTGCGCGCCACTCAGAGTTTCTTCTAGGGGATTTTAAAGCTATTTCCAATGTGTTTTATTAGAGGCACAACCAGGATCTTGATGCTTTACAGTACTTGCATACCTTTCAGCTTTTAACTCTGTATGTACGTGCTTCAGCTCTGTTTCTTCAACCATTATGCTATTTTTGTTCTATTAATTCAAGGTTTAGAAGCTTAATTGAATGTTTGTTCAATGATCCTAATCCACACCCTGCATGTGATTATGTATGCTGAGCTGCTGTTGTCTTTTTGTCAAGAGGTTTGGTAAACAAGCTTGTAATCATTAATGCCTCACTTCTTAGTATTAGTGTCCATTAGAGCCTGTTTGCTCTTCTTCGATGTGACACTGGTGGCTGTGAAGTGCACCACGTTTGACTGTAGTTAAATGAATTGTTGCTTTAGCTCGTCTTGTTTATCTTCGTTGTAGGAGTGAGAGCATCTTGGCTGCCTGTTTTTAATATCACTCATGTGACACTGTGGTTGATTTGGGTTTAGTTTGTTTATTTAAATATGCAATGGAGGATATTTTGCCAGTATTAAGATGGTCCAAACTAAGGCTGCAAAATATATTGCGATTTTCTTCTTCTTCATTTTCTGTGATTTTCTTCCTTGTTTTTGGTGATTTTCTTCATTTTCTGTTATTTTCCTATTTGTTTTCGCTGATTTTCTCTTATTCAGTGCTCATTTGTTAATGTTGTTACCAGCAACAAGTATCAGGTAGCCTAAAAAATTTATAATAATTATACATTTTCTCTGGTTGTTCCCAAAGTAGTGATGATTGTAGCCACTGGAAAAAGAAACAATACACTGGAAAAACCAAATGTTCCATGAATAGAACTAGTAACATATATATGGTTGTTCCTAGTAGGCGTCCAAGGGGGAAAGAGTTAATAACATTCATTCATTCATTCATTTTCTGAACCCGCTTTATCCTCACTAGGGTCACGGGGGCCGCATGTGAACTTGTATTCAACCAGCAGCAGTAGCATTACTTCTGTTTTTATACCAGAAAAACTATTATGTTAGAGTGGGAGAGAAAACCACTCTGGTACCCATGGAATGAAAAAAAAGAAAAGAAATGATTTTGTGTCTTCTGACTGGACTCCCCAAAAAGAGCATTAAACAGCTACAGCTCATTCAGAACGCTGCAGCTGGAGTTTTGACCAGAACTAAGAGATCAGATCATATTACTCCAATTCTAAAGTCTTTCCACCGGCTCCCAGTCAGATACACAATAGAGTTTCAAGTTCTGCGACTGGTCTACAAGTCACTGAATGGTTTAGGTCCAGAATACATGAATGAGATGTTCATAGAATATAAACCCAGTCGGGCTCTGAGGTTGACTGACTCAGGTAACATAGTCCAGTCCAGAGTTAAACTCAATATGGTGAAGCAGTTTGTAGCTGTTATGGACACAGAACTGGAACAAACTACCAACTGAACTGAGATCAGCCCCAAATGTCAACATTTTTAAATCCAGGCTAAAAACCTTCCTCTTTTCATGTACTTATGAGTAAACTTTTTTTCTTTTTTTTCTCAATCTTGTTTCTTAAGTGCACTTTTTGGATTTTTAATGTCATGTTTTACTTTATTTTAATTTAAATCTTAATTTTAATATAATTAACATTTCTTTTATTCTGTAAATGCTTTTTAAATTCATATTTTATTAATGTCTTTTTTTCCCTTTTTGATTTTAATCTCATTTCAATGTCTTGGTTTTTTCAGTGATTTTTGTTGTCTTTGTGAAACACTGTGAGTTACCTTGTGTATGAATAGTAAACTTAATAAACTTGCCTTGCCTTGCACGGCTTTGCGACATGAATACCGCACACTCCGTTATCGCGATATCGATATTTTTTTCATACATTGTGCAGCCCTGGTTAATATCTTACAAATTTATCTCAGGGGCCGGATTGGAACCTTCAGCGGGCTACTTTTGGCCCGTGAGCTGCATGTTTAACACCACTGCACTACAGTATCTGACTTCTGAGAGCAGCTCATCAGTATTCATCTTTGACACATCCTACTCATTTCGCCATCAGGCCCAGACCTTGATCGACTGGAATAATATATCCCCTCTTTTACAAACTGCTGCAGTCATACTCCTGATAAGAGTTTTAGTCCCTCAGTTGAAGTGGATAAGGACCACTCATGTCCTCATGTCACACAGAGGATAAAAGTTTGATCATCTCGAGTGAAATTTACAACTCTGAAAGTACACATACACGCTCTCCAGGAATAAAACATCCCAGCGGCCTATTCATCAGATCCATCATGGGGCCAGTCTGCTGGTATGTGGAGATAACTGCTGTATTTTTAATGATTTTTTTCAGACCAGTAGCAGGTCAGGGTGGTGTGGCTAGCTTTGTCAGATTAGATAACAGGGTAATTTCCTCTGTAGGTGCTTGTCTATCAGCACCTTGGAGAGAGGGCCTGGGGATTGACAATTCCAGGGCAGAGCTGTGTCACTTCAGCTCTCAGAAGGTACTTAAGGTGACGGGGAAACGGCGACTTTATTCCACATATAAATAATCCAGAAAAAGCCGCTCCTCAAACAGCATAAATCAGCGCCTCCTATCATAAATTCATTACTCGTGACAGCATGTTTTTAGTTTCCCTTGTGGTTTATGGTTAGTTTACATTCTTTTGAGGTTTATGATTTACTACGAGACAAGATCCAGTCCCCTGTAGCTGCAGAACATTTATTCTGCCAATCTATGGAGAGGTTTTGCGGTGCTGTAGATTCATTCAGGCATTGTGTGGATACTAAGAAAGCCAAGTTGATTTTAGGCAGATTTTGTTCATAATAAGAAAATTACTAGTTTGATAATGTGGGGACAGAAGAGCCATGTTTGAATGTGAACTTCGTCCTTCATGTATTTTTAGCTGTTTGACAGAAATGGGCTCAAATGTGGGTTTCAGACCGATTTCTTGATCTAATAATATTCTAACAGAGTGTGGTTCTTAGGGGACTCTTTTGGCTTAGAGCGAACCATTAGTGTGCACCTTTTATATCCAAGATACACACACACAGAAACCAATCCTGTCTGCTGTGGTAGAGAACTGCTATATATCAGCCTCCTGTGTCGGGGCCAGGGTATGTCCAGCTGTTGTATCTCCTCAGAGTAAAGCTTTGGAGTGATGGATTTTATTGGGGAGGTTGGGAATTAGACAAAGGACCTTGAAAGACTCCCGAGGAAAGGAGTTAATTTCAGTTTTCTAGAACTAATTGGAAGTGATCTGCAGACTGATGACACAATTCTGGTCCTTGTTTCCATAAAACTACTCAGGGATTCACAGGAATGCACTGGTGTTCTTGCATTTTTCTAGTATTGTGCATTTCCTTGCCTTTTCCAGGAATGTTTGATATGATGGCCTGTTTTCTGTGTGTCAAATGTGCAGAGGAAAACTTATGAAAAACCCCAAACTCCTGAGCAGGAACCTAATGTTTCCGCCCCCACAGCTCATACGGACTTCATCAGCAAACCGCCTGTTCATACAGTCACAACAGTCGGCCTCTATCGGTATCGATGAGTGAAAGAAGCTCCGATAATAAAGGGCCAGGTCATGTAATCTCGTTCCTTCCTTGCCTTCCTGTCACTGCTCCACAACTGGGTTAAGATAATGCTGACAGATCCTCCTCCCTGGCGCTCCATCGTGTATCCTGAAGCAATGCTGTCTGCAGTACATAATACACAAACAGACTGCTTAGCTTACACTTACATCAGGTTTAACCCTTTATAGAGCACTCACAGAAATACTCTGAAATTCTAAAGCATGTTATTGGAGAACAAAACAAGACTATTACTTTTGAGAAATTTTCTAATTATGTTTTTGTTATGAAGAAAATCAAAGTCAATTAAGTTACCAAGCCCAGGGGGCACTTGATTTAAAAAAACAACAAAAAAACATGTTATATAAGTCGTCGTGTATTGAATACAAAATATATAATGAGAATTGATGCTGAAATATAAAACAAAATAAATACATTCATATAATAGTTTTATTGTCAATCATCTTGTTTAAGCTTTGGTAACATTTTAAGAACATTTCTATTTTATATTATTCAAAATGAATTTATTTGAGTAGATAAGTCATTTTTTGTCGATGAAAGGTTCAATTATTAACTAATGACCAATTTATTTATTTTTCTTATCAATGAAAGAGGGCACTTTTTAGTTTGAATTGAATGCATTGAATGCTTTATTGCCATCATACATGTACAATGGAATTAAAAGGACAACTCACAACAGCTTATATTTTACACAAATTTTACTTTAAAAATGTGTGCGGGTTTATATATATAATATAGTTAATTAAATGTTGTTTAGAGAGTTTTGTACATATAAACAGACACCTTTGGCACAAGAACAGATTTTGCCAAATTTTTTCAATTAGAAATGCTGAAGTGAGAGTTGGGGGTACTTGGATAAAAATAATAAAAAAGCATATTTCCAGGGGTACTCCACCATAAAAAGTTTGAGAACCACTGATGAATACAACAGGTTTTCGATCGAACGCATCTCATTTCCTGTCAATGCTCATTAGGACAAGGCCAGGTGTCTTCAACAGCGTGAGATCAGTACTGATTAGCATGATTTACCATAAATGAATGAGGCTTACACTTCCTAATCTCCAACAGCAGGTGATGAACCATCCAAAATGTGACTCATGTTCTTAGCATGATGTTTTTCCATCACACTTTAATGGGAATCAGTGATTTCTAAAAGTAGCCCATCCTCCTTTGCAGCCAAGGTTCTGCGCTTGTAGTTGCTGGTGTTTTGTAATACGCTTGATTCACGTAAACTTAATATGCCCTTAGAAACGAAACAGAGGGAGCGTCTTCATCTCTGTTGCAGATCAATAGAGTTGAACATTTAGACTTTTTCTGCTTCTCACTGCAGCTCGTGACTCTGCTTTCTCTGAGTCTATTTAAAGTCCTTTGGAGTTTTATTTCTAGGAATAACTTTTTAGAACTCTGGCACTCGCCAAAAAAGTAAATTGTGCCTTGTGATGCCATAGTTTTAGCTAAATGGATCCATGTGGAGGCAGTGCACAGCAGTGTGTGGGCGAAAAGTGCGGGAAAGTGCAGCGAGGTGCTTTCAGAGTTTGCTGTTCTCCACCACCCTCCCACCAGTGGAATAAGCCGAGGCTGCCTGGAAAGTCTCCACTTGGGGAACATGTGGGATTAATTTAGACCTCCAGCCTCTCCCTCCATGGGTGTCTCCACCCTGTTTCCCCTCATGTTGTTTTGCCAGAGGGAGACCATGACTGGTAATAAGTAGAAACAGAGCTCTACCTCTTGACACCCTCGGCTGGAGTGGCTTTTTCTGAGAGATCCTGGAGTCTCTAGCAGGCAGAGGCTCGTAGTGTTTACAAGAGCGTGGCCGTGTCCGTCAGTGGGACACAGAGGAAGACATGCAGATGGACGGGGTGATTACTAGGGCAGGTCTTCCGCATCGTTGCTCTTTTTGTAGTTCCATGGAGATGACTTGGTCACAGCACTGGCAGCGCTCTGGAGTGGACAGACTCAAACGCCATTGGCAAGAATATTTCATCATAGACCCCTTTTTGATGATTTTTTTGTATTTTTTTTATGGAAATATAGCACAGTTAAAAATCTTCAAATAAAATAGACACAATACTCAATGTGAAATCCAATTTGTAGTACTTTCAGGTCTGTGCAGTACAGATAAAGAAAGGGGAGTTTGGGAATATAATAATCCCTATTGTGGGTTTTAACATAAAAAATGCATAACTTCTAAAAAAAAAAAAAAAAAAGATTAATCATACCAGAGTGTTTTGAATCATTTTTTGCAGCACCCAACCAGCCAAACTGTTTACCATTGTGTTAGAGAGTAGGTCGAAGCAAGATTGATGTCGTAAAGGAGGCGAGAAGGACCGCATGTGGCTGAATGCACACTCCTACACAGAGGCCTCGGAATGTCGGGCAGGGTTTGGTGTTAACAGATTTGTGAGCTATAATGCCTAACTATCTCATAGAAATTCCTTTTTTTGAACCACTTAGTGTTGTGGAGGGTCATACGGGGGGCTGCAGCTACCAACAGGCAAAGGTGGGTTACATTCTAGATCTGGCACCCCTCCCCCCCTCCTGCACTGTAAGAAATGATCCACCATATATACTCAATAAAAATGAGACAACACATCACAAGCAATAAAATTAATTAAATTTCACTATGTTTGGTCTTGAATAAATTTAATTAAATAAAGCTCTGAATAGTCATCCACTTAATATAAGTAGATCTGAATGTAAAACAATATGGAATTAATTTAAAACACTAAATACATGACTAGGACAGATCAGGAATCAAACCACCAACCCTTTGCTTCTTGGGTAATTGGCTCTACCTCCTTAGTTACAGCTACCAATTAAGTCAATCTTTATAATTTTGTTATAAAAGTTAGTTTAATGTCTGGCAGGGAAAGTTCAGGAGGTGAAAAAGAGGAGCTGTTAGGTTGAAGTGAGAACAAGTAGCTTTGAACTTAAGGGTGTTAGCAATAAAGCTAACGTTACTGTATCTGGGTAACATTAGCATTTAATTAGCTATGTTAGAATAAGTACCATATGGTTAGTTGACAACGTAACCGACAACAAGTTTCCTTACCTTAGCTAACCAGGTAGAATTGTACAAAATGAGCAATGGGGAAGAAGAGGTGCATTCTGGACTCTTTTCAAATGTCTTGTTATTTAGATGATCGCCCGCTGCATTAAAAAAAAAAGAAAAAAAAAAGCATTTTTACAGGAAGTGCTTTTCAATTAAAAATTGCCTGATGACATTGATTTGAATTCACTCAGTATTCTCTGTGTTTGGAATTAAGTAAACAAAATGCTTATGTTTTATTTAATTACGAGTTGATTTTATTCCAAACTTCTATATTTAAAAATGAATGAAATAATTGCCGCAAAATTAAAGACACAATATATTGAATATATTTTACCTGATACATTAATTAAAATCTACATGACCACAGAATTATTTATTACAGAGTGAGGATTACACGGTTTGGATAATGACTGAATGTCAGCTGTAATTGTCAGGGTTTCTACACATTTTTTGTTCCACATTGACATGCTTCTTAAGATTTCTGTGTAAGTTTTTAATGTTTTCCAAAGTACATTTTAGCGATGTGCTAACAGCAAGATATTAACATAACAACATTCATAGTAAAATAAACTACCTTGTCAATTTAACCATTTTCAACATGAGTTTTGTGGAATATTTGACTTTCTCTGTCAATAGTGAAGTTCCACTCCTTCTAGTGGATTACCATGTACATTACTTTAAGTGAGGTACATGAAATATCAGAAATTATACACATGATTTTTTTGTGAATTTAAGGCAAAATCTTCCAAGTCACAGAAGTCTCAGTTCATAATAACATGGCGTAAGTGTCAATTTGATTACACTCAAAAGTTGCACTGGTTGCACTCACAGCTACTGAGTATGTGTGTGAAGCCCTAAATATAACCAGGTGATAGGTTGTTTCTGCCTCTTTTAAAGAACCAAGTGAAATCTGCTGAGGTGATGCCCCTTTTGAGCAATTTCACACAGGTTTAATGGTACTATCATTACCACAAACGGTACCTTTCTTGTACAGTTGTCTTTTAAATGGACAGACACAATACTTATACTCGATGGAATAATTCGTCACATTCATTTTTAGTCACCAATGCCCGATGTAAGGTCTCATGAGACAGCCCGGAAAGGGCAATTCTTACCTCTCCATCCATACCGCATAGGCCATACATATCTGTACTAATCATTTTATTTCACCCTGCCATGTCATGTCAAATAGCCATAGATCAGGGGTGTCAAACATGTGGCCCGGGGGCCAAAACCGGCCTGCCAATTGGTCCAATTTGGCCCGCGAGATGAATAAGTGAAATACAAAAATTACAGATTTAAAGATGTTAACAAACAAAGATGTTCAAATTATTTCAGGTCAGTTCAATATAAAGTGGGTCAGATCAGTAAAATACTATCATAATAAACTATAAATAATGAAACCTGCAAATTCTCTCTTTGTTTTATTGTAAAAAAAGTAAAATTCTGCAAAAAGGTTCACTTTACAGACTAGCCTTTTACAAAAAAAAAAAGTGAGTTCAGAGTACGTAATTTTAACAATATTCTGTCTGTTATTAAATTTTTGTGCATTTTTAGATCCACTGTGATCTGTAAGTTGCAATGAACATGTGAAAATGAGAAGCAGAGGAAAAATAATGGCATTTAAATAGTTAAAATTGCCTTTTTCCATATAATTTTCATTTTGTTCATGTTTTTCCACATTTCTTTTAAAGGATAGTTTGTAGATGTAAACATTGTGATAGTTATAATTTTATTTATTTTTTACTCTAAAACAGGGGTCTCAAACATGCGGCCCGGGGGCCAAATACGGCCTGCCAAAGGGTCCGGTCCGGCCCGCAGGAGAAATTTATGAAATCCAAAAATGACACACTTCAGGTTCCATGTACAGACCAATTCAATCTCAAGTGGGTCAGATCAGTAAAATACAATCATAATAACCTAGAAATA
>JAPTGZ010000028.1:17128703-17138990 GCA_029814645.1 Fowleria isostigma | reverse complement strand
CCCACCCCTTATCACAAAACCACAATTAAATTAATTCAACTTCCTATTGCTTTGCCAACACATCTTCCTTTTCTTTAAAACACTTCAATGTGAATAACAGCTCTAAATGAACACATTTACTGCCTGGTTTAAAACCTCACAACAGGAATTTAGTTCTGAACAAACTTAACATGTGAACATGTGGTCTGAAAAAGGACGATCTGAAAAGGTGGCATTGTTGTGTTTTATGGCAAAGAATGAATGCATATAAGCATTTTACTTCTACCAGTGCATGTTCAGTCATTATTTGAGACATCATTTGCCAACTTTGTTTATACTGTCTATATCGTTTGTACTTTTTCCATGTGTGATGACTCTATCAATTAAATTTACAATTAATTGTGCCCTGCAGATTGTCATATCAGATGACCGTAAGAACTCTGCAATCTTAGAAGAGGGTGTCCGTGGTCATGACTACCGATCTGAGCCAAACCTGGACCTGCCCGAATACACCAACGCTCCCCTCCACCGCACCTTCCAGTCTTCTCCCCACCAGCTGGACTCTGAACCCATCAACTCCCGCTCACACAGCCTGAAGCAAGGTCACCGGCGTCCGGAGAAGGGCCAGCTCCCCGCTCTGCAGCCCCAGACAGTCACCTCCACCCCCTACAAGAGTGTTTTCTCCCCCAACACTCTCTCCAATCGGAATGGCAGTCTGTCCTATGACAGCCTGCTCAATCCCAGCATTTCTCCAGCCACTGCCAGTGAGTGCATGGCCCACCGTGGGTTGCCGTCCATGGGCTTCCACTCACCCTACCTGCCCACCAAAATGTGCCACATCCGCGAGGCTGAAACGCAGAGGCACCAGGTTGCCCCCACCTACAGTCCAGTGATGCCACCCAGGGGAATGGGCAGGCAGTCCCCTCACCCTAGGGAAAGGGACCCATCCCCTGTGCGCTACGACAACCTCTCCCAGACCATCATGGCTTCCATTCAGGAGCGAAAGGAGATGGAGGAGAGGGAGAAGCGTCAGATGCTTCATGGGCGCTCCCAGACCCATATCTACGCCCAGGACTGTGGCGTGTTTGATGGTTCAGGGGGCTATGGGATGCCCTCCAACACTTGCTACCCAGATGGGCCTCGTGGTCCAGGTTCCAGAGGCCCGACACCCCCAGCCTATGGAGGCTCTAGGGACAACCTGATGGGGGTCGGGGTGGTCAGCTATGGCCAGAGAACCCCAGTGTTACGCCACACCGGGTCCACCTTGGGCCGCGCCCCTAGGACTTCATCCACCTCCCTGCACACAGACCACAGTAGCACCAACAGCAACCAGAGCAGGGTTACTGGTCATGAGGGCTCATACCGTTCCCCGGCCCACCAGCCCCACTCCCCTGCCATGCCCCGATCCCCAACCTATTCCCACCAGAAACTCTCCTACATTAGTGCCCATGAGAGGACAGACTCCCCTCGCCTGGGGGGCCCAAGGTATGAATCCTAACCACCGCCGCCGTGGGACTGCATGCATTGTACTGAGCCGAGGGGGACGGGTGGGCGTTGAATGCATTCCCAGTGGAAACCCCACTCCTTCAGCTGGACACACTCAGCTATTTCTGGCCATAGTGTACCTCAGTGTAGTACTAACTGTGGCAATGTGTAGCATTTGTATCCAGTAAATGTTTGTCCAAATGTTACAGCCCATTGATTATATATATATAAATGGCATCTAAGTTCGCACTGTCTGGAATGAATTGTTTTCAAAGATTTGCCTTTTTAGTTATATAATCATTTTCTGTCTTTGCTCATGTATGTCAGAATAAAACTGTATAACTCCACTCATTTTTCTTTTGCATGCTTTTCATCCACCTAACATTTCTAAGCCCCTTCACTAATAAGTGCACTTTAAAGGTTCAGTGTGTAAGATGTAAGGAGATCTAAGTGCATGTTCTATAAGTGTGTAATTGAAGGTATGAAATGTCTTTTTTTTATTACCTTCAGATGAACAAATTGGGTATACTTTGTTGTGTCTACCATCATTCAGCACTGACTTACCTTTTGTAGTGGTTGGTATCTTGTGTTAAGGTGAATCACCATTTTTAGTTAATATCCATTTAAGACTAGACTAAATAAACCAAACACTGCTTTTCATGTTTTATCATCCACCATAGGGGAGGGTGAGGCAAGGGGGTGTGTAAGTGGTTCCAGTCTGCTCACTGCTACATGCTGAACCTTTATTTATCCATACAGTCACAGAAAAATTTTTTTTAGACAACCCTATGTTTTCTTCAGTTTGTTCATTTTAATGCCCGGTACAACTAAAGGTACATTTGTTTGGACAAATATAATGATAACAACAAAAATAGCTCATAAGAGTTTAATTTCAGAGCTGATATCTATCCATTTCCCATGGTTTTCTCAATAATAACCAAAATCACATAAGTCCTTGTATTAATACCTATGACACTGTACTGACAGGCATTCCATTTTTCTTTTCTGTCTGTTTTAGTCACATGATACACACAGGAGTTACTACTTGATTGCATAATCGTCGATTACTTTTGATGGTCTAATCATTTTTTCCGCGACTGTATGCCTTTTCTGTCCTGCTCCAGACAACTCATCTGTATGTAGCCAAAACACTCCGTCTTCTTGTACAGACTGAACATAATAAATCATGTTATAAATCTGTGTTGAATCACTTTCTCTGTTTTCTCTTTCCACTCAGAGAGACCATGATAGTTAACGGGCAGATGGACTGCCACCCCAGTGCCCACGGTGCCCCCCTCAGCCCCAGTCGCCACAGTAACGTCAAAAAGATGACAGGCGTAGGAGGCACCACCTATGAGATATCAGTGTGAGGACGGATACCGCATCTGCATCCAATGACAACCACCGCCCTGCTACAAAGCGATTCTCTGTTATTTTTGTGAAGTCGAGATAACGACCAGCCAGGGGCATGTAGCACTTCCTGTTGGCAGGATTTGTCTGCTCTTGTATGAGTCTGTCTAGCAAAATACTCATGTGTTTGTACCAGAGAGGCTGTCAGTTTACACCGCTACAGGCTGTAAATGTGGGGAGTGTTGTCGTTATTTTTGTGGTTCATCATCTTGGTTGTAAGAGTGAACAGTTCCAGATCCCCACTGTCATTACTGTCATCTCTCAGCTGTGGTTAGGAAGCATATGTTGTTCCAAATGTCACACATAAAACTTTACTCCAGCAGGCACTGAAGGCTAAAATAAACACACACATAATATAAACACTGACGTCCTCTCGAAGGTCTGCTGTGAGAAGTCCTGTCCAAATCGATTGACCTCAAGAAGTTAAGGTGCTTCACATTAACCTGCACTGTTTCTGTCATCTCCAACGTAAGCGATGGAGGATGATGTTTAACTCACACCGACTGCAAGTGAAGGCAACACAAGACAAAAGACGAGAGGGAAGCCCATCTTAACATATCTGCTGGTTGCATTCCTAATTCAGCGAGAAAGATTTGCAATTGATTAACGTTGACTTAACGTTGTAATTTACATTTTCTCAGGAATGACTGCAACCAGCAGAGGTGCTATAAAAGTTCATACATTGTGAATGTCTCCTTCGTCTCAGTTGAGTACAGTACATTTTTTAGGGCTTATCAGAGTTTTGCTCAACCCCCTTTATTCCCTTCATAAAGTTGCAGTACATTGTTATGTTGTTTTTGTTTTGTTTTTAGTGAAATTCAGTTTCAGATGGGTGATTTAAGACATGACGGAAGCACTGAGCAGATACATTTACATTCTGGAAGATCAGGATACCTCATCCCAGTGCTTCTCACAGACTGTAGTCCAGAATTGTGAAACCAAACTTTTCTGTTGTAGTTTAATGTTTGGTCTAAAAAAAATTAAAAATAAAACAAGAAAAGTGGTTTAGTATGTAAAGTTATGTTTGAGTCTATTTGTAATATAACCATAGGATTGGAGGTTTGTAAAGAAACAAGCCATTGTAAGTGGTTAACTGTAATAAGAATAACTGGTCACCCATTTATTATTTTGTAGTTGTTTTTTTTTAAGTCAGTTTGTTTGCTTTTTATATACCCAGCCTTTCAAAAACTGTGTTTGTTACATCTTTTTTTATACAGATATTTAAGCCTGGAATGGATGTTTTGAGTGGTTTTTTTTGTTCATAAATTATATTGAATTCAGTAATGAAATGACATCATGAAATATGGGTAAAATCATCAGTAAAAAAAGAAAAAAAAAGTTGTACCTTGCAGTGTAAAAAAAAAAAAAAAAAATTGTACAATGTTATGTAATTATGAAACATGCAATACAAAGGAAGTGAAATTGTCAAGGCACAATATATATATATATATTTTAATTGGAGTCATATGGTTCACATTTACATCTGACCCATTATGATTTGGCTTTTTTGTTAAGGATGTCATGAGGTTTTTGTGCCAAAAAGTAGAAACACACTCCGTATAAACACAACAAACAGGTGACATCCAGATTTTGGTGACTTCCTTAAAACAGCTGTCTGGTACAGCCCAGTATTACATGCCACTTGGAGTTAAAACTGTAACTTTTTATTGTCATTTGAAGTACCTTTTATGACTTTTGAGTTCACCGTTACCAACTGAACATGGCAAAACTAACATGGATATGTATAAGTGGTGAATTCAGTCCAATTACACTTGCATTAAAATAAACCATTGTTGCCTTTTAAGAAGAAAAGCTGTTTTACACAGAATGAAATGTAAGCAGTGGAGACCAGAGAATCAGGGAGTGACATCAGTGATCGAGTAAAGGGGCTCAGAGTGGGTAATGTTTTGGGAGGAAGGACAGCAAACAAGGTAATAATGTAAAAATGCATTACTGTTTTTTTTTTTGGTTGTTTTTTTTTTAAAACTTGCCATGAAATTCCTTTCTCCGGAAATCTGTTGCGTAAATGCAGGTGGCTGTGGCAGAGTCTGGTGAACGTGGACATCTTTTGGCCTTAACATAGTCTCTCTGTTAAGGTCTCACCCAGCTGCCTTACCATGAATACAAGTGTCAAGGAACAGGAGAAAGGTTTCTTGTTAAGTTTGTGGTATACAGGGCTACTTCTTTCATCACCTCCGAGTGCTCGTGAACCACCTACTGGAGCATCATTAAATACTTGACACACAGTTACCTGCTGAGATAACTTTTCAGTCAAAATTACCTAAATATAACCTGGTGTATTAAGACCTCCAGACCCTGTTTGACCACATATTGAACACTATCGATGTCATTCCCCCTTAAGATTACTGCCATTAGTCTGTTCTTTTTGGGATGGACATCACTGCAGGTCAGGGACCATTCCTGACATTCAGTAATGAACCTCTTAATATCAGCCACAAACTGGTTTTGTTTTCTGAAACTAATAGAAAGTTCAATATGTATTAAATATAGAATATACTATAAATGTACATGCGTTCCTATTTTTGTGAAGAGGAAATATTTCCCAATGACTGAACAGAGTAAATAAAGTTTCCAACTCTTTGAGTGAATGAGATTCTTTTCAGTAGATGACTGTATTCATTCATTTCAGTTGTGTACGAGTAAATTGATGGGCTTTTTTTTTTTTTTTAAGATTAATGCAAACATCTGGTCTTTGACAGCTTTTATTCGAAGGTGGAGGAAACATTTCAAATCATTTGAGTGCAAATGAAAAGCAACATTTCATCCATATACATGTATTTACAGATGCACTGGCACTTAGATGCACTTTAGAGGCAAGGTTAAGAACTCAATTAGTGGAAAGGAGACGATGGTGAGCACACAGATCAGATAGGGCACACTCCATTACATATACTCAACATGCTTTAAGTCTGGGAATGTCATGATTTAACAAATACAAACTTTTCCTGATGAGGAACTTAAGAGAGCAGCTGCACCAAACTCTGATGAACCGTTGACTTTGGACTTAATTTTCAGATTTAAAAAAAAAGAAAAGAAAAAGAAATGCTTCACTAAGTGCATCTGATCCCCATCAGTCAGCTATCGGTGGACGCTGCAGTCTGCAACACACATCAGATGGCTGCTTTACTGTCTGGAGTGGATTCCTCTTCAAACCAGTTCCCAACAGAACTGATGAAAGAAGGAACTTAAAACTATTTCTACAAGGCAGCCACTGAGAAGTCTTCACTTACTTGCCGTTTCTAACAGTGGAAGCATGGACAGTGGACAGGGTAAGAAGGCCCGCTGAGATACATCATGGGGTTTAATATTAGAACGTACCTCCATAATGCCTGGTCCCTGACCCTATACTGCTAATATGCAGGTTACATTATTCTCTCCCGCTACAAACAAACTCTGCTTCAGAATAACAAAAACAAAACAAAAAAAAAATACCCCAATGTGGGAATTATCACTATCACAAGCCTCTTTTCACAGTTTGTCAAAAGTAACATTGAACTGTAGATGACATCGATGGAAAGCGTGGCATTCCATGGTGCAAAGAGGGGGAGGAAGAAGGGGAGGGAAGGGCTTTTCTTAAATTCACTATATTGGTTTTTTTTTCCCCAGTGGCATCAAGGACTTGTGATCTTGAGGCAAAACAGATAATAAAAATAACTAATATGCAAGTGTCCAAATTCAGTTCATTTAGAGTCTATTGTAGAAAAAGAGGAAAAACTGATAAATTGAAGATCAGCAAAGCAAGTTCTTGGTTCTCAATTCTTCTCCTCAGCCTTCACCTCTTTTTTCTCTTCTTTCTTCTCAGTCTCCTTTTTGTCCTTCTTGTCCTCTGATGCCTTTTCTTTTACAGAGAGTTCCTCTAGTTTCTCTGCCACTTTGTTTGCGCTATCAGTGTTGCCTGTGGAGAACCACCAACATGTGCAGTCAACCAAAAACAAGTCCATCTTTGAAGTCATCTTAATTGTCATATATGCCTTATGTCGTGACTCCAGCCTCTCGTGTAGACACTAATTTTTCAGATCTCGTCATAATGTGGCAGAACAAACTGACACCAGCCTTTCAGAAAGCCAGTGATGTGTTAGATTCTGCATGGTCATGTAGCAGACAGAAAAAGTCCCGAGCTGGAGTGAGCAGCAAAGAACAGAGTGTGTCTGCACACTCAGCAAGTGGAAATTAAATTAGGTTCAATATCCTACGCCTCCTTCATTTTTAACAATGCAGGATCCAAGGGAATTAGAGGACAGAGGATTAAAACAGACCATTTGATAGACTTAACACTATAAATGTTTGGAATATGTCAAATAAAATTAAAACCCTTGCAGAAAAACTATTAATGCAGATTCACGACGCCACATATCTGCTGGAACAAAGCCACGTTTGGCTACACTTCTACCACAGACAAGTTCAAACATCACCGAAATATCAAACTGCAATACATACCCGTTTCCTTGAGATTTTTTCTGACCTCCTCCTTGCACTCATCAAACTTCACCTTGAACTTTTGAGCATCTGTAGTAAGAATAAAGCTTTACTGTAAAATCATTACGCAATGATAGTGCAAACAATTCCTACATGACAGATGTTCCCTGATCCATGATTCTTGCAACATACTCAAGCAACTAGTTTGTTTTTAGAAATCTAACGTAGGATGACTTACTTTCTGCATTTAAAAAGCGTATTGCCAGGAGCTCAGGTTTGGGGCATTCATCAGCGTAATCTGCTAGTGTGTTCCACACCCAGGCTCTGTCACTGCCAGCGTTAGGCTTGAGCTCCATCAAAGGTACAACTGTGGTGGATAAAGTTAACAGATGAAGGAGTAAATAAAGCATATACACAAAGTAACAAATGAAAGTATAAATACAGCATATACAAATCACTGACAAAACACACAAGGCTTTGAAATTAACAATGACATCAGTAAAGATGTATGCATCATCCTTTTCCACGTGCACTAATATTCCCCCTTATCCTACATATATTGTATTTGGACATGGACTTTGTGCTTGATGCATGTTACTCACTGTGATGATTGGCACAAATCTTCAGGGTTCGGTCTCTCCTCATAAGGAGGCGGATTGTGCCCTTCTCTTTGTGTTTCAGCAGCTTAACGTCACCGGTTCCTCTCTCTTTCCACTCTGGGGGGTCGTTCTCGGAGGCAAAGCGATACAGTTTTGCACGCCTGTGAAAATACCAGCAAAGGCTTAACAACACAGAAAGTATTCGATCCTAAAAACATATTTAGCCATAACATCTATGATATAGTTTGTTCAACTGATTAGAACACTGTATTAGATCAACTTACATTTTGAAGAGTTCCTCCTCATCCTCTTCTAATGTTTTCACATCCTGCTCAGGAAGGGACACGATTGGCTCAAAGTGGGGATCATGATTTGAGTCCTCTGCATTATCTGCAGTGGTGTCGTGGTCATCCTGGTCCTGGAAATAATATTTTTAACAAAAACAAATGAGAAAACTGAACATGAAGCAAATGTTACTTGCAACTCTAGAGTGTACCACAGACTGTAGTACGAGCTAAATCATTGTGATTCTTTAAAACACCAGAACAAAGTGAGTACTGACATCTGACCCACAGGCCATAGATGCTTCAATAGAGGGATTTGAGAGCTCATTGGTTAACTATAGCTGTTGTAAGGGGAACTGGCAGAGCCTTTTGTACATGGATGGTGCTGAGCAAAGCATCTTTACTGTCCACATGCTAATGTAAGATAATGTGCACAGAAGAAAGGCAAAAGGAACAGATTTCTCTTAAAAATGCAGAGTTAAGATCCTTACATGAAATAATAACGTGTAGTTTCAGTGTCTTGAATACAGTCTTTCCCCAATCAACAGTCATTACGCTGATATGAAACAAATGCAGGCGGGAGAATTTTCTTTCTTCTGACTAGAAAACTCCGAGCTTTGCTAGTTAGCGTCATAGCAACCTAGCCATCTCACAATGTAAGGATGAAGTCTGTGAGACTTAGCATGAAGAGACAAGTTCTGCGTCAAAAACTACACATTAAAGGAGGATATTCAGTAAGGTCACCGGCGTCGACATGGAACAAACATAACGGATGCTTACTCTTGATAGTATTATTGTTTACTTCGGTGACCGTAGCGGATACTTTTTCCAAGTTATATTTTCTGAGATAACTCACTGAAGTTATGCTAGTCACCTAGGCCTTTAACTAGCGGGCTAGCAGGAAGCTAATGTCTCATCCTTTACCCCCACGACGTGCGTGTTCAGACGTACTACAGCTTATTTACTAGTTATTAAAGTGATATGATTTGTTGGCTGACAGTCCGATTCGATCTGGCTTGCTACGATTGTCCGTCCTGGATCTTAACCCGGAATCAGAGACTGCGGAACCCTGCTACAAAAGCTACAATTAGCCAACTAATGTTAGCAACTGGCAGACAAAGGCAAGAAGAAATCCTGCTGCGTTCATTTGCCGTGAAGGACAGACAACATGAAGCTGATAGTGAACAACCCCGTCCACATGACTGACAACCCGTTTTTTTAGGATTTCTCAGCGGTGTTGGAGGAACTCTCATCACAACCGGCAACTGGAGAGGAGTCCATGCTAACATGCTGACTGCTGCTCACTTTACACTAGTTCTGAGGTCGCCAACATTACCTTCAGAGACACGCGGAACAGGATAAAGTCTCCAACTTAGACACAGTAGCTTTCCAACTTGCCTGTCAGACACTTCCTAAAGTCTTCTAACCGCCCGCAGTCCCCAAAAAACAAACCAGTTAGCCTTTGTAGCATCACGAAGCGGAGCATTATTGTCGGCATTTTTTGGCTCGCAGCTCCCCCTACAAACTTTGACGAATTATGACATCTAAGACAACACGTTTGACAACAAATTCCAAATCGAAAGCAAAGATAATGCGGTAGATGATCTAATATGTGTGTGCTTACCTTTTGGTCTGCCATATTAATGTAGATGTTTTTAGATTATGGAAGTTGTATGTTAGATTCAAATCCTAAACTGGCCACCGTTTCCCTTCAGCTACTCCACTTCCTGCTACAGCTTTCGCGCGCCGAATTTCTTACGTATGCCCGCGCCCACAGCGTGACAGCGCGCGCATCGGCTTCCCTTTGGGTACATGTTCAAGGCACAACCTGATCTGGTGTCGGGCCTAGAAGTACTTCATTTTAAAGAAGTTTCTATGAAATTAACCCATCGTTTCTATCTCTGTAAACAGTTCTGCAAAAGATATATAAATATAAAAAAAACATCAATGTAGTTTGTTCTTTTTTTGCACTCAATCTGAAGAAAATCTATCATGTTTTAGTTCTGTTGTTTCTCAGGTGTTTTTTTTTTTGCAAGATGTCTGTTTTGGTTTTTTTTTTTTTTTTAAAAATATTGATTTTGATTTCTTCCTTA
>JAPTGZ010000028.1:17089501-17100516 GCA_029814645.1 Fowleria isostigma | reverse complement strand
TTCCCCAAAGTTTGCTAAAGTAGTGATGATTGTCGCCACTGGAAAAAGAAACACACCAGAATAACTAAACATTCCATGAGTAGAACTAGTAGCAGATATATGGATTGTTCCTAGTAGGCATTCGGGGGGGAAGGAGTTAAATAAAGTAATCCATGCGATAGCGTGTCAGATGTCCTTAGAAGTACCTCCAGTTCATCCCCTTCAACTGGCTTTTCCTCTGAAGTCTGCTTCACAAAGTCAGGGATGAGGATTTCCAGTGTGGCTCGAGCTGAAGTTCACATCAAAACATCATTCAGGTTCATCATTCATTTCTCAACATGCAAGTTTAAAAGGGATAGACATGTTTTTATTCTTCAAAGTGAACAGTCCTCTTTCAGGGATGACAAGACTACACTCATTTCTTACAAATCTCCTGAGATATAAACACATTGAAGAAATATATAAAAGGAAATTACCAGCTTTATTCTTGGCAAGTTTTTTACTGCTTGCAGTTCCGGTACCATAAGTTACTCCATCAATAATGACAGATGCTCCAAAGGGTTCACTTGGGTTCTCTGGAAGACAAGAAAGATACCTTCATTTTATCATACTGAAAAGGCAGGAAAAACACCACAGTTATAATGCCTCAAAGACATAACAGCGGCAGTTTTGTCAGTGGATTTACACAGTTATGTAAATATTAGTACAAGTATAGAGTATGAAAGCCCATACTATGTGAAATGTTTGTTTAAATCCAACTTCCTGATGAAATATTTGTTGATTCCTGAGGCAAAAGCACACATGACTTAAAACAGACAAATTCCCAAATCAACTGCAATAAAAGAAAAACTTACCACATTCAAAAAAGTTGTAAACAGGTCGAACCTTTAGGACACGTTGCATATATTCATGTAAGATGCAAACTTCCGACTTTCCATTGGGGTTGATAACAAATTCTAATGGGACACAAATTAAGAAGTGCTTTAATAAGACATTACAATGAAAAGACGATGCCAGACAGACTATAAATATGTAACATTCTAATGGATTTTTAATAGGCTTTTTGATGTGTATGTGCTGTAAATGCATGAATGGACAACATTAGGAAAAGGTTTTGGACAAATATGCAGATGCAAGAAAAAATCTTAAAATATAAGAGATAATTTACAAAGTAGAAACTTAAGTTGTTTCAAATACCATTTAAGATTCTTTAAAATTGGAGAGGTTAGTTGTAGTTCTGGAGGTCAGGGGGAGGGGACAGATGTGTAAAATCAACAGGAATATTAAGGTGAGATGGTGAATATATTTTGCTGTTGTTGATTTTTGTTATGAGGATGCTCAATGCTGTACATATTTAATTTAATGTAAGTAGTATATCAGATGAGAAGGATAGGCACAAAATAAGCTTTTATTTCTAGCCTTATTCCTTTCGGTTTTAGGTTTATTGTGATTATTGTAATAAGTGCAATGACTGAAGTATAAACTGACATAAACCATTCATTCATTCAAAGTTTTTTGATAACTGTGACCACATGAATTAAAAAAGTCTTATTATTTTTTTTTTTTTATTTAAATCACATCAACAGACCTTTCTTAGTGGGAGCATCTTGGACTGACAGTGTTATGAGTTTCTGGTTGGCAGGCAGGATAGGTCGCTCCGACTCTGCCTGCTTCCTCTTCATGTCCCTGTTAAACTGCCTTCGCTCAGCCCAAGTGCGAAACTTCTTCACGGTCACTTGTTCGAAGTCAAAGCATTTCTCCAGGTACAAGCGAAAGTCTTCAAGCACTGTGGGCAAGTTGTAAAAGGTTAGATCTATTGTTACAAAAACTGCCTCCTCAGAGTCCAACGCCGGCACCACAGTCAGGGTTCCCTGCACATTTGAAATTTCAATATTCCATAGTTTTCCAGACCATAATTTTCAGATGTGGAGAAAAAAAAAGAAAAAAAAAAGAAAAATCAAATAACTTGTGCCATTTGCGTAAATAGATTTGTATCATGTAAATAAATAATGGAATTAATAGTTTATTTACATTATTCTGAATATGTATGCCCTTATGTCACCAAAAAATTTCCAGAAGATTATAACTAGGTGATGCAACTCATACAAATAAATAAATAAAGACCAAACCCAGATACATTCAGTGCATGGCTTTTGTATTTTGTTACACATGAATAGTTGAACTACTGAACTGTCTTCATCTCTTAAACCCCTGGAGTTACACAAGAGATGTTACAAAAGACTGGCCCTCACTGACATTCTACAACATCAAACAAACATTTAAATACAGTTTAACAAGTAACCATAAATTAAGTCAATTCATATAAAACTATATAAAATGTATTAACATAAATGAACCAACTTATAAATTAAAATAGAGAACTAGAAAAGACTTTACCTCACTGGTATCAAATGTTTCAACACAAAAAATACTACTAAATATTGTTTAATAAATGACTGTAAACTACAATTACATTTTGAGACTGGGCGGGGCATTCAACTTGTCAATCTGCCCAAATGTATGCATCGGTGTTATTTAATTTCAGCCCCATTGACATAAAGACTTTTTAATTTTTCCAACCAAATGAGTGCCCTGATTTCTCTTTTCCTTGGATTTACACCCTCTCCAGGAGCACTTTGGTTGGCTGAATACCAGTAGAGCTCCCTGTGACATTTTTTTTTCTTTTTTTCTGCCCAAATGTTTTCTGGGACACGTAGCCTACTGTACGTACTATCACACAAACATTTTAGCTGCACTAGCAAGCACCTTAAAAAAAAAAAAAAAAATCTGATCAATCTCTTTCTTTTTTTTTTTAAAGATATTCATTATTTTAAGTTTCAAAAAACAGAACAGTGGTAAGTCTTGGAGACATTAATATTTTCCAATAATTTTGTTTTCATTTTCCATATCCGGAAATTTATAAAATCAAATTCCATACTTGCGTAGGAATCTTGGCAAAAGCTCCACCCATTCCTGAGCTTCTTACCGATAGACTCATCCTTGCACACCTCCACCTTGGCCTTGACCTGTCCGAGTGCGCCTTGGGCAGTGTCACAGGGCTGGGACTCCTTCACCTGCTGCTCATCGGTGGAACCCTCTGCATCTGGACCAGCGTCCATCAGACTGGAGGGAGGGACGTGATCTTGATCCTCTCCTGTAACATTTGATGTGCCTGCTCTTTCTTCTCCATTGGCCTCTTCACCAGACTTAACTGGAGACTCCTCTGCATCAGGGGTCACCTCACCGTTCAGCTCCTTTTCCTCCTGTTCCTTCATTTTCTTGTAGTGTAGGCAGGGGATGCTGCTGGTGGGAGGGTCATGTTTCTGTAAAAGAGGAGGAACAAGTGCTGTAAGCGCACCTCTCAGTTGATGAACTTACAGGTTTCATTTAAGGGCTCAATTACCTGGTGACCACCCCTGGACCAAATGTTCACAATATGGTACACTATTTCAACATTCACCGTGTTGTGCATCTTACCCTGATACTCCCAGTCCCAAGGAAGTAGGGTCTGGACCAGGTTACCACTCTGGTCTCCCTGTGCAGGTAGACTGGAATGCCTGAGTTATGGAATGTCATGATCCATCCATCAGGTAGAGGCTCGGTGGGTGGACGCCCCCGACCTGCAAACACAATTACACAAGGACACATATGCTGAGAGTTTAATGTCATAGTCTTTACATCATGATCAGCAACTGGTAGGTGTTCACATACGTGCAAAAACTACAAAGTTTCAGTTTGAGGACTTGGAATTAGGATAGGACATACCAGCGGCTAATAGTTATGCATCAACATCAGTTCTTCAACCCAGGTTCCTATTAATTACTGGTGAAACACACCAACTTATTGTTAAATAAAATTGACAAACACTGGACAATGAGCTCAACTGGACAGTCAAGAGACGTCAAATTCACTCAAAATTATTTCCACAAGATTTTGATTTTTTTTATGTCGTCCTTAGAAGGTGTTTTGGCCTTAAATATTAAACTTAGATATAATTTCCACGACTCACATTTCATAGACTCAAATGAGTTTGCCCCAGACAGCAGACTTTGGTAAATCCTTGTATGCACTCTTATACACATAGATTCCCCCACTCACTCTTAAGGACAGTCTTAATTTTGGTCATCATGGGCTGAACACCGCCTTCACCATCTGATTGATGGTCACTGTCCCCGCCATATTTGTCCTCTGCTGGACGCATCTTTTTTGGGACTGGCATGCCTTCCTCCAGCAGAGCATCAACGTCATTGTCAAACTCCTCCTGGAAGAGTCAGTGGTTAAGGCCGGCAGAGAAGGATGGGTCACCAGGTTAAGGAAGGCGTGAATGTATTATGTGATGCCATAAATGGAACATTGGATGGAGGGACAACCAATATGGCACACCAAAGTGTATGATGATATATGGAAAAATATTAGCTCTGATCTCACATTAAAATCCATCAGGTAGATTAAACATGAATATGAACTACTCTGGATTACATGAAACTGAAGGATTTTAATGGATGAGATCACTCGTTTTTTTGTTACCAATTACTCCTTATAAAAATTGCATTTTAAAAAGAAACTCGGCGTTTAATGGAAGAAATCAAATGGCAATCTCACCTTTTTCAGCAATTCACCTCTCAATGTCAGTTGTAATGTAAGTTTGAACAAACAAAATATACTGATAAGCAATTAGTTTTTACACTTATGCTAATAAATGGTACATTTATAGCAAGTGATTCATTTAACATTTACCTTAAAAAGGGCACTTAACATACTACGTGCAGAGGAAAACATGTTGTTCTTCAGGATTTCCTGGTTTAATAACATCAATATTTGTTTTCACTAATTTTCCTTTCCCTTTTAGTAGTCAAAATTATTAGTAGTACTTGTAACTTACTCATAAGTCTGACAGTGTTTGCCCTGGCAGCACATAAAACTGAGTGTCACTTTTTGGAGAATTTTTTTTTTTCCAGATTAAATTTATTTGCCCTTTTTGCCATGTTGGCACTCTACTGTGCCAACACAGTGGTCTCACTTAAATGAATGGGGGTGGGAGAAAATAAGCTTTGCTTCTTTTCACTCCCTTTCGGGCTACTAGAGTTGTTTTAATAGTGAATCACCGTATATATTCATTGTACTGTGTACACATAATGTTTACGAGCAATGTCTATATGTATATTTCTCTATGCATATTGTTTGTGTAAACTCTTTCTGTATGTTGTGTTTACAACAAATTCTCTATGTATGTCTGTGTACACATGATGAAATGTTTATCATGAGTATCATACATGAAGTGCACAAGCTCAAAATAAACAAATATAAATGAGATACTTGCTTTTATGAAGAGCTAATTTTATTGAATGCAAATAAATGCACTTTTATCTATGCATGGAGTGTCCTATGACAGTTTCTTTTTTGTCATGAAAGAGGTTTTCCTCTTCATCTGAAAACCAAAATGCTGATGAAGAAAAATTCACTGCTTAAAGAAAGTACCACATACCTCATAGGAGTAAGTCACGTCATCTGCTTGCTCCTGCTGAGCTATGACTTCAGACTTAAAGCCGGCATCATCATGATCCAGGAAGTTCTCGTAGAAGTCTTCCAACTCATCCAAGACAGCAAACTCTACCTTGTTCTCTAGATCTACTTCACTCTCATCTAACCTTCTACCTGTTATATTCCCTGTCCCAGAGCTACCCTCAGCTGCCTCTCGCTCACTATTCAAGTCATGCAACTCACCATTCAGGCTGTCTAAACCATCATCACTTCCTCCTTCTTGCCCCTCACCTGTATATAAAACCTTTCTGTCTTTGCTACTGCTGCTTTCAGTGAAGCTTACTCTGATCTTAACATCTCTGAGGAGCTTGAGGTCTGGAAGAAACGAGGTGACCTGGGGAGCGTGGCGGGCAGTTCTAGGGCACAGTGGGGTGGGATTGGCCTCATTTGAAAGGTGGCTACAGATTGTTATTGAGCCCTTGCCAGGGGACTGCTGTGGCTCGTCTTCCCCGCCCCCTGGGGTGTATGTGTATCCATCACCACCAGAGCTAACGTCCATTACCTCTGCGTCACTGGACGTTTGCAGGGGAGGTGGTGGAGGTGCTCTGCCCTCATCTTGGCCAAAATCATCAGGTGGCTCCAAGGGGAGAGGGGGTAGAACATCATCTATCTCCATTTCCTCTGTTTTATAAAACTACAACTTATACAGACAATTTATTTAAAACCTGATGAAGAGACTTCTCATCTAAAACCAAAATGCATGCAGAAGCACATCCCTGTATAGATCATGTACCAGAGGTGAATATGCTAAGCTGACTACATTGTTCTTTTCATTAATGTAGACAGCTTTCAGAATCACTGTCTCAATTATTGGAAATCACAATGCATTCAGCTTAATATGGGATCTAGGCACTGATCATCCTCCACTGCGACCTTCTGGAAGCTAGAAGAGAGGAACAGCGAGAGTGGATGTCAGCAAGTGGTGTTACAACTTGGTAATTAACTAATTTTAAAAAAATGTACGATACTCGTGAATACTAATGACAAAATGGACGTAGAGGTGAAAGGTTTTCCTCGTCATTTAACTTAACGCGCATACGGATTCAAGTATCCCGTATAATACATCCTAACTGAAATGAAGGACCTCGTTTTAGCGCATCTGTCTTGTCTGCAGCTGCACGTAGAGGCCCTTGCATAGATGCTAACATGCTAGCTACTAATCATCAGACTGTAGCGCTTTTCGCTTCTGCAAAAAAAACACTCTGTGCACCCCAAACCTACCTACGTGTTTGTTTTCAAACATACTCACCGACAATTGTGGCACAGCTGTCTCCGTTCGGATGCCTAACTACCTCGCTAAATTATTTTAGTCTCGACCCGCCACCGTACTGCTTCAATTTCAGCCCCGCCATCTTGAAGAAAACCACACAGCGGTAAAACGGATGGAAGCGCCGCCTCCCAGTACCGGCTTTTCGATGATTGACAGTTCAGCTGTCCAATCTGTATGCTCGTTACGACGTCGCCTGGAAAGATTCAACCATTGACATCCCACCATTCTGAATATTGGCCGATGAGCAACATGTTCAACATCAGTGCCGGTTTTCAAGATATATGGTAGGAAAAAAAAGACTAAAACATATTACCCACTGATTCAAATTAGTAAACCACATAGTTTCATCATTTATATTTTATTTTAAAATATACGATGGAAATAAAATTAAACACATATTTAACAAAGTTACCATGGCTACATCCTTGCATGTATGAGAACATTAAATGACAAGGTCTCTCTTTTTTTTATTATGCTTGTTTGTTGTGCTTTACAGTTCATTATTGTATTCCTTGTTTGCGAAAAGAATAAATTTGTTGAGGGGATCTTGGGCACATAAAAAAAATATACGTGTACTGTAATACCCAAACCGGGCAGCTGGTGACACTATTGACTAACAGTAGTAATAACGTAAAACTTGTCACAGTACCTTCAGTCACATAAATGGGATACAGTAAATTGCTTCTTCTCATGACTGTTTGCCATCTTAAGTTATTGTAACTTCAATATTAAGTTTAGTATTTTTTAATATAAATCTTACCAAAGATCTAAACTGATGAAACAATGCTTCAAAAACTTCCTGGGGATATATCAATAATGGACATTTTTACCTGAAAAGTGACATGTACTGAGGGAATCATTGACTTGATGCATTTTCCCTGAAACAAGACTGCTTTTCATTTGGTTCAGAGGCAATATATGCCTCCTTTGTGGCCATTTTAGAATGCATGGATGTCAGTTATTATCAATTTTGAACATAAAAGACATTTCCATTTTCAACACATTGTTACTAAGACAGTTTGGTGCCTTAGTGCGTCTTTGTGTGGGTTACTCTTTAACAATTAGTATTTGGATACAGAGTGTGAGTACTTGAATACAATAGTTTTTTTTGTAAAGCAGCTTTGAGATGCATCAAACCTACTATGGAGGTCCAGTAAATGAAAGATTGCATTCAATCCTGTAATATATGTGAAACCAACACAACTAGTGTGTAGAGCACAACAACAGATTTGTAACAGAGTTACAGTTTGGTTATTGCGGGGAAATACATGACACTTTCACCATTACTGAAGTGATAGTTGTTGAGTAATTCAAGAAGTACATTGCAAGATTGTTTGTTTGTTTTTTTTAGATTGAAATAGTTTTCAGCTGTTTTAGTTGAATAAAAATTGTAGTTTGAAAATTTCATAACAATATGTGAAGAACCATGGGAAATAAGTGATAGAATGACAGAGAGGAAGAAAAAATTTCTTTGCATTAAAATCTCAAGGAGGATGCACAATTCAGCAGCGATATGTAATGGTTTGCAATTCCTGCTATTTAATGACCTACAGGTAAAAGATTTGCTTCTACAAAACAGTAAATGTTCTTTGGCAATCTTTTAAATTAGCACCCACGTACAACAGAAGCATTTAACTTAAATTAATAATAAGATGAATATATATGTCACTGAAGTTGAGGCAGCTAGGGACTACTAGCTGAAAAAAGTGCAGACAAGTCTTCGTGTTCGCGGGGCTGCCGTGGAAGTGGGCAGATGAAAGGAGAGGTGATGCAGAAAGGCACAGAGTAGGCTTCGTCTATCATGTCTTCACACCTGCAGCTTGAACTGGAAAGAATTGGTGCTCCACTTGGTCGTGTCACAGTCGAGCATAGTGCGCTCCGTGAAGGCGACATTCCCCTCTGCATCTATCAGGATTACTGTATTGGTCCTGAAGTGACGGGGGGGAAGACAGACATACAATCAGAAAAAAAACAGTCAAACACTTTCAGATGCAACGTTTAAACGGTACCAGATGCAACACAGATGAGAGCAATCATTGGGTGCCAGTAACATTTTTACATTAGCAATATTTTTCTGAAAGCCTTATCACGATGACCAGGCAGAAGCAGTCATTGCTATATGACACTCTGATGGCTTGAGCATGAACTGATCCCCTGACCTTTTAGTTACACCACAGTCTCTGTAGCCACTAATCCACTGTGGCATCACAGTGAAGGCGTGCCCCTTTCATTCGCCCACAGTATCGGATTGATTACACTTGGGATTTATATGTCCCACTGGTTCTCTGTGATCCTTCAGACTAGCGCAGCCCTGTCAGTTACCTCAGGTAGAGACAAACAGGGAGACAAAGGAGAGGGATTTGGTGTGTTAGGAAGACACTGACCTTGTACCATAATGAGGGGAGCGAACACACACCGCTGACAAAGCCTGGATCATGGATTTGGAGTAACCGTCACCCTGGCCCTCCTGAGCTGGATCAGGTGTGTTTCTGTCAAACAAATTCATTCTCTGTCATGTTATTTCCACTGCAGCATCCAAGTCTGCAATCCCATTCGAGAGCGACAACACATTTATTGAGATAAACATTGATGTGGCTGTTTTAATTTTACATGAACAAGGTTGTTTTAAACTGTGAAATCATTCTCTGGGAAAAAGCAGGCCAAAAAGCAGGCAGATCAACTGTAAAATCTTGAACTGTGTTTATTCTTTGATTCCCTTATTTTTAAGGGTATGAATAAACTTGCGGCACTGTGTTGCATGTCTGTGTGTTATCAATCACTACAACAGCTCACACAGAGCCCTGACACAGTATCCACAACCCTTTGTGTGTTCTTCGGCCTCTAGATCAATCATGTTTTACAGCTCCCAACCCCATAAAATGTTAAAAAGACACAAGTTTACCAACATCATGTGCACAACACATTACATTTTACAAGTGAAATTTCAAAATATGTTATCTCTTTAATGCCAATAAAATGTTATACTGCTGTGATCCACATACATATGAAATTTATTTTATGAATGTTATCAGTGTTGATATGTTGGCAATCATATTGCAGCTGATTTTAAAAAATTAAATAAGATGTTTAGGGACATCGGCAGGACAGAGAATAATATTAAAACTCATATACAGGACCAAATGAAGCTCTGATGGGGTAGCCTGAGTTGTTGCACTAGTTTACTTCCTACGAAAAGGCTCACGTACCAAAATCAGTGTCACTTTTGGTGCACGCTATTTTTAGAATATTTTTCCCACTTTACCTTCCTGTCATAGAGTCCTTTCCCTCAGGAAGCACTCTTCAAAGCAACCCGACTTGCCTGAGTAACAGCAATTCTGCAGTTGCCTCGATCAGCCTGCCCACTTGTGTTACTGTGGGACTTTGGTGTTTTAACACATTAGGTCAGATCCAAACTCAGAAAGTCTTCTAATAACAAGGTGTTAATAGTGAATTTTTATGATGAAAAACTATTCAAGTAGACTGATCCCAAACAGTTGACTCTATAGGATCTATGTGGGCAGACTCCAGCTGAGGATGATTTTAAAACAGAAGCATCGCATTGACCCATTGTTCCACTTAAAATGTTAAATATGTCAATTTTTGTATGTGTATTATCTCCAACAGTATGTGTTTCATCAAAATTAAGTACACAATTGAGTTTACAGCTCAAAAAACTTATTTTTAAATTACTGCAAGCATCCCTTAAACAGTCAGATACAGCCTACATGGCAAAGATACATAGTACCCTATGCAGACAAAAAAATCACTTGTCCCTGTGGCCATAAAATATCTCAATCAGTAAACATAGCAACCTCTCCAAATACTACTACCTTAGCACATAACACTGAATATTTGTTAACGTAACCAAAACTCAAAACAAAACTCCACTGCTGATAATGTACTTCTGATGTAAAATGCTTTTCAGCACTTTGGTTGGTTATATGTTTTCTTTTATGTGATGCTTGTTTTGTATTGTGTATTTACCCTGGCCCCTGAAGGAGAGGCAGGGGGTATTGTTTTTGGTTCAGTTTGTTTATTAACACTTTAACAGAAATACTCTTGGTTGAATTCATACCAAATTAGGTTTATACATTGTCCGTGACCCAAAATAGATCTGATTACATTTTAGGAAAATTATGCCAAAGTTCAAATTTTTTATGAATTTTCACAATCTTTTTTCTACCCACTTAATTATAATGGGCAAAATTTCAAATCGCCAAAAAAA
>JAPTGZ010000028.1:17008211-17019047 GCA_029814645.1 Fowleria isostigma | reverse complement strand
TGGCTTGTTATAATAAAAATAGTCAGTTTGGGCTCTTTTTTTTTTACACCATTTTCTTTGTCAATTTTATTGTTTTATTGTTGTTTGCAGTTTTGTGGTGATTTTCCTTTATTTTTTTCACTGAGTTTTGACTGTGTAACTGTTTTTGGAGTTCAACCAGGTATCAAAAAGAAGCTGGACTGATTTAGCAAAAAAAAAAAAGGGCCCAAAAAACCCCTCAAAACTACTGAGCCCAAATTCAAATATTTGCTGCTGTTCAGTGTGTTCCATTTTAGTTCATGTTAAATATACTAAATCTCTTATGGACATATATATACTAAGTGCCTTATTTAGTAAAAACCTGTAAAACTTTCTTCTTGTCTTTTTTGGTTATTCCACCCTGTTTTGATCCTGAAACACACAGTGTAAAACAAAACCGCTAATTTATGACACTGAAACAGACACACATTCATTGCAGCATGTTTACCTGAAATAAGCTGAAAGTCCACATTTCAATCACAAACCACAAATACTGATGGATTTGACTGAATACGCTGTATGAAAATCCATTGATTTTGTTTTTCCGGATCTGTGGTCTTTGTCATGTATGCATCTGTTATTGTAAGGGATATGTAACAGATGAATATGTAGATGATATAATATCTATAAACTTCTGAAATAGATCAGATCTACTTGTATTCTCTCTGTAAATGTTATGTATATCCAACAGAAGCTGGTAAATAAGTTTTATTTATAGAGTAGTTTTCACAGACAGGAGTCACAAAGTGCTTTACAGTGCAAATTACAAGTTGTACATGCACACACTCATACACCAGTGGGCGGCTGCTGCCATGTAAGGCACTACCAGACCCCACAGGGAGCAATGTAGGGTTCAGTGTCTTGCCCAAGGACACTTCACCATAAGGACAGTTTGAGGCAGGATTTAAACCACCAACCCTTTGATCATTGGACGACCCACTTTACCAACTGTGCCACAGCTGCCTACCTGTACCTACCTGTATAATAATTCATCTTCAGTGAACTGTACCTAAGGCATTGTGTGGAAATACTCCATTATCTCTTTCCCTCTTGGACGCCTACGAGGAACAACCCATATATATATATATGTATGTTGCTAGTTCTACCCATTGAACATTTTGTTTTTCCGATGTGTTGTTTCTTTTTCCAGTGGCTACAGTCATCACTACTTTGGCAAACTTTGGAAAAAACAGTGAAAGTTTATTTTTATTACATTTTTTTTTTTTTTTATTTGTATTTATTTTACAAAATAAATTAATAAATAAATGATTAAAACTAAACAAAAATAAATGAATAAATAACAACTGAAAACAGTAAAAAAAGAAAGACACATATATAAAATAAATACAGAATTAATAAAAAAAAAAAAGAAAGAAAGAAATTAAGGGAAAAAAAAGAATGTATTATTTAATCCTAGTGGTTGTCCTAATATGGGTTGTGGTCACCTCCACCTATCACAACATCCGTTACATTTGAAAAATGGAACCTGATCTAATGGTCATCAAATCACATTTATAATGACATAACAGAGGTGTCAAAGCTCATCATTAAGGGTGGGGGGGGTTTGTCAAATGTCATTTTAATGGGGGAAAGAGTTAAGTTACTCTTGACACTCTTGAAAAAGAGATTTTTAATCTCAATGAGCTTTTTTCTCCTGGTTAAATAAAGGTTATGAATGAATGAATGAAAAAGTAAAACATCACCATCATTCATTTGTGCCATTCCCATCCATGAATATTGTTTCTCTAAAAATTCAACTTTTCTTGAACTCATAAAAAACACGTCTGTTCCAGCTTTGTGACAATACATTTTTCAGAGTTTATTTAGCTTAAGAAGGAGAATTTTCCTCAACCCATAGGAGACCACTTAATCCTTCAGTTTATCAGCAGTATTAAAATTCAACACATTGAAGGAACATGTTTTTATTAGATAGGAAAGAAAAACTCACGAGAAAAGGAAATAAAGCTGACTCAAAAGTAAAATATTTGCTTCTGAGATATATCAAGAAGTAGCATAAAATGGAAATATCCAGAAGTACAAATTCCTTTGAAGATAGAAAACTTCTATTACCGTGACTGTAGTATCCTCATGTTAAAATACGTTCTTAGATTGGGTCAACAGCGTATGGACTGTCCTGTGGGGTTAGGGTGGATAAATAACCACAACACCTGTGAATCAGAGCGTTGATGATGTTTGACATCAGCACCCACTGCCTGCCACAAACCTCCCTCATGAGGGAGAACGACAGCAAGTGGAAATCCACTCTCCTTATCAACACCTCCTTTCTTCCTCTCTACAACCTTATTTTATGTTCTTCTTGTCCTTCTCACCTTTCTCCTGCCGTTGTATCACTTTCGCTGCCTGCTATTCCTGTCTCAGTCACCTCCTCTCCTCACTTCCCTCATTTTACATTTCGTCTTCTGGCAGGCTACCGACACCATTTAAATTGGATGTAGCTTATGTGGCAGATACACCAACAACAAAAAGTGAAAGACGGGATATTTATTTCTCCGCCTAATAGACAAGAATGTCACTTTCTGGCTGTGTCGCAGGAGATGATAGAGTCTGAGTGAGACACAGTGTGCACAATACACACTTCATGGCGTGTGTGTTTGTTTTAGTGTGACCCTACATCTAAACTTGTGGAATTTGTTATCTAAGCAACTATGATTTATTAAAAAAAAAAAAAAAAAAAATATCCATCCATTTCTTCAGTTAGGACCGCTTTGCTACTGAAAGTCTGAAAGTGAACTGCTTCAGCCCATTTTTTGCCTACCTCTCTCATCTTTCCCATACTGCTCTCTCATTGTCTTCACTTTGTACTTGGTTCTTGACAGTTTTCAACCTCCCCTCCGCCTAATAATAACAAAAAAACATATTATAGCATTTGATGAGCAGAGCAGCCGTTGTCAGTTTATCCACCTGCTGCAGCGTAGCACTGATATGATTTGGCACAATGTGGTTTGTTTACCTTTATGTAATAGTTTAGGCTATTTGTGTAGCTTCAACTTTGGAATCTGCCACTGTGAATACCAATCTGTTCTGTAGCGTTGCATTGCAGCTGCTTCTGCATGGGTATTTACTGCTCCTGGATGGGTTCCAGATTCGGATATATAGCTGAAGGCTTAAATAGATGTCAGGAAGGTCTGCACTTGCACTTTCTATTGGGAAAATTCAATATGGTGTAACTTTGTTGGGCGTGAAAGGAGGGGAGAGGTGAAGCAGGCTGAGAATAAAAATGGGCCGAAATTCACTGAGAGCGCTAAATGTTTGGGATAGGATATTGAGTTGTGACTCTTAGTTGTCTGCTTCTTTTTTGACATGTGTGGATATTGCAAGGGAAATCAATTGGCTTCCAGATTTAATAACCTTTAATATATTATATACGTGGATTTGTGACTGTCCCCCGTGGCTGAGCGCTCAAACTTGAGACAAATTCCAATAAACAGGGCTGACATTGTAATTGAATATTGAATCTTTAACACGGGAAGTCGGACAGACTTGGGAACAAACAGCGGGCTGAGCATGGGGTGGCTGCGAGGGCGTGCGCGTAAAAACCCTGGGACAATACAGTGGATTTTTGTTTGCATTTTTGAGTACCACAGATGGGGGGGGGGGGCTGGGGAAGAGATTCCACGGCGCATTAAGCCCATCTGAATGGGTTTTCACTCTGTCAAAGCACGCTGCGCTCCAGTTTTCATAACAACGTTGAATCACCATTTCCATTTCTCTAATTCTTTCCTTCTTTTGTTGCAAGGAGCAGACTTGGCAAATATTGTTTGACACGTTGGTTGTGCCAGAGAAGCCTGCATGTGCATGTGTGGGAGAGATGTGACTGGTTAATCCATAAGCCATAATAGAAGACTGTAGCTTTTAATGCCATATCAAGTGCAAGTGTCTCTCTACATTTGTCTGTACAGCTACATTTTCCAAGCCACCAGAGGTTAGATGGAGCCCAAGAAGTCAATGATTGAAAGACTTTCCTTTTAGAGAGTGTGTGTGTGTGTTTGTGTGTGTGTGTGGGGGGGGGGGGTTCAGACTAATATAGATATGTTTAGTTTTTGATCATACCTTTCATTATGTCAGAAACTAGATATTATGCAAAGAAAACTGTATTAAATTAAGAAATAAATGAGTGTTTTGAGGATTTTCTGCAACAGCAGCAATAAGCTTCTTATTAATCTTTGCACCCATGATAAATGAATGTTTAATGTCGAGCACAAGAGAAGATGGAGCACAAGACAATAGGTCATAAAGTCAAACGTGGATGTACCTGTATTAAATCTGTTCCACAGTTTGAAGATTGAATTTGCAGTCTACAGAGAGTCATTTTTACGCTGAAGGGAATTTACGCCAGAAACTTTTTCACTTCAAAACTATTGAATCCAGCCTTTGAGGCACTTTTACTCGTTTCCATTATGCCTCCTCGGCTGAATTATTTTTGAGGAAAATCAATTCTATCAAGGTGAGCTTTGGAAGAGGTGCTTTAGCATTAACATTCATAAGAATATCAATCAGGCAGCGGCATTCAGGGGGTGAAAGACGAAGGAGAAGTGTGAGGGAACACAAGTTCTGGTGTTTTTTTGTTTTTTTCTCTCTCTGCAGAGCTTTTAATTCACAGTGTTTCTCACTCAAATCCAGTAAGACCCCACCAGCCCTACTTCCCCACCCTGTCTATCCCCTGATCCCATTAGCAATGAACTCATGGAACTTCTGATCAGCCATGCAAGGTCAGTGAGTCATTGACAAAAGGCATTGTTAAAGCATTAAAGGTTCTTGTGGCCTTCAGATATGTTGATTTTGGCACGAAGATCTGAGCTTTTTTTTTTGTTGTAAAGGAGTGAAATTTAGCATTTTAAAATGGAATTCATTTTAAAACATTACCCTGTGGTCCACATAAACTGTAAATGCTATGCTTGGGTCTGAATTCATTAATTCAACTCCACAGATCCATCATCAACCCTATTTCTGAGTAATGACACAAGAAACATTGTTTTGAGCGCTGGCCCTTTAAATGTAAATGAGCCACTTCCCACCCCACCCCCTCCAGGTTGTTGTCCATGCTGCTCTGTCCCCTTCAGCCACTTGTGTTCATAAATACAACCAACAACTGAACATTTTAGGTAATCTGCTCAAAGTTTATACTTATTTTCAGAATGGACTACAACCGCTGCTGCTGACAAACATGTTGTACTCTGAGAAATGTTCATTGAAAGTGCTGACCTTATATGTGTAAATGTCATGACGTAACTAGATACAGACGTAACAACTTAAGAAGGAATTAACATGGGCTGTAGAAATCCGCTTGATTTTTTGTCAAAATGAATATGAAGATAGCTCTGCAGCAGCTGGAGGGTTCACATTAAAACTTTATGAACTATTAGTGTCCAAATACACAAATTAATTAACCAAAGACCAATAAATGTGGGTTTAGCTAAATATGACCCCTTTAAATAACACAGCTCAATTCTACCATGTTATCATTATAATAAAAACACAATTTAGCCAAGGTTAACTCTCTCTTTAATGCTGTAAACACAAGGTCCTCTATGTAGCATGAATTGTAGAAATGTACAGTGTTTATTTGCGACTGTAGTCGCTAGGTCATAAACAATGTCAGTGTGTGAACATGAGCCTTCTGGACAGCATCACATCTGTTAAA
The DNA here is from genome assembly GCA_029814645.1 of Fowleria isostigma. NCBI lineage: Eukaryota > Metazoa > Chordata > Actinopteri > Kurtiformes > Apogonidae > Fowleria > Fowleria isostigma. Next base: position 17,013,367 of record JAPTGZ010000028.1, on the reverse strand, counting down.
CTGCCTCCCTGCATGTCCGTGTGAGACTGAGTGCCGTCATTGATAAAGAAGCCAGAACTCCCTGCAAATGACTTCCATGTTACGTCATCTGTCAGTATCAATTAACCTCCACCCTGTTAGTCTGAAGGGTCTGAAGCCAAGCGCTATTGAAGCCAAGAGCTGTAGACAGAGAAGATAATCAGTGGAAGTGTTACCAAAGAGCTGGAGATGTCTACACTTTCCACTTATACGTAAATTCTGTCAGATGGAGGAATGAATTTTGACTAAAGTGTGTGAACCGTGCGACCCTGTGTATCAATCATAGGTCATCGTTCATATCTAGCGATGAACTTTAGTTAAACATAAATTATTTGAGTTATAAATAAATGATGTGACTCCAGCTTGCAGTTTTCACCACCCTCTCTTCTTACTACCTGTGTTCCTATGGAAACAGAGAAAATCCTCCCTGGCACTTGAAAGTGTAGTGTTTGTTTTTTGATGTGTTTTTTTTTTTTTTTTTTTACCTTTAGTAGTGATCTGTTTTTGTGATGAAGCTCTGCTGTTCAATGATGCATGTGTCTCAGCTGAATATAATAAGAAAAGGCATGATTATACCTGGATGCACAGGGTGATTGAATTGGTAAAACAGGATTTATTGCTGTATTGGGTGTGAGATTGAAGAAATAATCATTGGAAGTTATAAGTTAGTATGTTTAGAGTCCACATGTTTAGTCAGAATCCAGAAAATTTAACCATTTACTTCATAGCGTTTTGGATGAAACAATACAAAGCACCTCCGCAGAGCCAGCCAAACTGTACAGATGGGTCCATATGGTCCTGCCCTAGTCCTTCCCCTTCTCCAAAATTATCTCCCCCTCAGCCTCGCTTCCCAGCAGGCAATCGGATACACATGCAGCATGCCAGAGGCCAGGAGTGGCACTGTGTATGAAAAAGAGAAAGCAAAACAATCAGAATGCACTCCCTAGCTGGGTTTCCATTACCCTCAGAAATGCACAAAATGTAAATTGCACAATAGAAAACTGGTATTAGAAACATACAGAGGTCGCAAAAACTGTCAAAGATTGCCAAAAAAGTTTTTATGCTCTCATGAGGCAGTTTTTGAGACATTTCGATATAGAAGTACAGCACAAAAGTGTCATGGAAACACATTTTGCGCAACTTCACTAGTCACAGGCATGACAAGTCCGGTGCCACGAGAGGTTCAGTAATGCAACAGTTCATTAAATGTTACCCGGGTCATTTGGAAATTTGGGATTCAAAACTTGTTGCTGAATTCTGTATAATTCTCTCCCAGAAATCCATTCTGTGTGGACGCTGCCAAGGACTTTGCTTTGAGATGCCTGCAGAGTGCTGTGAGTTGTGCATGGATGCACCTCTCTCTCTCTGTCTGCAAGAACTATGACATATCGCGATATAGACAGGACTTCTCTAGACTCACGCATCAGAAACCAAACACTCTTCAGTGGAAACACCTACAAGTACTTTGTCGAAATTGCAGAAATATTGCTTTTATTTTGCGCAAAATTGCAATGGAAACCCAGCTACTGATGTTATGTGCTTTTATTATTTCAGTACAGATTAGAGCTGCACAGTATATCATTTGAGCATCGTCATCACGTGTGTACAATAATCACACATCATAGGTCCTGCGATGTTGGAGGCAAATGACACATACTGCGCACAGCCATCCACCAATCACAATTGTTCATAATCAGTTTGCTGAAGCAGACCACGCCCCTACACACAGAGTGAGTCACTGGTGACAACATTTTAAAAAATGAGCAACGTACAAGAAAAAAATCACCGAAAATTAAGACTTGGTGCCAAAAAGAAGGCATCATTCAGTTATCTGGAATTACTTCAGCTACAAGAAGGATGAAACTGAAGAACGTGTTCTATGTCGACAGTGTCTTCCAACTGTCTGTACTTTATACTCCTTAAATTCTCAGAATAGGCATGTTACTTTTTCACATTTTTTTGGTAGTACGTAAATACATCGCTTCATTCACTGTGGAAATAGAAAAACAGAAACTTTAAAGATTTTTTCTGGTCAAACAAGTAGTGTTTCATTCATGGCAAAAAAAATAAATTTTACTTTTTACTTTTGTACTTTACAGTTGAGAAGTTGCACTTTTTTACTTTTATTGAAGTAACAGAGTTGAATCAGTATTTCCACTTTTACAAGAGTATTTTTTCAATCAAGTAGCTGTACGTCTTAAGTACAGAATGTGAGTACTTTTGCCACCTTTGGAGGTAGCACAACTAATTTGTTTGACCATTTATGTTGGCACCACAGCTATTATATCCCCCCCAAGTATTTTTTTATATTGCAATATATATTGCAGGTTTAAAACAAATCGCAATGTCATTTTTTTCCAATATCGTGCAGAAGTAGTACAGATGATAAAAAAAAATGTACGGTACTTATATTATTGTGTTTCAAACCACATTTCACTTCTCCCCCAAAGACATTCATACAGGAGACTGATCTAACATGATTTTTGAACGTCGGACATGATTCTGCCTCAGAGTTTTATCTTCATAACGGCTTTATTTTCTTGTTCCAGAGATCACACTGGTACACATGGCCCTGTATAGACATGTATTTGCCAAAAACAAGTGCTGTTATCTGTGTGTGCCTCTCTGTGGCGGTTTTATAGTTAAGTGTTGGTCCAGTGCACCCTGAAAGACAATACTGAATCGAATTCGTGACTCACCTGGGCCTGTACCGTGCAGCATCTGTTCCTGTTTGTCTTAAGCTGCCCCTTTCACCTCTATTTCAGCTTTTTCCAATAGTCTGTATGTTAGGACAAAAGCTAGATTTTCTGTCAGACCAGCGGGTGCTGCTTGGATGTTTCTGGCTTGTCGCTTTGCAGGTGCCTACCAGACTGTGACCACGGCCTGGACTTGGTGTCTGTGTGCGTCCGTGTGTGGGAGTCAGCTTTTAGGAGATGGAGGGCGAAGGCATGGCACCCTCCTCCGACCTCTCAGTGCTCCATCTAGACCTTGGGGGGGCTGTCATTTAGGAGTGCAAGGCCTGAGCGGAGGAGCAAATTGCTTTTTAATCGATCATATTCCCTGTAAAAGCCACTCCTTGCAGCCACTTGCCTATTTTCCATTCTATTTATAGAAGCCCCCCACCTCTAACGACTCTGTGTGTAAGGGATAGCAAGACAGAAAAAAAAAAAAGAAGCAGGGGTACAGTATTGTTGACCACTTCATCTCTGTAAAAACACAATCGTGTTCTCTCTTAAGTCCGGGCTTGTGTGTTCATATTTTTTTCCTCATAAAATCTGAACACTACAAGGACCTTGTAATGCTTTTGTGGTTACAGATGACAAGAAGGCTGATAGCACACTTCTTGATAGCAAGCTTTTCTCTTTTATCTGAGTTAGGCACTGATTCCAGGGCAGTGAAACATGAGCAGCCAACACTGCGTCATTGACAAAAACACAGCGCATTGCAAGTCGAACATGTCATATGCTTTTACAGAAGCCCAACAATGCTGTAATGTGATGATTTGCCAGCTCCAATTTCTAGCATCTATTTTGAGTCTGATGCCCAGTGTTGAGTCTCACATTAACAGGCGCTTCTGTGCGCCGTGCACGGGTAATAACTTATGACTCAGCCCAGTGCTAGTGTAGATTGTTGGATCCATTTTCTAAGACGCTGTTGTTTCTAACTAATCTGCCCCTTGGGGCTTTTAAAAAGGAAGTTGAAGTCTGTGTTCACTTGCTGTGTAGAACATTTTTTTTGTTCTCTGCATAAAGCATTGAAACACTCCCCTTTATCAAAACAACAACAAAAAAGATGCTTGAGCTATTATAGTGTCACATAAAAGAACCAATACCAGTGGATGTGACTGCTGTTTGCAAACACTACTGTCACTTTTTCTGTGCAAGCCTTTGAGGAATTGTAAATGTTGTCATTTTGAATAAGAAAGGTTTTGCTACTGAATGAACATTTTTTTGGATGCGCTTTCTCTGCAATGCAGCAGAAAATGTATTACTATTTGATAAGACTTTATGGAAGGTGGAAAGGCAGGAGGTAAATGAGATATTATTACTTTTAGATTAGTTAAAAAAAAAAAAATCTGATTGTTTGGTTACTTATCTCTATTTCCTGGCTATTTCACAGACGTCTGCAACAAGACCCATTGCATGGAGCTGCACTGCTTCAGCAAACACGGTAATAGAAAGTAGAGACAGTGAATTAAAAGAGCTGTGAGTGAGAAGAGAGAGAGAGGGGGGAAAAATGAAGAGGTTTGTCAGGCACTCAGCTGGACATTTTGTATTCTCTCAGTCAGTATCTTGTCATGGTCTCGCCCTCTGACCAAACAGGACATGAGCCGGACCACCTCATGCCGCCACTAGGAAACACTCAAAGCTTTTATTCAGGCAATACTCAAACAGTTCTGTGTTCATGCTGGCAGTATGTTACAGCACAGAGACTTTTCAACATTCTCCTGTCAGTGCAGTCAATACTTTTTCTTAAATTATAAATCTAACAGCAGCCAGTCAATATTGTCAAGCTCTGATATGTTGAAGCTTCTTTGAGGTGTGAATACTCCTGAGCTCAACACATTTAGACAGAGTATCATTTTAAAATTCAATGTTACAGCAAGAACTAGTACATATAAAATTATGATTAAATTGGTGATTCATGTCTATTTATGACAGAAGTTTATGTGCGACGTGAGTGGACTAAGTCTACTCTTATATAACCTGTCATTTTATGTGCTATTCAATATCATCTTTCCATTTTGCTGTTGAGTGCAGAATCTTTTGGCTTTTGCTCACAAATGGTGACAAAATAAGGGCTGTGTTACAATGTTAGATCTGCACATAAAATGTAGTCAGTGTCAGTTTTTTTCAGGTTCAGACTTGTCAGAGTGGTAAATGCAGTGCTAATTACATATACATGTACAGTAATCAATAGTTCTCATTATGTGTGCACAGATATAATGGAAAGGTTGCCAAAAAAAAGCAAAACATCATATGCACAAAATTGACATGAGCAAGTCTGCATAGAGAAGTATACACAGAGAACACAAATATAGAATTAAACATGTGAATATATGCAGAAAATATACATAAAGAATTATACATCAAGAATTATACATGGAGAATCTTCATTTAGAATTATGCTTAGATAAG
>JAPTGZ010000028.1:16964017-16975075 GCA_029814645.1 Fowleria isostigma | reverse complement strand
GGTACGGCGGGGGGTGGGGGTGGGGGGTGTCATCAAATGTTGTCTTTATAGGGGAAAGAGTTAATGTCACTGTCATTTTTTTTCCCTGATATTAACTATTGCCACTATTGATGCCAGTGCTGTTGTTGGCAATAGTTTATAAAACATACTATCAGCGTATATGTCTCCAAAAAACTTTTTTCAGCTTGGTGAGAATATGCCAGTGAAAGTTCACTGTTACATGCACGAATGAAAAGTGAAGTACACAACAGAACAGTTCTCCCTTTCTGTCTGACATTTCAACTGTTTCAAAAGACAATATTGCTGATCTCTGCCAATGACCTTGCTCCCTGTTCTGTGCCAACCTCCCCTCTGTAAAAGATTAATCTTTCTTTTTGTTGGCCTGCACACTGTGTTCTAAGTGTTACAAACACAATGTGCTACTGTGCTGCTTTTAATCATCAGTGCATTGTGTGTTAATGTTGTTTGTTTGGCTCTCCAAGGACCGGAGCTAACAGCATCAGAACCCGACTGTGAAGAAGTCGTGTGTTTTGTTGTTCCGTACCTGCCTCGGTCGCTGCAGCTGGCATCGTCAACGGTAACACGAGGATGAAATGCATAACCACCGCTGGTGTTCTCGTTGTCTGCATTGTGAGCACGTCTCTATCAAATCCACGCATTCTCAGCAGGATAGCCACCATTCTCTAGTCTCTTTTACAAAAGCAAGACAAACATTAAAGCAAGTAAATATGGAAGTCATGCAGAGGCGGAATCATTGCTCATGCAGAACAACTGGTGAAGTAATGAGTTAAAATGATCCAAGACACAGAAGTGATGCAAAGGAGGTGATTATCAGAGACAATGAAGGCTGAAATGAGCAAATGATTAGGAATGACTGCATTATTAATGCTTGTACAAGTGAGAGCAATACTCAGAGTTGTGATTGCTGTACGAAATGTTGGCGTACCCAACCACAAAAGACAAGCACAACCGAGGGATCCGAAAACCTACTTTGAAACCGAGCCCACAAGTCAATCAAGAACGGAAGCAACACTGAATCATTCATCCCTCAAAACCTACCCATCACTTTCAATGTTTTGCCAGCTGACTAGATATTTAGAATAGAATAGAACCTCCGAATGAGGTTGGTGACCTGCCAATGTGGCTGGTAGAGCAGATAGATTTACTGGCCAAATCCAAAATTTATCAGCATTTGGCTGGTGGTAATTTGCCGCCCTGAAGGGGAGAAGAAGACGGGATGACTGCCATGGCGTTGCCTGGATCCAGATGGCCCAAGACAGAAGGGGATGGAAGCGAGTACTTTATCAACAGCCTATGTTCCATAAGGCACTCAAAGGCTCAAATACAAACAAAAGCAACCATATGTAAGTTTGCCAGTTTCCCCATTCACTTCAGTAGAATGTGTTCTGGTACCTATACTTAGCACAATCCTAGCTGTTTTCATCTATATTTTGTAAGTAATTTACTTTTATTTGGACTTACATGTCTTATATTAGATGTGACTTTAATGAAATGACGAAATAATTCATTGGCATCACACATTGGAGCACATGAATAAACAGATAATTTCTACCAGATCTGTTTCATCCACAGTATTGGTCTTGTTTTCTGTTGACACGTTGGTTTGTGTTTGCCACTTTTTTGGTTCCAAGATTTCAGCTTGCCCTGGGCTGTGATTTCTGATCAAAAACTGCATAATTTGCACACCCAGAAGAACGTTGCATTCATACTGCATGCTTTAATGATTCACTCACACTGACCCTAGAGATCAGCAGACTTAAAAACGCAATTTAAGAGAGGACCTTCTTAATTATTTCTGTCAAGTAAAGGCAAAACAGATTTATTTTATAGCATGCTTCACAGAAAAGCCAATGCATAGTGCTTAAATGAGGCATAAAAGGACATTTATAGATGAAATAAAGGCTAAAGTAGAGAAATCCAGTATGCAGAGGAAGAAATAAAGGTCAAAGTGCAAGTTGGAGTTGGCTGAAATTGCTTTGAAACACATTGCAGTATGAAAAAGTTGAAACATATTTAAACATGTATTTTAAAGCAATTAGAGTTGTGGCAAGTTTGACCGCCTTTGGAAGTTTGTTCCAATTATATGAAGCACAGAATAGAATGCATAGATAACAGAGGAAGGAGTTTTTACTGCAATAATAGTGATATTTTGGTTTTTTTACCAAAAGGCACTGATATAAAAGAAAACACACCACGGTAAAGGCTTGACTGATGATGTTTATCGCTCTTTCTAGATAAATATCTGTAAGTTGTTAATCCCTTCAATCGTGTTGTTAAAATTATTACATCTTTGTATGCAAGTATTAGCAGCTTTTGTCTCTACGCTCACGTCCCTGAGACTAATTTCTGTAGGCTTCTGCTGCTTTGTAGTTCTATTCTGGGCTGTGATTTAATGCATGGTGGAACCTCCTTGTTTTTAGATGTTTTTGTTGATAAGGGAGGCGGATCAGTCTGAGTCAATGGGACATCCTGAGGGATCACATGCAGCATGAACTCACCTCACTGCTCCCTCTGAGATGAAGTCTGCTTGAACCAGACTGTGCATTGCTACGGTTATTCTGGTAGGTTTGAGTCATGCACTGTACCGTTGTGAATCTATGTCTGTGCCATACCCCGGAGGACGCCCCAAAATAAGATCCCTGAGTGGGGGAAAACGAGCGAGGGCGTCTGCATAACTGCGACTTACGAATGCCAGATTCAACCCTACGTTACTGATGCCAAGAAACTGACTGAGAACTGCAACCTCTGTCACTTCACATAGCCTCTGTGATCTTAACGCTAATTAGGAGTTCTTTGTTTGTATCAACTTACATTTGGGATTTAGAGCCTGAGAAGTCTGCCGCGGATTTGACTGTCAGCCCTTTGATCAAAGTGATTAGAATGAGGCCTCCTGTCTAAGCAAACACACTCTCACTCCTTCCCAGCTAAGATAGCAGCCTAATTTGTGTTTTGTTTTGGTGAAACCCTGCAGCTGCCGGCTCTGAACCAGCTGATGAGTCCGCAGCAGCCGGGTGATGTAGCACTTCAGCCAGGACAGATGTACACGGATCATTATGAGATGGAATGTGCATATCCTTAACCGGCCTTTATTTCCCTTGACACATCTGTAATTGCTATCACTAAAATGCTCTTTGATTTTTGTCACCATGTCGGGCAGCTCCGTGCTTTTGCTATTGTGCTATTGACTCCTTGTCAGGAATCATTTGGCTCATTTTACTGTGCAAAACAAAACAATCCCATATTCCTGTGGATTTTGTCTGTCTGTTGTTCCAGCTTGGATGAAGCATATCTATCTTTGTTCTGCTTTGATTGTACAAATATGAAACAGCGATTGAAGCTGATAAACATTTCTGAATCTGCCTTTGAACTTTATCTATTCATCAAAAATGTGAGTCAGTGCTAAAAATTGCATTTGTCTCCTCCGCGAGTCTGTCAGACTCATTTCGTTGCCATTTGCACCACAAAGAGCTCCTTTTTACTAATCAATACCGTACATTGTGTGTGTAATCACGTTACTTGTACAACATTACTACAACACTGAAAAAAAACAAGGGCCTCCCAAATCTAAACGTGGCAAATGGGCTCCTTAAGATTCAATCAGTGATCACCATGTTCTTGCTGGATGCAAATCTTGATTTTTAGCTTTGTTTTCTCCTGTTTCGTGTTGTTAGGCTCTCATTAGAGGGATTTTAACAGGTGTTGCTGGGATACGTGCCAGCAATGCTCATTGTCATTAAGACAGATTGTCCACAAACATTTGGCAGGTTATCCTTGTTTATGAATGAGGGCGGACATGCACCAGTTCAATCAATGCCACTTACGTCTCAGCTCATTTCTTTCTCCTCCTCTTCCTCCTCCTGCAGGCTTTCTGCTCTTCCTCCTTCTGCAGGTGCAGGATAACAGTAGCCTCTCGAACATGCACAGAGTAATCCGGCTCTACGCTGTATTGGAGAGAGCGTCTTATTTGGATTATAGTGTTTACATGTATGTGTGATACTGTGGGACTGAGCCTCCTTTTTGCTGCGAATAAACCAATTATCAAAGTATTCCATCCATCCGTCCGTTTTTGATTGGCTAGCTCGTATTACAAAAATATATGACCATTGAGTTTCAGCTCTGTGAGATATGCACTGTACACTTCAAATAGTGAACTTTTTAAATGTGTCTGAAAAGAAGTATTTTTTCAACATAATAAAGACCTTTGTAATTTTTTTCATTTCTAACCTTGAAATTTGAGGTGAAAAAGTGAAGCACACAAAAAGATTTCTAATGTTAATCAAGGATTTGGATTAACAGGCTGCACTGCTGCCTTGACTCAGGCACGAGTATGGGTTTTAAAGGTCTTTTTTTTTTGCTTTTTTTCTACAAAAATCTGTGGCACTTGGAACATAATACAAAATAAATTGAAGTAAAAGTGCCTGAAAACATGTGGGTTGAAATCAGTCAAACAGGAATTTTTGGAACTGTACTTATAAACAGCAAATTTATAGAAAATGCTTTGTGGATGTAACAGAGGACATATTTAATGACTGAAAGTATTTTATATTAATGGAAACTGTTTTGGACAATGGAATGTATCCATAGTTACACATTGAAAAGTGAACATGGTAGAGAGCAATCAATGCTTCATTTCTCTAAAGGTTAAAGCAAACATGACTGATGAAAATTTGGTTCGAATGATTTTTTTTTTTGTGTACTCGCACTGATTGACAGTAGTTATTTGTAAGGGATTGTAACTGGAAACTTTCCCTAAAAACAGCCTTGGACCTTTTTTTGTTTATTTTATCATAAAGAATGTAAAAACCTGACCACGATAACCTCAGTATACATTCATTCTTTATTCCTGTAAAACATGATGAACCTTATATTGACTGTGTTTGTGTGAGCGTTCATATTTGTGGCGAGGACTCCAATACGGTTCTCTTGAAAAGAGCAGCGGTACATTTTATCCCAGGAGGGGGCGATGCCCTGACCCCAGAGGGGAGCTGAGGCAGTGCAGGGTCAATGGAGATGTACCGCCTCAGCTGCACAATCTGACAGACCTAATGCAGCTATTTGTAATGGGATTCTCTCCCTTCAGCTCCGACCCTGTTATCAGTGGTCGAGCAAGCTTTGCTGCAGCAAGTCTGAGGCCACCTCATCAGTAGACCGCTCTCTCTGTGGCGTCTGCAGGCTGAACAAATGATTACATTAGGCTGAGTAGATTGGGGCTGTGACATTATGGCTTTTGGTTACAATACCAGATTGGTTATTTGAAAAAAGGTGAAAAAAATAACAAAGTAATCTGTGTTATAACATCACATCTGTTACTTTAATATCGAAGATGCATTAGTGGTGCTTGTTAACAATATAACACATCTGTATACTGTAAATAAGACCATATGGTGCATTCAGGTAATGCTGATAAAACCATGGAAGCATTTTAATCTTCATTATATAAAACCTGTAGATGCAAGTTAGGTTGGATCTTTTAATTAAGAACAGCTTGAATGACTGTTGATTAGAATTCTTTTTCAGCCTTATTATCATAACATGAAGTGAGTCGCATGAATATGTATCGCAATGATGAGAGTAAATAGCTGTGCCAAAATACCTCGTGCGCTGGATTGTTTTTCAGTGATCAAAATAACCCCTAATTAATAAGTGTCATTTACAGTATATTTATGTATGCACTGATTCACAATGTTCCCGTCTAATGAGTTTCCTTTTTTTTTTTTTTCTTCTCGTAAAGTGCGTGTCCACCGCGACAAGACTCTCCTCATCTCTCAGGTTTTAATTGCAGCTCCCAAACCAACTGCCTGCTTCACCCCATTGTAACTGTGGAAGCTCTGTTTAATCACCCAGATAGCGCCGGGAGATTCTTCCAGGCTTTGCACAGATTAAGAGGACATTACCTAGAAATGAGGGAGAGAAAACGATATATGGGTTTTAAATATTCACCGGAGAGCCTCAGTCACACAGTGTTTTATTTTTGTGATTCTCCTTTTGTCTATATTTATCCATGAGCAGCTTTTGCAGAACGTGCATACTTTTTCCACATCTTTTTTTTTTTCACAATTTACACCTGTGAGCAGCCCACTAGAAGCTCAGTGTTCACCAAAAGGATCACCTGCCAGCAGTTGTTCAGTCAAGAAAGTGAGCACACTTTTGAGCTTTCGTCTCCTAGTTATACCAAAGCTCACTTGTTTTTGATCTTCCCCCTTGACAAATTCCCTAAAACATTTTCTTGTTTTACTGACATTTTTGTGCCACGCCGATTTGTTTTTATTGACGAGTGTTACATTTAGAATGAATATCCGTCATGCACTGAGGCTGAAGTTTGTTGGGGTAACTTCAGGTCTTTCCCGTCAATGTCAGCGGGCGTTGGCAGCTGAAATTACGGCTGCCTGCCTCTCTCTCTTTCTCACTCTCACTCTTATTGACTTCTCTTTGCCTCGCGATCTCTCCCCCCTTTAATGGGCAGTTGTTTGTCAGAGCTGATGCATGTTTGTCACCTGATGCCTATCGCGCAGCAGCCAGGTTTTCCATCCGGCACCGAATAAAGCTGCAGCCAGAGAGCACAACAAAAGACGGGTGCAAATCTTTACAAAGGACACTTTTTGGATTCATCACTCTGACTCTCGCAAACACCATCAACAATTGACTTTTTGTCAACAAAACAGCCAGCAGTAGCTTTTGCGAGACTAAATTTTTTTGTTTTTGTTTTTGTTTTTTTTTGTTTTTCCAGGATTGTTATTGATTCATTTAGGTAAACAAAGGTTCAACTGTTTCTCTGGTTAAGCCCATGTACAAAGCCTTCATTTGATGTTAAACTACAGCTATAAAACTCACCGGGGTGTTTTTCAGTGCTGAGCTGGCATTGAGTGTGGGACCTGTTCTATTAAAATCTGGATGGGGAATGAGGTAAGAAATATATACATAAAATAGACAAAATGGACAACTCATTTTAAAGCAAAATAGATTTATTTGTAGAGTACGCTCATACAAAAGGTAATTCAAAGTGATTTAAAAAATAAAAGACAAGTTATAAATACAAGAATAAAGACTAAAAGTACATCCATCCATCCATGTTTTATTTATATAGCATTACATCATAGCAAAAGTTATGTCATGACACTTTACATATAGAGCTGGTTTAAACCAGACTCCTAAATATTTTGCATATCATAGTTTGCTAAACCCACTTCTATTAGGGTGGCTGTGGCTCAGGATTCAGAGCAGGTTGTCCAATAACCGAAAGGTTGGCGGGTCAGTTCCCGCTCTGTCCTAGTCATGTACTGTGGGGTCCTTGGGCAAGACACTTCACCCACCCTGCCTCTAGTGTCACTCACACTGGTGTATAAATGTTTGGTGGTGGTTTGAGGGGCTGTTAGGTGCAAATTGGCAGCCACGCTTCTGTCAGGCTGTTCCAGGGCAGCTGTGGATGCAGATGTAGGTTACCACCACTAGAGTGAGAATATGAGAGTGAATGAGTAATGGTTCAGTAATGTAAAGTGCTTTGGGTGCCTTGAAAAGCACTATAAAAATTAAATCCATTATTATTATTATTATTATTATTATTATTAAATGGTAGAATGATTTTAACTTATATAGCACTTTTTATGGTGCCCAGAGCTTTATAAAGCCTTACATTCACCCATTCATGCTCACACTCATACACCGATAAGCAGCTGCCACCATGCAAGACACTACCAGGAACCACTAGGAGCAGTTTAGGGTTCCATTGCCCAAGGACACTTTGAAATGTGGACAGTTGGAGGTGGGATTCAAACTGCCAACCCTTCAATCATTGGACGATCTGCTCCACCAATTGTGCTACAGCTACCCATTAGTTTTTGGTACATTTATTTGTGTATTTGCAGACCCTAGTAGTTCACAAAGTTTGAATGTGAACCCTCCAGGTGCTGCCGAGCAATACCAGTAATAGAAACCTCTACCATCTATGTGACATTAAAATACACACAACTATATTAATAAATAAATGATGACGATAAGTAAAGTAACAGTAAAATATAGGATTTGAAATGGAATTGTAAAAAAAACAGACAAAAGAGTGCAGATTAAACCATTCCAGCCAGGATATTTTAATTGCATAACTGGAGGTTTTTGGTATCTCTTGTCTCTGAAATGTGTACAAACTTGCAGGAAATATTCTCAGAAAACTCCAAAACGGTCAGGATTTTTTTTTTTTTCCTGGCGAAAACACACTTCACCTTTGTTTGACAGCAATGACATTTAGATCCAGCCAAATGTAGGTTAGATTTATTTGAGGTATGACTCTGCAAACACACACTCATAGGTAAAAAAAGAAGTTGATGCAGGGTTTTGGTCTGAGACTGTTCATCAGTAGTAAAGAGGCAGAGCAGCTGGACCTGTGCTGAAGGGAAGAGTGATGGATTGAGGCTCCCTGTCTTGCACAGCGACGGCTCAGAAACAGTGAGTGTTAGCCTTCCATCAGCTTCTCCCTCTGTCTCCCTCTCTTTCGCTTACTCTTTGTTTCCAGCTTTCCTGCTTCTTGCCTCTGCCCCAGCCTGCAAATTCTGAGGGAATATTGATCCAGTATAAATGAGAAGGTCTTTACCCTTCTCCACTGTTTTCATCTCCTCCTTCCATCACCTTGTACCTCTTTTCAAAATCAGTGCAGTTTCCTTCACTGCTGTTTTACAGAAGCTTGATGCAGCACACAGTGAAACTGGTGATAACAGCACATGTGATAAACAGGCTGGAGTAGGGGAGGTTGTCTTGAATACTTTATAAAGCTTTTCTTATCGTACCGTCAGCCTTTAGAGCTGCATTTTTAGCTAGAAATACACAGAATCGGTTTTGGGTTACAATGTATTGGACTGTGCTGGGAAGAAACTAAATCTGTTTTTTTATTTTTTTTTTGCAACCGTTATATTTCCACAACATTAGACTTTGAAATATTAGACATTTTACTCTCCTGCATCTGTAGTAGAATTTTAGATCTAGGTTTTGCAAAAGCCTACAAAAAACAGTGCATTGTTAAATATTTAATCAGGCGGTCCTTTTGGCTTACTCACCTAAAAAAAAAAAATTTGATACAGGTGCAGGAAAAAATTATTGGACCATCAAAAGTCATCAAAAACAATGGTTTTGCAATCAAGTACTAGCTCCTGTGTGTATCATCTGGCTAAGACAGAAAAGAAAACCTAGAATGCCTAAAAGCACAGTTTTTGTCAATTCAATGCCATAGATGTTGATGTAAGAGCAGTCGTGTTCCTAGATCATTTGGCAAGCTTTACCAGTGGTGACCCCTCCTCCCCCCCAAAAAAACATACACCAAAAGACCTCTCGTCTGAAGAAGTGCATATTTATTTAAACAATGATAATAAATATTGAAACAATATGTGCACATTTCTTCCAAACAAAATAAATAAATGTATTTTATGTTTTTAAAAAACAAGGCCAAACAATAAATTTACTTTTTTTTTTTAATTATAGTAAAGTAGTGCAACAACTTCATTAAAAACACAATAAAATCAGTAAACTAATCATAAATAATACAATATTGTGTGCAAAATTGTATAATGCAATATGTGATTCATATAACATGTTAGAAAAATCAAAATGTAATTTATAAAATATACAAAAAATGAGATGCAAATTCACCTCTAGTAAAGATTACTACTTTGTTTTACTTTACATGATCAGACTTCACTTTTGTATTTACAGTGAGATCCTGGCCTTTTATTCTGCATGTTTGGTGCCCTCCACTAGGTGGCACCCTAGGCAACTGCCTATATTGCCTATAGGAAGGACCGCCACTGTGTAAGAACTTATGTGATTTTGGTTATTATCAAGAAAACCATGGAAAATGGATACATATCAGCTCTTAAATTAAGCTCTTAAGAGATATTTTGTATCACTATATTTGTCCAAACAAATCTACATTTAGTTGTACCAGGCATTAAAATGAATAAAAAATTTAAGAAGACATAGGTTGGTCTACTAATTTTTTCCGCGACTGTATCTGTTCAGTACATATGAACAGGATTAGGATTAGGATTATCAGTATCTTGAAGCTGTTGTGATCTCTATGTACATGAAGCCATCGTTGCATATATTCTGAAAATGTATCTTTAGTTTTTTAGTTTTATCTGTGGGTAGATTTTTGGGGAGAAGCGGAGGAGACATTGATTTTACCAGCCATTAAACTTCTTCAGGGAAAATCATATCAGATACAAATTAATTCAGTGCACAGTATTTTTATTATGTCTGAAGGGGATCTTTAAATAATAGTTTTTTGCTTAAAAATCATTTCACAAAAACATTCCTTGATTCTGCTCTTGGAATTTCAGCATCCAGAAAGATATCAACCTTTTCTCACTTTGTTCTGCACAGGAATAAGCTTATTACTTGCTTGTGAAAAAACTACATTTAAGGAATGTAAGTAAATCTTTTAAAGCCAAACACTATACGATATATTCAAGCATTTTCTTTTATACCAATACTCATACTGAGTCAAAGAATGGTAATAATATAAATTACAAGTGTAAAATAAGCAATTACATGTTGTGTCCAGGTATGAAACTTTAGGAATTAACAATATGTTCTCATTTTCATTAGCTTCTCAGGGTGCTAATGTGTTGTCTGGGTCGTGGCATCATCTTGATCCATAAACACCCAAACATCCACTAGCAACCTAAACCATCTACTGATCTAACCTGTTTAATACCTGTTGATCAATTAATCCTATCAATACATGTAAATAATTGGTATAAAATGCAGTTTGTCATCTATTCATGGTCATCAGATATGACCAATTTGGATGTTCAGAGGCTCTGTGGTTACCATGAGAACATCATCATCTTCTACAGCAGTGGTTAACCAGTAAAACCAATGGAGTTGGATCAATGACAGTGGATGGACACACTGGGTTTATGTTCAGTTAATGCTGTATTTTACAGAAACAATTATGTTTTCTTCAGTTTTTTGTTTCTGATATAATCACGCTCAATTTTAATCTGAGCTTTAATGATCATCTTCATAATTAGTAAATTAAATATTGAAAAATAC
>JAPTGZ010000028.1:16931683-16953275 GCA_029814645.1 Fowleria isostigma | reverse complement strand
GTGAATGTCGTCATCTTCTACAACATTAATTTACTAGTAAAACTCATGGAGTTTGATAAATAATAGTGAATGGAAACGCTTGTTTTTATGTTCAGTTATTGATATCTTTGCTGAAAAAGTCACTTTTTCTTCAGTTTTCTCTGTTTTTGATATAATAACCCTCAACTTCTAAATCTAAGCTTTTATGCTCATCTACATAATCAGTAAACCAAATATAGGAAAATTTATGATTTCCACTGATAAAATGCAAAATAAGGAGAATAATATTACAAGCAATGGTGATAAATCACTTAAGGAATGTTAAATATAAAGAAAAAATTATTTGGGAACTGCCACAAAGTAGCACTGGGTCTTTATGGGTTAATATTACATTACTCAGTAGTATTTTTTATTATTTATTGCTTGTATAGGTAACCTTGTGTCACACACACACCTTGTCCATTGCAGTTCTCTTCTACATACACAGCTGAGGAAAAGCCTTGATGAGTATAGCATTATAATCTGCCCTTCAGTCAGTCAATCAGCAGGATAACCCTCACTCTGTATCCATTATTAACCGCAGAATTACACTGTGGCCCTCTCCAAATGACGTCGGTTGAAGAGGGACAGGTTATGATAGAATTTGCAATTGTCTGCATAATGCACAGCAGGTGGAGGATGAGGCGCAGATATGAAGCACAAAAATTGCATGAGGTTTCTGCAGTTATTACTGTCAAATCACGGTTGTGGCATCTGGAGCAGTGGTGAAAATGGTAACTCTTGACATTGCCGAGGGTGCAGAAAATGTGCATGACTTGGTGCTGTGTGAATAATTTTGATTGGATTTGTGTTTTGGGAATGTGAAATTTGATCTGTTTGAAGCACAACCATAGATTTCTTTAGTACGTTCATATATTGAAGGAAGTGCTTTATGGTAAGTTTACATGCTTTTTTTTTTTTTTAACACAGTGTCTTGTTAGAAGCATTTACTCAGCGTTTTGACCTCCAGTATTCCAGCACTGTGTCGGCGGTGTCAGCTCCACAGGATCATCTGGGAGGTTAAACACCATTAGCTGAGGGAGGTGGGAGCATGACTCACTCACATCACTGACCATCAATTATCTTCCTTTTACCCGTCTAGCTTGTTGTGCTCCTAAAATAGTAAGAATTACTGGAGCATTGCATCATGTAAAGTTGAATAAAGAGTCTTTCCGTGAGCTGTGACTGTGTGTTCAGATAATCTCCATTCAGGAGAGATGTAAGGGCTCGTCCACAACCAGCGAGAGAGACAAGGTGATAACTAATGCGGCTGGGCTTAGCTTCACCTTTGATGTTTGTACCAGGAATCCAAGGTGCTCAGAGCCTATCTGTCCTTGAAGTGAACACACCCAGGAATCCATGAAGTGGGGGAGATATTCTAATCCCATAGCCGGCTAAAACCTGGAGAGGAAAGTTGACTTGTATTGATTTTTTTTTAAACTCTCTGTGGGTGTCTTCTGATCATAGTTAATAAAACATCGCTTTGCTCCAGTACTCACTGATGCATATTTGGCCCCGAGTCAGAGCTGCATGTGGAGACACTTCCATAGAACCACTTTTACTTTCATACATATAATTTTAGTCATGAGTTAATGGAATTTAATTTACAGAAAGTTAGTTGGCAGTATCTGGAGTTCCGTAAATTTCACAGGCATGTTATAAATCATACCTTCATTAGTAGAGGTGTAACAGTACAGAAAAATTTTGGTTCAGTATGTTTGCGGTACAGGGATTTTTGGTTCAATACATTTTTGATAAAGTGACGGAGACCATTGAAAGGTGGGGGTGGGGGGGGATGCAGTCCATAACTATCTATGGGACACAGGACATTTCTACAAAATATCGCTCAGTCATTTATGCGCCACATATCTTAAGTATTTTTGAATGTTCAATGTTTGTTTATACAAACACTGTAATTTACTGAGTGTCTTTGAACGCCTCACTGTATTCCTTGAGATACTGTGAACATGACCTTATAGTAACGCAGACGCAGAGACATGGTGAAGGAGAAGAGGAGCAGGTTCACTTAATTTTATCAACTTGAATTAAAAGATAAAAACCTTATGCTGTAAAGAAACCTGTGGACTCTTTTGTACCACAAAGCTGCTACGTATGGAAAACCGAAACTTATCATGCTTCGAACGTCTGACCTGGCTTATGTGCCTCTGTTCTTTCTGTTGTCATGCTTTGGTTTTTTTTGCAGTGGTGCTGAAAATTTGCTGCTGCTGAATGTATATAGAGGAAACCCTGGACATGGGTTCTACTTGTGGCCACCCTGCTTCCTGAGTGTTTGCATTCAGTATTTGTTTGGTACACGTCTGTATTGCTTCGAAGGCCTTGAACTGAAATGGTTCGGTACAAAATGGAAAACACAGCCTCTCCTAAAATGTTTCCCTGGAGTCCTGTTGCTCTATAATAATATTGTTTCAAACCAAATTTTTTTCAGTCATAGTCGTCATCTACTTTTTCCACAAATCACTTTTGTTTGCAGACATTTTTAACAAGAAGTCGACGGTGAATATGTGAGACGAACCCATGATGAACTCATTTTGGGATTTGAATTTTTTTAGTTAAATATTCCACCAGCATAAAATGTTGCTTGAAGTATGAGGCAATTTTGAAGAAACCATTACATCCTAATAAAACCATAGTGTTGGAATGAAGCCTGGCCTGCAAGGAGGCGTGCGTAAGGGCACATTTGATTTCATCATCAGTGACATCTTCAAGGCTACAGTCGATCCAGCAGTTTTGCTGCCAGGCCTTTGTTTCCTCTGCCATCAAAGACAGCAGAGCCTCTGGACAGGTTGGTGTGTATGGCAGAGTGATTCATCCCATGGTATGAAGCATCAAAACCAATTTGCACTGCAGTGTTGGACACTGGTCTTTTTCTTATCTGTGTGTCTGTGATGTCTATATTTCTGAGGCAGAGCAGTGTGAATGCTAAGGTCAGGCTGACATCCTGGTTTGTTGAAAGTATTGAGTAAGTGTTACCTCATTATTAAAAATCAGATATTGTCCAGGATACCTTCCGCCATGAATATTTACTGAAAAATGGATCAGACTGCATCTTTATTGAAGTTCTCTGCCTGATAATATTCTTATTACTGTAGAAGCTGTGGTCTGTGTTGTTGTATTTACCGGCATTATTATTATGGATTACCTCAAAGGATATTAACACCTGAAAAATTTTTTTGCTTTTGGGAATGAGCGCAGCTTTGCATCCACTGATAAGATGAAACACCAAACCTTCAAAAACCTCTCCTACTGTAAATCTGGTAATGTCTTGTGATCGTATATGCTCCACATTAGATAATAGACCTATATTACCAATGCACTGTCAGCAGGGTTCTGAATGCTTATCATCCTTGCCCTTGTTTTTTTATGCACAGATCTCCCCTGGCGGACTGAACAAACGAGACAACTCTAACAGTTCTACGCCTGTCCTCAGTCTACTCGTGGTCTGACGGCACACACCAACATCAAAGGTACCCCCGCCTCTCTCGTTCTATACCTCCAGCCTCCGTTAATCACTTTGTTCAGCTCATCATTGCAGTAATTACATTTTCTGACAGTCTTTTTTTTTTTCTTTTTTTTTTTTTTGGTGAGCAATTCTGAGACTTGACTCTCTCTGTTATCTCACCTCGAGGGAGCTGTACTTCACTTTGTTGCTGAGGTGCCTTGTATGATTTTTATTTCAATGCATACAGGAGCTTTTTCCAGCTGGAAATTGTGCTCTGATTTCAATAATTCACATGCTTGAATCGACTCAGGTTAATGTCAGTGGAAAAGTGGTTTTGCTTCTTTTCATATCTTTTAGGTGTTTTTTCTTTTTTTTTTCCTTTTTTTTTTTTTTTTTTTAGCTCAACAGTAAAAGAAGTTTTGCTCTGGTCCAGTTTCAAAAGAGACTAATCTGTCAGATTGACTGTCTGAAGTCTTGCAGCTGTTATTAGATACAACTTGAGACATTTGTTTGCAAATTGGAACCCTTATCGGCTGCAAAACAAAATCTGGTCTCCTTTGCATGTCTCCTCTTCAAAAACATGGATTTGTTCTCTGTGTCGTTTCATTCTTGGACTAATTAAACACAAAGCTTTGAGAGACATACAGGTAGCAGGTAGATCAATAACTTGTGTCAGTTGAGAAATGAGAGGACTCAAGCATAAAACTGAGCTAATTCAGGTGGTATTTTTTTCCCTTCTGTGTCTTGTATGAACAGGAGCAGCTGCTTTTCCCACAGCTGTTTATCAAGAATTAGAGTAAAAACTTGTATAATGCCCATTGCATTGTTAAAATTACAGATATAACAGAATGTATTCATAAGAAGATAAGCTGTTTTTGAAGCTTTGTACATCCCATTATTCTGCAGCACAGTCCATTTATGATAAAGAACGTGAATATATCTATAATGCACAATGAGCGGTTCAGTCTCTTCAAAGAGATTAACGAAGACACGTATTTGCATGTAAAAGCTTTTTGCGTTGCATCTCTGCGTGTGAGTTTTCCGACCAGAAATCCTCCACATAGTGGGGTGGTTCAAAGAAAAAGGATGATGTAAAATATGGATGGTAAACAACAGCTGCGTTTCTATTCTTCAGGCTGTGAAAGTGATCAGTGATGGACTCCACGCACCTCACTAAGCTTTGCTTATCCTGGCATCACTGTGCAATATCCCTCTGGGCATTAACACTCACTTTAATGTTCCTCAAAGCAACAATGCCTGGAATCCTAAATTGGAAGGAAGGTCATTTCCGGTGACAGAGCATTTACTTTGCATCAAACGTTAGTCCCTGGCGTATTATTCTGGTTGTTACTTAAATATTATTTATCTGAAATGACAATCATCTTCTAATAAGCTCATGTTTATTGGTTAGAATCTATTTTATCTGATAAAAAATCTCAAGGGAAATTCACCTTTCTCATAGTGTTTTGTTTTTTAGCCAGTAATAGCTTATTCATACATAGCTTTTAATAACCAGTTCATTACACATCATTATATTCAACTGAAATACCGGTTTTGCTTTGCTTCTTTTAAAGCTGATTAAACACTTGGAAAAAATTGCAATACTTAAATCATTATGTGTAATTGTCAAGTCTCTCAGAGAGTGAAGGGATAAAAGGCTTTTTCTTTTATAAGTAGCACTAATTCTAACTGACTTTCACATTTGTGGGTAATGTTTCTCGAGTTTTGCAGAAGTCATAAAACCCTCTTGCTGAATGGAAATTCCCAACCGAGCAGACTGTCATTATGATGAAGGGAAAGATCTCTGAAGAGTCTGAAATTGCAAGCCCCGAAATGATTTCCTATTACCTATTTGTCTTTAGACCATTTGAATGTATTATGATCCACAGTAAAGGTAGATGATTGAAGACTGCTCCCACTCATAGACAGAGGCAGTGGGAGCAGGTGTTTTAAGTACTCTATTGCACCACTGAGAGCCTCGTCCTCAGATGGGCATCAGATGGGTTTAGACAAGGAATTAATTTGAGCTGCAATTACAGCCTCTGGAAAGGGGCAAATTGGCGATGAGGGGGAAGAAGAACCCCCACCACCCACCTAGTCCCTAATCAGGTGAATGTTTCTAACTCAATATTGGGCACTGATGGTCACACTCAATTATCCTCATCCTTTACCTCCCAATCTGTTCACCCATTCCCCTAATAACCCCCCATCCAAACCTCTACAGACAAACACAGCATGTTTCTGCTCTGGTTTTTGATTCATGAAGCAAGGCGAACATTCAGATCAGAATATGTAGCTGCACAGTATGGATGTCCTTTAGTAGATAAGTATGATTTTAAGAGCCGGCCAGGACAATAAATCTAATCCTCTTTGTCGGTCACAGTTAGAGGATGTGGGTTAATAGGAGACTTTTCCCACAGTTCTTAAATCCATAACATAAACATAGTGTAAATCCTCAAAGGGATGATGTGGGGGTGAGGTCAGTACTTGTCTATGTATTGTTAACAATTTCTTTATACTGCATTTACTTGGTTGTGATATATTATTGGAGAATTACTGTCCAGTATGTTGTTCTAAGAGATGTTTCAAAGAGCCTATGGATTTTTCTGTCCTCTATTCCAGTCTTTCTCAAATGGAGGTACTTGTACCCCCAGGGGGTACTTGAAATTTTTTTTTTTTTTTAAATCCATTAAACAGGTCATCATGTACTGAATACAAAATAAATTAATATAATTAATGCTAAAATACAAAACACAATAAATACATTCATATAATGCTTTTATTGGCAATCATCTTATTTAAGCTTTGGTAACAGTTTAAGAACATTTCCATTTTATATTATTCAAAATGAGTTTATTTGAGTAGATAAGTCATTATTTTTTGTTGATGAAAGGTTCATTTATTCATTAATGACCAATTGATTTTTCTTATTAATCAAAGAGGGCAATTTTCAGTTTATATTTTGCACAAAATTTACTTCTAAAGATTGGTATAAAAATTAGGGCCACTAAAAAAAAGGATAAAAATTAAGGTCCAACATATATATTTTTTATTATTCTGAGAAAAAAAGTCAGAATTCTAGCTTTTTTCATTTTACCTCTGAATTCTGACTTATTTATTTAAAAAATAAGTATTGCACTTTTTTTTTTTCCAGTAGCCCTAATTCTCCTCTGTAGATTTTTATATATTTTTCGTATACACTACAGTTAAATATATGTTGTTTGTTTACAAATATTTATAAATATAAACAGATTCCTTTGTCAGAGGAACAAATTTTGCCTAATTTTTGCAATCAAAAAAGCTGAAGTGAGAGTTGGGGGTACTTAAATTTAAAAAAAAGTATATTTCAGGGGGTACTGCACTGTAAAAAGTTTAAGAACCACTGACCTAATCTGTATTTACACGCACAGGGAGGCCTTGTAGTTCAGGCTGCACTTCAGCTGTAGTTTCGACATTGGTGATTTATACGTCACGGAGAAGAAACTGATGGAAAACAGCCACGTAGCTGCCATAAATTCTGAAACATATTGGTTGACTTCACCACAGTGCACTCATACCAACTGACCCAGTTTGTGAGTCTCTTTGACCAGAGGACACTAAAAGAAAGAGCAAAGCAAAAGATCAAATGTTGGTCATTCTGCTTTGCTCTAGTCAGGGTGGTTGCATGATGCTCAGGGCAGAAAAGTTTCTATATAGATAAATAGGATTTTAATCCAGGGAATAGAGAAATTGGCAAGGTTTTAGTTTGGGCAGATATGACAGCTGTCTTCCTTGCAGCACCATTTGTGTGATTTAGTTGTAGTGTCATATAGGATGATAAACCAGACCTCTAGCTGCTTGCTCATTTGTAGCTGTTCTGAAGAATAACATCAATTAGATGCCTGCCTGCCGCTTTGTTACAGAGAGGGTTATAATGGCAGAGGGTCTTGTCATCAGAAGATTTGTTTTCGTGGCGTCCAAAAGACCTGATGACTAAGGTGCCAAGCATTTAAAGTTGGATTTTCCAGCAGGCTTTTCAAGTGAGTGACCACTGCATCTCATCTGCCGGTCCACACTTAAAACTGTGGCCGTGTGTAGATGTATTTATTACTGGGCTATTTTTAGAACTCAGGGTTTGTGCTGGGGTGCATTTATCCTTGAGGAAAAGCTATGCAACAGAACAACTGAAGCTTGAAGTGAGATTGTGTGGCAGTTTCACACAGAATACGAGCCTGTTTTTCCTTTTACTTAAAGATGTTTATGCTTTAAGAGTCCTCAAATCTCGCCATCTTCTCAAAGCGGAAATAAACAATTTTAATATTTTTCTCATTTCCTTTGATTAGTTATCATCCCTCCACAAATATGCTTCCGTTCTTAGTACCCACAAATGACCTTAGAGTTCTGCTTTGATATATTTCCACCACT
Source organism: Fowleria isostigma (assembly GCA_029814645.1). Classification (NCBI taxonomy): domain Eukaryota; kingdom Metazoa; phylum Chordata; class Actinopteri; order Kurtiformes; family Apogonidae; genus Fowleria; species Fowleria isostigma. The sequence goes on along the minus strand of JAPTGZ010000028.1, from coordinate 16,945,393 downwards.
TAAATTTGGGAATAACTAGGGCTTGTGTAATTGAGGATGGGTGTGTGTAACAGGCAGACCTTGGCTGTGTTTTTATCCCCTCTGACCCAGGCCATTAGCAAACATCTGCTGAACCAAAGCTTTAAAAACCAGAGCTGCCATCGTGGCAGAGGGGAATTCTTCAGATGCCCCTCCCTTTACATTCTGGGCTATTTTAGGTAAGCCCAGAAGTTGGTGTTTAATGATGAGCTGTGGGGTGTAGCTGACATGCTCTCCATATTATTCCCTTTATGACTCAGGAAGCAATGGCTATGATGCCCTTCACCCCGCTAGGGATGTGAATCATTACAATCCGTCATCAGCGGTGCCCAATAAACATGGCTGGTTCTATGCTATTGGGACAGTTATCTCAACTATGTGTGGTGTTCAAAAATAGACAGGACTACTATTTTTGCAAGGAGACTTTCCACAGTAATGTTTCCATTTTGAAACTAAACTACCAGCTGAGGGCTGCAAAGTCATGCCAGTAATGTGAGGAATTTATTAGTGATAGTTAACTTCCAAAATAGAGGTAGCGGTGAGTAGGACATGTCAGCAGAATTTGGCTCTGATAGGGGTCGGTGGCTAATACTTGGGAGGAATGATAAAATTGAGTTTCATTTCCAGATTTATTGATGGACTTCTTTGACTTTCAGTTCGGTGAAAGTCGAGGAAGTTAAAATAGTAAAAAAAAAAAAAAAAAAGTAGTAAAAACACAGAAGGAAGTGCAAGTTCATCTTCACTTCCCCAGGTTCAGAGAGCTCCCCAGCATGTTTTGCTTTGTGAGGAAGAGTAGTAAAGGAAGAGTCATGTCAGACTCCACTCCACTTCAGATAAATAAATGATCAGCGTGCAACAACATCAAACAGGGACTGTGTGCTTCAAAGGGAATAAGGCCCTCACACTCATTAGGTCCTATAGCGATAGACTGAATCCTGTTTATACTCACACAGACACGCATTCACAGAAACACCGTCTGTAACGCAACCTGTTTGAGATTCTAATGGCTGCATCTGCATTGATCATCTCCTGCTCAGCCAAAGCAGCCCTCCTCAATCTCTGTCTGTGTCAGTGGCGGTATCCACTGGAAAATTCCCATAATGCTTTGATGTGATATAGCTCCCGGCTCTTGTCTCTTTTTGTATTACCTTTACATTTAACCCTGTGGTGCCTAAATAAGTACTTCCATGATTTTTCGTCTGTAAAGTTCCAATAACTACAGTGTCTCAGACTGCAGTGATCACATTAGGAGAAATTTAGATCAAAATATTAGGAGAGACATGTTTTTTCAAACATGTACTTATTGAGATTATTTTGTAGCAAGCTACAAACAAACAAGGCACATAAACAGTTTGAGTTTACTAGTTTATTTTGAACTTATGCACTCTATGTACAGTACCAGTTACATATAGATTATAATACTGTTCATATACATTTGATTATTTGTACACAGATATACATGGAATGTTTGCTGCAACACCATATACACAGAAATTTAGATGAGCAAGCATGCATAGAAAAGTATACATAGCAATTATGCACATAAAATTATACATAGAGAATGCACATAGGGAATATGCATATAGAATTGTACATAGAGAAATATACAAAGAGAATATGTATATAGAAATATACATACAGAAATATACATGGAGAACATGTATACAGTATTATGCATAGAGAAGTATACATAGAGAATATACATATGGAGTTATAAAGGTAAAAAATAGACATATAAATATATCTATAGGAATACATAGAAAATATGCATATAGAAATATACATAGAAAATATACATATAGAGTATATATGCAAATAAAAATATGCATATAACAAAGAAACAACTAATAATAATATTACAGAAGGAAAAAACAAATCAAATATATGTATATATATATATATATATATATATATATGTGTGTATATAATCTGTTGTGAAGCAGTACTGCGAGTGTCAGATTTCCATGATCTATCTATGCACATTGACTTAAATGACTAGCTCACCTCCCTCAGAGAAAATATATCACATGTTGCCTTGTGTTGTTGTTGTTGTTGCATTTTCTGACTGATTCCCTGAAAAGTCCAAGGCCAGAACATTATGTTGCATCCACAAAGTGCACATGAGCTTTGCTGTACTGTGAAAATCAATGCTTCTGAACAGTTTTATAAAACACACGTTTGAAGTGACCTGTACAGGGTAACCTTGTGCAAAAGCAATTAACCTCAACTTATTCTTCCAGACCTTCATCACTGTGGAGAATCCAAACTGTCCTTTTTATACAAATAAATGGAACACAGACCGAACATTCACCTGCCGTTCATCTGTCTGATGAATCTTTTATTTTTCAGCTCCGTCAGACATGACCAGTAACGGGATAGTCAGTCCCAAACCACTCTGATTCAGTGTTGGTGAAATTTATGGATGGTGTACATTACACACACAGCAACACCAAGAGTAATGTCACAGCCATATTCATACACATAAGTGAACATATTATTACCATGGAGGTTCTTCTCCATGACTGAAGAAGACAAAGACAAAATTATTAGTGGTGACTTGCCAAGTGTAATGAACGTCACACATCTCTGCTTTGCTGCCTGGCTGCTAAATTGAGCCATGAGTAATCGCTCTGTTATACACTGTCAACGTTGCAGGGACATGTGAGACAATGTGGAAAATACTGCAATTCCTTTTCAGTTAGGTTTTATTTATGCAAAGAAACCTTGTCCTTCAACCTGGGTAACTTTAGTTTAGTTTAGTTTATTAGTTTATTTTGAGCTTATGCACTTCATGTACAACACTACTTACATATACATGTTCAGTATTCAATATGTTCATATACGTCTCATTATGTACACATATATACATGGAGAGTTTGCTGTAAACACTATATGTATATATATATATAAATGTGTGTGTGTATGTATATGTATATATATGTATATAAATTTACTCTATATGAGCAAGTATGCACAGAAAAATATATGTAGGGAATATGCATATAGAAATGTATACAGAGAAATATTCATAGCAAAATATACATAGAGAAATATTTATTGAGAAATACATCGAGACATTGGTTGTTAAACATTATGTGTACATAATATACACAATAAATAATGTCATATTGCAATTCAAAACTAGTATTCAATCCTAATGAATACCCATAATGAAACCCATAATGAAAAGGAGTGAGAAGAAGCATAGCTTATTTATTCTCACCCCCAGTTTCACCACTTAAACATGTATCGCTACAATTAGGTCAAAGTCAAACTTTATTGAGATTTGTCTGCGTCAAAACGAGAAGAGCCTTCATTATCAGTCTGTTATAATGCTAAAATGTTATTCAGCATTAAAGAGCAGTTGAGAAATAAGTAAAAAGGTCTATCTTTATGTGGAACATTTCACCACAGACTAACACAAGGGCTCCAGGGTACCCTGAAGCAGCCGCCTACTTTGTTCTTTTAATTATGAACTGTATAAAAGCATACTCGGCATTGACACATACACTTCACCATGGAGATATGATTTATTAACGTGGAGTATATCATTCGAAGATTCTTTGCTTTTGAGTTCTGAAATTGGGGTTATAACTTCTAAATGCAACCCACTCAGAGCCGTATGTTGCTTTTCATTTCTGATTTAATCTCTGTATTTTCTCTTTTGTCCGCTCTTTGTCTCTCTTCTCCCCTCTCCCCCAGCTCTTCTTCGTTCTAGCCGTTTCATCCCTCTGCTTCCGTTAGAGTGGGGGATGTCTGTTTTCTAACACCTCTCAGCCTGCTTATCTACTAGGTCTGTATTGCTATGGATTGGTGTTTCCAACCCCATTTGTTATTGTGCAGTCAACCCCCTTGATATCTGGCTGCCATCAGTTATGGATATCAGGGTGTGTGTGACAGTGATATTGCACTGTGCGTCGTAACTGTGATCTGGAAATCATGATTGTTTATGATAGACAGTGAATGTGTGTGATACCAGACCCCCGGATGCCTGTGCAAAGCTTGCATGTGTTGGATTCGTGCCTGCAACAGTGCTTGTGTGTCAGAATGCATTGTGGCTCCGTGCATGACTATATCCAACAACGGTGCCATTGCTCCGTGTTGGCTTTTGAGGTGGAGATCATCCCTTTGCACCTTTTGAATGTCAAGAAACAAGAATATTTGTTTTTTGTACATGTGAACTGTGCTGTTCCATCCCTTCTGTTGTTTGTGCTTTGAATTGGTGGACCATGTTTCCATTTGGCTGCCCTGATGTCCCAGCAAATCTGTGCTGAGTTTGATCTGTTCTGCTAATTTATATAAATTTCAAGAAAGGCTCAAACTTCTGAAGGAAAAATGTGATTTCCATCCAGCTGAGAATCCTCATTTACGTCTTTACTATGCTAGCCTTCAAATATCATATAGTTCTTTATTCTGTGGGAATTGTTTGAGCCTGTGCCTTCAATGTTTTTCAATCTAAATTAAACAGATCTGATTGTAACAAATAGAGTCCTCATGCCGTGACCCCACCAGTCATCCAGCAAAGCATCTAATTGTTTCATTTAAGTGTGCCATGTCGGTTGCCTTTGTCAATTATGATCACTTAAAGTATTCCATAGTGAGTTAAATCCAACAACAAATAAGTATATTTGACTGTGAAACCGAGGCAATTGATACCATCATCATCCAGCCCGGTTGGCCTGGGTGTCTTTAATGACCTGGTCCTCCTCCCCTTCCCTTTCTCCTTTCTCTTCCAAACCTGGAAGATCCGTACAACTTCAACCAACACCGGACATGGAGGATTATGATGTTCGCTCGGCTGCCAGCATCCTGGCTTCGGTTAAAGAGCAGGAGGCGCGTTTCGAGCAGCTGACTCGAGCGCTTGAGGAGGAACGCCGCAACGTCACCCTGCAGCTGGAGCGCGCCAATCTGCCTCCTAATACCCCTGCCAGTCAACCGCTAGCATGGCAGCAGGTGGTGATGCAGGTAAATGAAGCCCTCCCCCTTTCTTGTTTTCATCTTGCGCCGACCATGTGCTTGCATCCGCGCTCACCTGCCTCCTTGAGCAGTTTCCTCCTCTTCTGCTCCCTCTTTCCATGTGGGCAACCTCATTCCATCATCATGTGCACTTACGGTCATTGCTTTTCACCATTTCATCATTGATGTGACTCAATAATCTCCCTGTTCAATTCCCCTGTAATTTTGGGACACTTGTTCCTATTGTCAGAACCCAATGTCCTGGATGCAATAATCTGCTGTGTGGTGACTCATCTTTAAAGGCAAGCTGATGAGATTCAACCTCTCATTCTATCTTTTTCCCCCCTTCCTCCTCATCCTCCTCCTCCTGTGCCACTGCTTGCCATCCAATCCCATCTCCTTTCGCCCACTGGTCCTTGATATTGTCTGGTGATTCTGCTGATTGGATGTGGCCTTTTGCCCAGCTCTGGCCAGTGTCTTGGGCACATTAGAGTCCTGGCCAGGGTTCCTGTCAATGCTGGCTGACTCTGCAAGAAGAGGAAATGTAAGATGTCAAAATGAGACAGCTGTAATCCCCTAAAACTGTCAGCAGTCATAACACCTCTTTGATTTGCACACATCAAACTTTTAGTCGCTGAGGGACAATATTACACTTCCTCCATTAACAACTCCCAAGGTCAGGCAATGTTACATATTATTGTTTTGATTATTTTACACTGCGTTTGAAGGCCTGATTGATGCATGCGTTTCACTTGTGCGGATATTCTCAGAGCACTTTGTCTTGTTTTTTCTCTTGAGTATGATCACGTCTTTGAAGAAACCTTTTCAGACTGTACACATGTTTTACTAACTAGCGTTTGAAAGCACATTTCAGTGATGCAGCACCTGTAGCTCTAAGATACATCCCCTTTAATCACACTAAGGGAGGCGATCTCATGTATTATTGATGTAACAAGACGTGCAGAGATGAAACTGCTTTGCCTGCATTTGCCTGCAGTCACATTTTGTTAACAGCCGGTGTCAGTGTTCATTTTTAAGGGCTTGCAACCAATTTAGCCTCATGACGGGATAATAAAGAGAATGCAGAGAAAGTATAGCAGGATAAAGCAAAACTGTCATACCCGCACCTACCACAGGGTACCATAATCAGTCGCCTCTATACATTTGTGTGTAGAGGGAGAGAGAGAATAACAGAGAGGCGTCCTCCCTTATCATAAACTGTTCCGTGATTTACTGAATGGTGTTTAACAGGACAGGCAGTGAATTAACCTGCTCTCTCACACTTTTCCACACCATCACTCACTGATCACACTCAGATCCCCCCCCCCCCCCCCATACACACACACACACTCCCGTTTGCTCCGTTTGCACACCGAGGGGGTCAATTGGGCGTAACGGGGGTACCGCTCACATAGCCATGCCCCGTTTTACATCGCTTTGAAATGTCACTCGGTCTGCACGTGTCAAGCCGTCTGCTTTATTGTAAACACCTATAAATGCCAGAGCAAATTGGAATGTGGAGGTGTCGGGGTGGGGTGCTGAGCGGTGTCTCCTCTAGGGCAAATAGCACCTGAGTGCTTGGCAGTGTGTTCAGTCTTGAGCCAGAAGGCGCTGTGCCGTGTTCCGCCGAGTGAAACGCACTCCATTCACATAATAAGGTGAGTGATGAGGAACGCATCAAGTTCTGTTACTCTCTATCTTCTTGCACTCACATGCTCCCTAGGCTGCATGATGGATTAAAATGGAGCACAGATCAGTAACTAAAGGTTCAGAATCGCAGCCCTATGGTCAGACTTAATAAGGCCTGCCATTATTTAAAGTTTGGGTCAAAAAAGGAAAAAGTGGACCGCGTCTGATTAATGAAATCGGATGCAAGTTGAACCCTAATGAGACTGATAAGCCACTGATGTAGATAGTGCTCGGTTACACTGTGCTCACTTCAGATTGGATCTAAACATCGGAGGACAGCTTTTATCTTGCCTTCATCATTTAGATTGCTATTGTCAGCCTTTTGCCACTGTGCAGTTACAGAGAGAGAGCAAGGCCAGCAGGATATAACCATTAAAAAATCGTCCTCAGCTCGCACAGATCACAGCACCACATGCGCTGTACGTTTGGCCTCTACAAACAGCGGTCCCGTCTGTCCACTACAGCTTGGATGTAGAGTAAGGCTTTGGAGAGCAGCCAAATGACTAAAATATGTTATATGGTGATGGGTTTGACAGTGTTAAATAGAGTTATGGAAGTCATTTCCCCTTCGTATTTAAAGTCAGGAAGATTTGTAGCCTGTCGTGGCTGATATTGGTAACAAATATTTTGTGTAATGTAAATTTGAACAGAGAGCTTTAGCATAATATGATTTAACAGAAAATGTAAGGAGTCAAATCTGAGGTTTTCTTTGGCTGAAAAAGCTACATAGCATTTGTTATTTTTAATGATTTATATCTGCTGTTAAAAGAGTGAAACCAAAATAATCGTTGGAGCCACAAAGAAATCACTGTTTAATGTTAACACATGTCACACTGCTTTGCTGGAGTGAGCACAAAAGAATGGGACTAAGTTAAATTATGGTTCAACATTTTATGATATTTGTTTTGGCTATGAGCTGCTGTTAATACAGAGTGTAAGGAAGCAGCTAAAAGAAGCCCTGACCATTGTATCGTTACAATGAGTGTGGGAGAGGTTCTTGTAAACAGCACTGGCCTACTTTGGGAAACATTACTAATTGAATTCTGATCCTCATTCACTTCAATATTAAGCTGTATGAATAGCAGCCCAGACAGAGAATTAGAGTGTTTACAAGTTCCTGTGAGGAACACCAGAACAATACTGTCTGACACTCCATTAGATGTCCTTATGAAATTATCAGTAAGGGTTCAGTGACACGGACCAAGTCACCTTTGAATCCTTTGACGGTGCTGACATGTGACCACCCACATGCTTGCATCATTCCCTTTCTTCATTTGATATCGTGTTTGCCTGTGGTAATTGATTTTTGCCTGAAGGAGCGCTATCGCCAAAGCCCTCAAAGGTCAAGTGGTGCACGGCGACAGTTTCATGTGTGGAGAAAGGCAGACAGCACTCAGACAACCACGTCTGTCTGGAGCTAAGGGAGAAGGTGACCTCATTTCGTATACACCAGACGAATAATCTGTCTACCCACGGACGCTGCCCAGCGCATACGCAGATCTCATCTTGCGGTGCATACAATAAGCGAACCTCATTGGAAAGAAAATTCTGTATAATTTCCTGCACTGTGGATATCATAAAATGTTGGTGTTTGGTATTCTGATGCCATATTCATGGGGCTCCTAGCATTGCAGAGGCATGTCATCCCCTTGTGCAAATGTTGGGGGAAGTTTTCAAAGGCTTGTGAGCTTTAGAGAGAGGGAACAGTGCAGCCTTTGATCTGTGCTGCTGTCTGCGGTGAAGATGTACAGGCCCGGCCCTGTGATGGCACCACAGCACTCAACTAACAATCCTTCCAGCCGCCCTCCACCCACTTTCATCCCCGCAACCCCCCAAACTCTGTCTCGTCACAATGGATACAAAGGGGCTGAGGGTGCTATAGCGACACAACATCTATCCTTCCACTGGCAGAGCTTTGGAGCCTCCGTACCATCGTAAATCACCTGCCTAACAATGAGCTTTAGTTTACCCCCGCCCCTCCTCTATCTTCCCTTGTCTTCTCTCCTCGCTGTGCCATCAGGAACCTTCTCGCCTCCCATAAACAGCCTAATTACCTTGGTGTGAAAGTGCCTCCTTTGTTTATTTTTGTATTGCGCACTGTTCGTGTGGCCCTCCCACACTATTCTCCTCTCATATTGTTTTGGAGAAAGTTAGATTTAAATTCTAATAACGCTGCACCCTGTTTTCCACAGTCACATACACCATAATAAAATCTGCAGTTTAAAGGTTGCAGAGGTCCAATGGATGTTAAAAGATAGATTCCAAAAAAAACATGTTATTTCAATAGGATCAGATAATGCACCGTACCTCGCCAAAAGTGTGCACTCTAAACTTTATCCAAATCATGCAGAAGTGTTTGTTTTTTTAACCTTTTGACCTGTCACACATCACACTTCATCTCAGAATCATGTTCGAACCACTTGAAATAACTGCATTATAAACACACTCAATCCATGTAGGGGAGAGTGGGGTGATTTGTGCCAGTGGGAAAGTAGTGCCACCCCTTGTTTTGAGAAAACCACAGAAGAACTTGGTCATGTGACCACATATTTTTGAAGAGCCATTCAATTTACTCATTCAGCAAAGGAGACACATAGCATAAGAGGTATGCACATTTTACCTCAAAAAACAGTTTTTTTTACCTTTCAAACTAAAATTTCTATGATCAAGTTTTTTTTTTAAATTATTGTGTCTGGACAGTATGTAAACACGTTTGAAAACATTTCACATGTGTTTTAGTATTTAAGTAGGCTAAACAGTGAGTCTATAGTTAGCATGATATTAGCTCTAAACTGCCGAATCATGCTAGTTTTTCAAAATGGGGGGGCTGGGCTGATTTATGCCAAAGGGTCTGGGTTAAGTTGTACCAGTGGCACAACGCTGATTTCACTTATGAGTTTGCATTATGTTATTAAAAAGCAGTTTCATTTAGTTTTTAAGTGGCTTAAGTCACAATGTGATGTTCAGAAATTGGCCTAAGTCCTTTTACTCTTATATGTCACCTAATATTCAGACAGCGTTCTACGTATGTCAACAGGAATCTGGACACTTGAAAATATGACTTATGCCAATAGTTTAACAGGGTTAAAATATCTAAATATTCTTTAAATTAGAATTTTTTCATTGAATTTCCTCTTGCTTTTAAATATCATTGTAGTTTATGAGATTAAAATGTTTTGTTTTACTTCAGTAATCACTAATTCTACCCAAAGGCACAACTTACCCCACACTAGGGGGCAAGTTGTGCCATGAGCACATTTTTTCAAAAGCTGTATTTCCTAAACAGTTTATTTCAGATCCAAAGTTATTGTTCCTTGGGATGCACCACATCCTGAAATATATGTATGTACTTAAGTCGGAGGCATTACTGTCATGGCCTCACTTTAAAGTCACTTTGAGTAAATACTGACACAATTCACCCCACTCTCCCCTCTGTGATTTCAGTAATACTGCACCAAATGCCAAAGGCTCCTTGATGGGTCACAGTAGATACATTGGCATTTCCAGTAAAAAAAATTTCAGCTATCAGTGCAGCATCTTGTAGGATACATCAATAAATGAAAATATGACAAGGTCAAAATTAGGCACAGCATGCAAGAAAAGCTTCTTTTCTAATGCTCTCATATAGGAGATGTTTTCATATAGTTTTATTTTTATATAGAGCTCCTAAACCTATACACATAAACACAGTCTAGATGATTTTGATGTAAACATTGTATCTTCTGTTGTAAATACAAATACCAAGTCATATTTATATGGAATAAACAAAAAGACACAAAAGAGGAAAATAATTTTGTGTTACACCTCTATTAACTAAGACATTAATGAGCCAAAACTGGCTCAAAGGGGATCATGTTGGTGGATAGCGCTCTTATCCCACGGCTGGAAGGGTTTGGGTTTAAACCAAACAGCAACCTCCAGGGCTGGAAAATGAAAGGTGCCAAAACCTGCCGTTCCTCAAATGGCCTCTTGAAGCTGGCTCCAAAAGCGAGTCAGTCCCCACAGACTCCCATGTTGAAATAGCAAAACCTACAGTAGTATAAATAGACTGGTCTCTATAGCCTTTTTACCCGATGATTCTTATAATGCTTCACTCAGTCTAAAATATATGTTCATATCACCCCGGTTCTAGCATCATTACACTTGGTAGCTGTTTCTTCCAGAACTGATTTTAATTCTTTTAATTATACCCCTCTGAGCCAGGACATAATCTGCAATGTTCTGGCAGAGCGCTGCTGGCTGTTCCAAAGTCTACGTTGAAAACCAGAGATCAGGACTTTGCTGTCAGGGCCCCTAGACTTTGGAACAACCTGCCGGGGGGAGATCACACTTGGTGAGTGTGTTCCCGCTTTTCTTTCTCTAATTAAGACATATTTTTTAAATGAAACTTTTATTGTATGACATTTATCCTTATTTTATATTCTCCAGCCTTTCCATATATTTGCAAAAAAATATTAGATCATCAAAAGTCATGAAAAACAATGGTTATGTAATCAAGTACTAACTCCTGTGTGTATCATGTGACTAAAACAGACAGAAAAGAAAACATGGAATGTCTAAAAGCACTGTTTTGGCAGTACAATGTCAATAATGTAAGAACTTATGTGATTTTTTTTTATCAAGAAAGCTACAGAAAATGGATAGATATCAGCTCTGAAATTAAACTCTTATGAACTATTTTTGTTGTTATTATTATATTTGTCCAAATAAACATGCTTTTATTTGTACCAGGCATTAAAATTAATAAGAAATTGATAGGTTGGTCTAATATTTTTTCATGACTATATACATATATGTGTGTGTGTGTGTGTGTGTGTATGTGTTTACATATGCATGTATATATATGACTGTAAACAATTTTTTGTGTTATGAACCACTTTATCACTAACTTGTAATAGTAGTAGTGGTGGTAGTAGTAGTAGTAGTAGTAGTAGTAGTAGTAATAGTAATAGTGTATTTCACAATTAAAATTTTCAAAATTATTACTTAGTTTTTATTGCTTGTTTTACTGCATGTTTATCTAGTTTTTATATATATTGTTCTTTATTTTTTATTTATGTCTATCGGTTTCATTTTATCCTGTGGCCACGTTAGTGGTTATTAAATGTGCTAATATAAATAAATCTAACATGACTTATCCGGTAGATCTCACCTGTTTAAAGTGTATTAAGGCTTCATGGTAGTTATAAGGTGAGTCTGCTTTGATTGACAGGTGGGTACCATCTGTATCTGCCCTGTGGGCTTTGACTGATGCCTCGTGACTGACTAGCCCATCGGTGTGATTGTGAGAGTGAACGGTTGTCTGTCTCTATGTGTCAGCCCTACCTGTTTGGGGTGTACCACGTGTCACATGGGCTCGACCCATCTCCCCCCCCTCCCTCAACCCTGCGAGGATAACTGGGTGTAGATAATGGATGGATGATTCATGAATATTTCATAGGCCAACAGTGCTGGGTTTCAGGTGAAAGTGTCTCAGGACTGGAAGCTGGATTCCTCCAAGCTGTGTGTTAATGTTTTAAATACACTACAGGCAGTCCATTTACACACACACACACACACACACACACACACACACACACACACACACACACACACACACACAAAAATCAAACTCTTAGACCGATTGCCTCTTCCCTTAGCATTACTCAGCCTTAAACTATATTCAGAGAGAGCTTCTGTCATTTTTTATTTACCCTGCTTCATCATTTGGAGTCAAGTTTGAGGTGATGGCCCATGAATCACACTGCTAACTGCTCAAAGTGGGGGGTTGGCCCGTTCTGTGTCGCGTCCCACACAGGAGCTGACATGGAAGGACAGGAATCTTCACTCAAGGTTGGGGTTGTGCATACACCTCCTGTTCATACAAACAAGGAGAGGGAGGTTCGAAACGGAGGTAGTGGAAAAACCTTTTGTACCACGGGCTATTTATATTCCACTTGGGCAGCTCAAACCTTCGTGCTTCAAACCACCTCCAGCGCTGGTGGACTTAATGCCCGCCCTAGTGCACCACTCTGCCATTTGATTACAATCCATTAAACCATTATCCTCACTAAAAGCACTAAGAGGTCTATCTGAAAACTACTCTAATTTCTACCCTCCTACGTCCTTTCTTCTTGCATAAAGGTGAGCTGGCAGTTAAATTTTTGGTCAAGAAGACATCATCTGCCCTTGAGGATGACCCGTACTAGTCTGAACAAACTTCTAGGTCATGGTCCAAACTGTAGCACATGTGTTTAAAATAAACCCCCCCTCTCCATTTAAGAACCCTGTTGCCACCTTAAGAATGTGACCTCACCCTTCCCAGTGTCCAGCAGGAAAAAAAACTGTAAAATTAAAAGCAGTCTTAGAACTTTGTTAGAGGGCTGGAGGTGTTCTTCAAAGCCTTGATTTAATTATTCTCATGAGTTTAACATACTGCTGTGACATTTTTACAACATGACTTACAAGCACGTAAATAGTCCTCAAATGAGGAACAGAAGCAGCACGGAGTCATGTTTTGGGGGCTTGTAGGGTAAATGCACACTGAACATTCCTTAGCAATGAAAGCTTTAGAAGCAAAAGAAAGTGAGCCAAACATTTCTTCCCAATTACACCCCGGAATCGTCTTTAATGAAAGTTACTAGAACTTGAGAATCTGCCAGCGGAAGCAATTCAAGAGGTTTCTGCAAGTTCCTTAACGGTATTAACAGTTTGTCTTGCATTGTTGTAACTGTGTTATGTGTACTAGTGGTAAAAATAACTACATCGTTTGTGGATCTTCACAGTGAAAATACTAAAGTGTAAGGAACACACTGTAAGCCCGGAATAGTAGAGTTTACTTACTATACAGTGAAATGCAAAATACAGATTAATGGAGCAGTGAAATGACCCCCCCCCCCAAAAAAAAAATATCGTAGATAACTAGAAAATCACTCAGAGAGCACAGACCCCCGCCAAGCATGATAGTTCCACCCATATTGTGAATCACACCAAAGTAATAATCCTACATTTATTTGTATCAGTGCCCTGACTGTTTTTTTTTTTTTTTTTGGAGTTATAGGCACAAAT
>JAPTGZ010000028.1:16854386-16878134 GCA_029814645.1 Fowleria isostigma | reverse complement strand
GGGGGGTGGGGGGGGGTGTCCTGGTGGTTGTAGAATGTGGTCATGCACCATAAAGCATTAATGAGTGTCATTATTCCACTATTATGGTAATAAGCAATGGGTTAAATAGCTACTCTATAACTGGACCCATACCTGAGCAGAAGCCCCCCGAACATTGTGACAGCAACGAGGTCTGAATGAACTTCCCAAAAAAAAAAGGAAGGTCTATTTGATCCATTTAAATATTGTGTTAAATAATAGTTATGGATTAACACTTCCTAACCACACAGCACTATACCTCCATTTCCAGACTTCCATCCTTAAGAACTCTAAATCCCATAATCCCACAGCCCACAGTGGTGTCCTCTTCCTCTCTTGGGTTTATTTATTAGATTATTGTGTTATTGTGAAGCAGGTCCCCTGGTGTTCTCCTAGTTGTGTGCCCCTTAAAAGGTCCTTTGTTGATACGTCCTCTGCTGTGTTCTGTTGTTTCTCTGTAAGGATATGTCAACCAACGTGAAGGTGAGTGGACTTTTCCAACAATACTGGCTTTTCCCTTCACGCCACCATTTCACATGTACGCATACAGGCTACAGCAGCAATTTGCAACACAGTGTGCATCATCACAAGCCATAGCTCCAGTCTATACTCTCAAATACTTTGTTGTCAGCTCACTGCTTGCTGCTTCAGGGATAAAACATGCTCTCTACTACTACTTCTTTTGCATGGTCTTCTCTACTTCTCTCTCCTCTATTGTAATTTACAGAAAATAGGATAAACAATAAAAACTTTGCACATTTTTGCCACAGAATGGTTTAAGGACATTTTTGAAGACCCCAAAGACAGACTGTGTCTTGTGGCGTCAGTAATCTACTACAAGCAGTGTGCTTGGTTTGTTGTTAGGGTTTTAAGCCATTTTAAGCTTGTGCCTGTTTACCTCTGTCTGGAAGACAGTTTTCTTTAAGTTGAAAGTCTCTCTTCACAGAGAAGATTTTTCCCCAGAAACAATTCGAGACTTCTTTAAAAGTGTGTTGAATCTTCACAGTGTGGTCAGGTTGAAAGCTCCTCTCATTTACTTCCTCTAATGTGCATTCATATTTTCAGCGTTTGCATGAGGTCAGAGAGTAAACGTAGCTACACTCAGCTGCCGCTGTAGGCTTCTAGAGTAGTGGATAGCACTGTGTGGAGTTCCTTCTCTGGGGACTGTGAAACTGTAATTAAAAAGCTGGGTCTAATCCCTCATCAGGGAGGGCCCATTGCCCTCCAGCGTGTTTACTGCAAGGAGGATTGGCCACACACTTGCATGATTTTCAGCATTCGCACACAGTTTAAGCATAACACATACAAACATGTGCAGTAGTGTCACTGAGAACGGAATAAATAAGGACCTTCCTTCTAAGGTTCTGCTTCTCTATTGGGAATGTGTTTTCTCGAAGTCACTTTGAGGAGAAAAAAAAAGATTAAACTCAGGGTGAACTTCTGAAAAGATCCATGTGGTGGCAAAAAGATCCAGACCAGTCAAGAGTATATACAAAGAAACCCCATCCACCTGTCTCTCTCACTTTCCCTCTCTGCCTCTCCTCTCCCTGACTTTCATGTGTTGTTTTTCACCCTCCCTCTCTCTCTGCCTCCCTCTCTCTCCTTCCCTCTCTTTCTCTCAGTCTCGTCATTTTGCAGCAACTCAGTTTTATTTATGCGCTTATCTTTTCTTTTGAACCAAAGTCTCGCCATACTGTCTAATGCTAACGCACTCCTTTCCCTTGATGGTTATCCCCCATCTGACTGCAGGAAGATGAAACACAGAAGCTTCTCCTATCTTCCTGATTTGCAGGCAAAAAAGTTTTTCGGTGGTAAACATGTTTCTAGCTGATTTAGAGTCGGCAGTGTCACTTGTTGCTTTTCGAGGAGAAGGAACAGATAAGCTGGCAGCAAAAATTAGCTACTGTACATGAGAAAATGGCACCACAAAGATAGGAGAGTCATGTACAGCTGTGTGTTTGTTTGTGCGGGAGGTCAGGGTTCATATCAGCTGATAAATTCACTTGTGTAGGAAGCAGACGGGTTTCATATACAGCTGAAAAAAACAACTGCAAATGCCCTTTTGATAGCAGAGCAACAACTGCTTCTCTTTGTTTTTAAACTGTTTCAACTCATGTCAGTGTGAACACAATTAGATGCTTCTATGTGCGTCCTTCTGTCCCAGCATGCCATGCTTTCCCTTGGCCATTATCCATCCCTTCTTTACTGCTGGCAGGCTGTCTGAGAGGAACACCAGTCATGTTGGAGTAGGAACACAACTCGGGCCAATAAAAGCAGCCTTTCCTCTGGATATGAGCTAATGAGTCGAGGCAGACCACACAAACAAATAAAAAACACTTTCACTACCCTGAACACACCGGGGAACCACCCTTCAGTAGGTAGGAGTTAGTTATTAACTTTGCAGAAATATGCCAGATGCTAGTGTCATCAGGTGGCGATAAATCAAGTGTCACTGCAGAATGGAACAGAATAAAGAACAGAATCCTTTTCTACTCAGGAATGCATTTCTTTTATTTTTTAAGGCAGATTCACTTGACTGAGCAGCTAGCAGACCTTAAATATAGTATCTGGAACACAGCATGAACACACTATATACTTTGTCAGATTGCATCCAGACAGGCATAGTCTAACAGTGTAACAATACCATATTTATTTACCACTTTTCAGACAAGTTACAAAGATCTTTACATACAATTAAACGGGCATGACAGGTTTAATATGTAAAATTCATGCACGCACGGAGTCTGTGTTGTGTTAAGAATAAGTTATTTGTTGACCTTCACCCACTGTATTCAAAAGCTGACAGTCGGTAGTGTTACAGACCATTGCCCCTGCAGAGGAGCAGAAGAAGCGCTGAAGAAGTGACGCTTCCTCTGCATAGAAATCAGTGTACAGGCGGTTGTCATATATGTAGGGAACTGGGACATGGTTTGCTCAGGAATTGTGTCAGCTGACATCCAGCCAGCTCCTAAGACTCCTAATATAAACTCACAAACATTGTAAATGGTACACGTTGAACCTTTATGCAACACAAAGAATTACAGTAAAAAAAGCAAAACAAAAACAAAGAAAAGTAAGAGAACAAGCAGTAAAATAATTTTAAAGCAAATCTAAACTAGTGAGTTAAATGGTATAACAGAAAGTGGGGTGTTAGAGATATCACAAGTGTGTTTAATCTGGTGCCACATGCTTTAACTTTTTCCCCCATAAAGAGAGCATTTAACGACCCCTTCTGTATCCCTAATGACGGTTTTTGACACATCTGTTATATCACTAAAGACGACCATTAGAACAGGTTTTCATTTTTTAAATGTATCAGAGGCTGTGATAGGTGGAGTTGACCACAACTCACGCTAGGGCAAACCAATAGGATTAAAAGATACATTTTCACTGGTTTTTCCCCAAAGTTTGCTGAAGTAGTGACAATTGTAGCCACTGGAATAAGAACCAGCACACCAGAAAAACATGTTCCATGGGTAGAACTAGTAACATATATATTGGCTGTTCCTCGTAGGCATCCAAGGGGGAAAGAGTTAATGAACATCTATGTAGTATGTCATCAGGTGCATTTTACTGAGAGCTCTACCCACCCGCCTCCTCCAACTCTAGGTGACCAAAGTGGTCAAAACCATCACCCGCCGCACGTACCACCCAGTGATAATCTCTGACGCCTTGGCTGTGGAAACCAGGCCTGTCACCCGGACACCCACCCCGGTCTCTGGCTCCACTCCCACGCCTTCTGAGACAGACCCAGTAAAGGATGCCTGTGTGATTACTGTTGTGTTCTCCTCCTCCCCTGGCTTCCTCCTGCTCTCCTCTTTCTCTATCATGGGGTTTTAAGAAGTCCACATTTAGGCACATTGGAAAGGAACTAATCATTTCTGCTTCCATCACGGTCTGAAATGAACCACATACCTCACAATTTACAGACTTCTTAAAACCCTGAATTACTGTTCTCCTCCTCTTCCACTAACTCCTGGCCACCGTGTCCACTTAAGCTCTCAATAAAGCGAATGCCGCAGAGGTTATGAAACCCCTTACAGTGCTGTAAAGTGGACAGTTTGACGCCTACTGCCTTTCCCTCCATTTTTAACAGTTTGGTAAACAACTAAGGCATGTGTCTAACTGCCTGCGATATGTTTCAGAGCTGTGACTTTCCACACACACAAACACGTCTCCCGTGTATTCCAACTTTACATGTGTTCACACTACACACATGCTTACACAAAATTTAGCGATTCCCTTTTAGCCGTGCTTAATTTCCTGCACTTCAGCATATTTCGGTCTCTTCTGAAATGCAGGTCCCTCGCCTCCACTCATTTTTCCCTTGCGTGACGGTTTAAGGCCTCGTGAACTTCAGCGCACATCAAAGAGTGTTTGAAACCTGTGTGATGGCTCCCTTTGCTGCTTTTGCAAATCGCCTAAAAAGCTGTGTTAGTACAAGGCAGCTGGGCATGTCAGGGTTGGGAGGCTGTAGAATTCACTGTGCCCTCCAATCGACTACATAGTCAGAAAAGAAGTCGGAAACAGGATGCAAAGTAATCACCTGAGATGTATGAAAGCATTCTGACATTATTCTCCATCTGCAAGGCTTGGGTTTCCTAGTGAAACTACATCTCTCAGAAAAATCAATAAAGGCTTTAAGCAATAAAGTGAAGATGTAATTTAATAAACAACATTTATCATGCTATCTCATCACTTCATCCAGGACGTGACATTCAGCTTTGGCCTTTGTAGTCCCCTTAAGGCTCAGTTAGTATCAGCACTTTGGATATGAACACCAGAACAGTTTGGATTCCTTGCAGTGCTCTTGTGCTCCCTCAAAAGGATGCAAAATCTTCAGGATGTAAGACAGCTTGTTATTTCAAGGTCAAACATATGCTTTAGCTAATAAACATTTATTTTCAAATATGCAAATGCCGGGTGGAATTGCATCACACACAAAGTCTGTAATTACTTTGAACATGAAAATGAACCTTGCCATTGCTAAAATAGGCTTTGTTATGGAACTCACAGGGTGTAATCAAGAAACAAGGCCAGTAAAGATTTGTTTGTTTCAAGTAAGTTAATGAGGATGCTGTGTTGAACAACCAGTATGTGGTTTGTGCTTTTCCTGTTGGGTTGTTCCTCTGTAGAGAGGGTTAATGCATTGCTGTGGTTTCTTGAAATTGTTACATGGCTTTACTCGCTCCTGATTAGAATCTAAATTATAGCATTGATGAGAAAATAAAGAAAGTATATTACAATTAAAAGGGTTGATGTTGAAAATGAAACCCATCAGATGCAGGAATTAGAAGGTTTTTTTCCCCGTCTCCCTAAAGAAATCCACTGTTGGCCTTTGCGCTTCAAGAGGGAATAAACCACTCAGAAACACCTTGTCAGGCACAACACGAATAGCATCAGACCTGCACCCCTGAAGATGACGATTAATTTTCATCAACCTCATTAATTTTGGAGATGAATTTATAGCCGCGGACAAAATAGCCAATTATCGGCCACAGCAGAATTCGCTGGGCAGCAAATTGGTTTCTGTATTGGCAGCGAGCACAAAGAGGAGATGAGGGATTCTGTCTGTAATTCAGCAGTGATACAGCCTTGTAGACAGAAAAGGAAGTTGGGCTGTTTAGTTACAGCATAAAGTGAAACTTAAAGGATGGATATATGCAGGCCTGGTTGTCACAGTCCTTTGAGCTAGAGTATGGATTTGCCCTGTTCCCATGGGGACTCAAAGGATTCAGAGTGCTGTAGCACTTCAGGATGGCTCTGCCACAGCAAAATCCAGGAGACACAAGCAGTCATTGTTTGTATGCCAAATTGAGGATTCAGGTTTGATTGACAGTGTTATTTCTATAACTCCTTATCATACCATATGCACCAATGCTACACATAAAACTAACATGAATATTTATACTTCTGAAGTAGTGAACAATGCTTTCTTTTGGGAAATGGTCACATGAGCTTCCCCACTGAATGGGTATTTTGGACAATGTGACAGCTTGAAGATGTCACTATTTTCTAACTAAGCACTATGGTCCTTGTTGAGGATATGTAATGACACTGACTCTCATATTGAACATTTGTCAGTGAGGATCCACTTCTGGTCAGTGGAAATTCACAAAGTTTCTTCTTGGCAACAGCTGGCACATACAGTTTTTTAGTAACATTTGGATAAGAAACATTAATATGAAATCAATCTCAACCCTGTTTGTTTCCGTAAAAGGATTTATTTTTATTGTTTAGTTTTTTGCCACAGGCAACACTTCCGTGGGTTTTATCTCTCGGGAATCCATAACCTCCTCTAAACCAATAACATGTAATTTATTCATCTTATTGAAATAACTTGACAGCCTTTTTCACTGTTTGTTTTTGTAATTGTCTTAATCAGATAGTCAAGTATAACACTTTCTTAAGAGCACAGCATGGTTTCCTGTATAGCCTGAAGATGACGTGACCCAGTTTGGTTTAACATAATCCTGTCATGCCATGACACATTATCTGACAGTGTGTTCTTACTGTTCTGTAGGTGACTAAGATGGTGAAGACGGTGACCACGCGGACGGTTCGCCAGCTGCCCCTAGGTCCTGATGGCCTGCCCCTTCCTGAGGGCTCGTCCCCACTGGGCAGCTACACTGACTCCATTGACCGGCGCTACATGAAGAATGGAGGCGAACGCTTCATTACTCCTCAAGCCACTTCCACCTTGACACGCTCCTATAACAACTCCTACAATGATTCATACGGCGAGACACCAGAGAGCCAGTATGTTCGTCACTATGGTTTGCACGATGGCTATGCCGATTTGACAGACAACTACGGCAGTCTGTCACGTGGCGTCAACTTCCGGCCGCCACGTTACCCATACATGCCCAACAGCTACCGGCCAGAGAATAGCTACACGCTGCCTATTCGCAAGGATGACTATGGCCATGTGGCCCAGCCCCAGGTGCCTATGGGTAGCAGCACTGTGGATCTGAATCGCTCACAGCCGGAGCGCTTCCAGCCAGAGCCGTATGGCCTGGAAGATGACCGCCGCAGCCTGGGCCCAGAAGAGGAGGAGCCATACGAGCTTGAACCCGACTACTCCACTGCCAACCGACGCACCCTGCAGGGGGCCAACCGGGGTCGCACCCACCGGGAACCTTTACGCGATGGGCCACGAGTCAGGTGAGGTTGAATACAGGCACTTTGGTTTTCAAACGGAGCACATGGTCGGCTAAGTGTTCACACATATGAATATGCACGAGAGCACATTTAGTGACTGGTTTTTCATGTTTAGAAATTTCACACACTACTTACTCTGAAAGATTCGGCCCTCTGAAGCTCTCAGGAGATAATGGTTTTGTGAAGGTGTGCAAGTTCATAGTGTATATATGTTTCTCTTTCAAATTTGAGCGGTGAGTTCTTCTTCATGTGCATGAACGCAGACTTCGGCTTGACATGAGGGGAGATCAGGCCTGTTAAGATGAGAGAGAATAAAAAATACTTGTCTTGTTTGTGCCATAAAAAAGACTATATTACACTGTGCACAAATAAACAGATGTCTCTTCTCCTTGAGCAACTTGCTTGAGAACGGAAGCGAGGAAAAACAAGTCTTTGATTGCCGCCTTCCTACAAATGGATAGTGAACATGTGTTTGTGTCAGAGGTAAAGAGGCGGGAATGATTGGAGATGGAGACGTGATGAGAGAGGGAAGAGAGGACACAGACAGTGGAAGGACAGTGAAAAAGACCATTAGGCTTTTGCTAGTCATCTCTCAAACCCTTTCTTCATATGGAATGGATGGTGGAGAGTGGAAAAGGACAGGACGGTTTTGGTAGTTATTTGTCTGAGCCTTTCTGTCATTGCTACCTTTGTTGAGACAAGTGCAACCCATAGGTCTACCAGGCAGAAAAGAGCTTATCTTCCAACACTAAGATCCCTAAATGCACACTTGTGCCCTAATAGCTTCCAGTTATTTCATTGTCATCCAAAAGATGGATCTGGAAAAACTGTCCTCCCTCGAGTAAACCCAAGTAGAGTTTGAATTTGACATGGTAGGTAGTGCATTTTCAAGACTTATTCTTGATAAGTGATTTGTAGCAGATGGATATTTTAAAGTTCTCTGTACTTTTCCTTCTGTCTGAGAACAAAATGTTTGGGCCTCAAGCCAGATCTGTAGAAGCAACAGGGCAACAACTACAGCTTGGAATGAATGCCAAGGAAGAAGTATTGCAAAGTGTAATACAACTGACAGCTGCTAGATACTGGCTCTGAAGAACTCTATTTGACTTCCTTCCAAAATGACAGCCACTTCTCTCTAGAAATATTAAGTCAATTAGTATCATGGACTCTCTAATAAGTGTTCTGGTTGTCCTTTGTATATTGGTTCCAATAAAAGGACTCTTGGCCGGCTACCGATTTTGTTAGGCTTAACATGTGAACGTTGGCATCCATGTAAGCTTATTTAGCTTAGTTTATTGACATGAAATATATTCAGCATGTTCAGTATATTTGTGATGGAGTAATACTGTTCCATTAGTGTCCATGTTTTGTTTTGTTTTGTTTTTTAGATTTGCTTGCCTTATTTAATGCAGGAGTAAATGTGTAATTTTCAGAGAAAATATATATAACTTTTTTTCTTTTAAGTCTGTTGGAGAAGCTTTATCCAGGATCAAGTTTGTCTGAGCTGGGTAACAGCGAGGGTAGTATCCACTATATCTGCTATTATTTGCTGTACTTCTCTTTTTCTTTTAAAGTGCTGCAAGTATTTCTGCAGCACTGGACCGTTTGACTGTGGGATAGGAGTACAATAACTCATCTCAAATACACTGTTGCTTCCTATTGAAAGAGGCTCAAAATGTAACTCTGTCACAGTAGTCCTAACCACAACTAGCGCTGGATTGTAGAGGAAATGTAGAGAAATTATACTGATATATTATTAACATGTTACTGTTTCATGAAGTGCACTGGTACAGCATTATATGGTCTGTAAGGTAGTCTGCCAGTTTGTCCAACGAGTTTGATCAAAAGTGTGTTTATAACATAAGCTTATGCAGTAGATGAAGTTGACAGAAAGGATCAAACACAGCTGTCTGTGTTAACATTTAGCAAGTAGCTGGCACTACTTGGTGGTTCATAACATGTAATTTTCTAGCTGGCAGCGTTTATAGTGTTTTTAGTAAGTAAGCAGTAGCATTAGCTCGGTGATGTGTTCCTCCAGTTCTGTCCTCTTGTCCATATATGGTCAATTATTGCTCCAGAAGCCAAGATGGCAGCAGCCAAGATGCAAACTCAAGCCTTCAAATCAGTAATCCACAAACCAGTAGTGACGTCACAGTGGTTAGATCCATCCCTTTGATGCAGTGTACGGTAGGAATAGAGCTGGCAAGGTCAACAGTCAGGAAAACATTGCAAGTCAGTGCTGAATTGCGGTATGTTCACTTCTTCTCCTGGACTCTGCCTAATTAAGCTTTTGTAAGACACACTCATGTATACACTTTTAAAGGCTGTTGCATCGATTTGCATGAAACAGAAAGAGCAGGTGCCTAATCAGACCCTCTCTTTTGACTTGGCTCTGACACTTACACCCAGCATTTCTTGCTCACACATACACACACTCAATAAATTCACATCTTCAGAAAATGAGTCACTCCCCCTTCCGCCTAGTGAGAGGCGCTTGCTGTGACAGGCAATTTGTAGGCTGCCTTACATGTGTCACAACACAGTCGTAACAGCCACATCTACCCCTTCAGATTCACACACATACAGTCACATGATTACAAAAACACAAACACCCATATTTGAAGCTCCTCTTGACTGACTGCTGTCTGACTAATTGCAGGAGAACATAAATCCCAAATATTTCCTCCTTTCTTCTCCCTTTACTCTCACTATGTACTAACATCAGTGCGCTATGAGCACTTTTTCCTCCCAGGAATGATGACAATCATGCTCTTGCAGGCTCTCCGGTGCACTCACAATGCTATTAGTATTCTTCCAAGAAGGGATCGGTGACTCCAAAGTGCTGTAATGAATCTGGGAATTAAGGCACTTTAATTACAGCTTATCATTCCATTGCAAGCCCTCAATTATGCGCCAACAAAAATGAAGATGTTTAGCGCTAAAACGGCTTCCCTCATTGGCACTGAGCACTCATTTTGTTGCTACTGTGGAGTTTAGCGTTTGTTACCATGTGGATGGGAATGATAATCTACGCTTTTTGACATGGTTACTTCGATGTGCAGGCATGCTTAACTCTCTTGGTTTTGTAATAATTTGCAGATTAAGAACTAGAATAAAGAAACTGAATGAGGTTGTGAGTATAGAAGCCTAAAAGATGCAAATGTGGTACAACTAAGAAATTCTTTCATAATTAGTCCCCTCAAAAATGACCTGTGCTTGAAAATAAACATCTTCTTATGCTGGTAATAGTATTGTGATCTAGAAAGGGAAACCAAATACCTTATGTAAGGTGGCATAGTTTTTGTCAAGTCTCTTTTTTTATGCTCCTTCATTTTCATTTTTATACAAGTCACAGAATATGTTAGTATTATTGGTTTGATTCATGTGGTATACCTGAAAGGAAGCATTTATTATTTAGGCGTTGATGTGTTTCTTAAATTTGTCACTGTTCAAGTGAAGTAGAAATATGTGCAAATGTAAAATTGTAAGTTAGGAAGTCCCCATGCAAGCAACAGGAATCATTTACTGTTTTGACAGTTATGTTTCATGACAATTTTGCAGGTTGATGCTTCTGATATGCAAGTATTTGATACTTTCCATTTATATACCTTTTAGTAAAACTAGGATCTCAAGTTTTGGATTGTCGGTATTATTGTAAAAGCAAACACATGAGTTTTTGCTTTTGAAAATGTAGGTCATACTGGTAGTTTTCCCTGACAGTTTATTGTGCATGTGATTAATGAGCTAATTGACAAAATAATCACATTATTTGCTAATGAGAAGAATCATTGGTAGCAGCTGCAACATGTGAACAGGTAGAATAATAAAAGCGGAGTAATTTAAAAATTGTCTGTAGTAACTTGCAGACTTTTTTTAAGAGTTCTTGACAAAAAGAGTTTCATGTTAAAATGCAATATAGTACATGTTTGCCTCCTGTCGTCTCTACAGATTTTATTAACATGTTTTATTTCAAGTCTTTTATTTGTTCTGCATATTTGAATGTATTTTTATGTCACATTTTTCCTTTATTAATCATTCTTTTTTTTTCTTAAATCTTTAACTCCTTGGTATTTTCTTCTAAATACCATCATGCTACCATCATGGCATCATACTCGCCAGTAGTATTACAATATTACACATTTTCTCACTTGAAAGCATCACGGCTGTAGCCGCAAACAGAAGAAAAGGCATCTCTATTTTTGCACAGGTTTTCCAGTGGAAGGAAAACCACTCTGCTGTCTGGATGCAAGTGTATCTTGCTCCTTCTCCTTCTTCTTGACCAATCCTCAGTGTGTGTGTGTGTGTGTGTGTGTGTGTGTGTGTGTGTGTCCTCATGCCAGTGTGATTAATAGCTGCTTTTGAACTCTGCCAGACTACCGGGGAGTCTTAAAGCCAATCTCTAATGGCTCATCTCTCCTTGGGCGACCCACTCCACTGCTCGTACCCACCTGCACGCATGGGTCAACCCACACACATACACACATGAATTCACCTAAAGTGTGCGCACATAAATTCCTTAATTGAAGAGGGAGGGTATCTCATTCTAATCCCATGGTGTCTGTCGGGAATAGAAAAAGTTATCTGACACTAGCCAGCCTGGCTCTCCTCCTCTTCCTCCTCCTCCTCCTCCTTCTCTTCCAGCCTGCCAAGAGGCTTTCACTGATAGCCAAATACACTGTTTAATATTATACTTCCCCTCTGTCATGTTTGAGGTTTCTCAGAAGCATCCTTTAAATTATAAAAGAAACTTCAGAGTAAAGTCACTCTTCTTTAATTGAATGAAAACAAGCAAGCATCGGTGGCAGCAGCTATGCCATCAAAACAGCCTGAAAAATTAGAAAGTGGCAGGACATAAACACTCACACTTTGGTAGTGTTTTTTTCCCCCCTTTCTTTTTTTTTTTTCTGTCCCGCAAAGACTCTTGTGCGTCATAAAACCATTATTGCCCATAATTCAAAATGAGCATAGTACTCATCTGGGACTGTTGCTGAAAAGCTCATAAATGCCGCAGAGATGTAATGTCTACATATGAGATGCAAACATCTTCCTGGGAGTCTCTAATCCCATTCAGTTTCTCTCCTTTTATGGGCTCGCTTGCAGAGAGGGTCAGGCACGGTCATGATTGAAGGATGATGAAAGTTATTGACAGAAGATGAAGGAAAGGAAGAATAGCGAGGATGTGACAAGGTCCAGATGAATAAATGAACAGTGGAGTTTGTGGACATGCATTCTACATCTCATAGCAACTATATCTGTTTATCTTTTTTCTCCTATTCTTTGTCTCAGGGAACAAAAAACATGTGCAGCCCAGACCAGCGCATAGATAGACACAAATAGTCTGCACATTTAGTAGCTCGATTAACATGAGGAGAGTGATCTGCTGTAATCATGCTTGGGGCATCACGTCTGGCAGCAGAGAGCCCTTTTCACATCCTGTGAATACACCCCATCCCTGTACACACAATGGCGCCAATTTAAATGCAAATCCTGACATTCCCATCACTCAGCCTCACGACGCCTGCTTTACCAAAAGCCTCTCCGAATCGGCCCAGATCTAAATGAACCACAATCTGCACAACTGTACATCTGATCCGAGTGAGGATGGAGAAAGTGTGGGTGAATCATAGTGTGGCAGATAATGAGAGAAAAAGTCAAAAAGCGGAGAAATACCAAGTGAAGAAGATCGAAGTTATGTATGCAGGTCTATCCAATAGTGAAGCTGCTGAGATTGTCTGGAGCCCTCCCTTTTTTTTCGTCCCATTGGCTTGTGTCCCAATATTCAACAGCAATCTGAATCTAGCTGATGGCTTTAGAAGTTTGGGAGTACGTCTGTGTTTATATCCGGGTGTATTCAAGGAAGCATTTAATAACCATCAGCACAAAACTTCCCCTTTTATCAAGCAATATGTCATGCAGTCGAGTTTTGTTTTTTTCTGCCAAACCCCAAAACAGCAGTGTCCTCCAAATGATATACTCTAATCAGCCTGTTGATTGGCCCCTCCCTCCATACTGTGGTTACAAACTACTGCCTATAAAGGTTTGTGGCTCTTCAGTGTGCTACACTTAGCTAGAAAAAGTACTTTTATACAGAGATGATGCACCAGATTTTCTGTATTTTAGCTTGGCTGTGTTTAATTCATTTCTTTTTTTCTTTTGGTCTCGATGAACACCTGTTATAAAATACAGCAGACCTCCAGAATCGCAGCTGTTCTTCACATATGTGCATGATAACTGAACCTTGTCCCTTAAAGTTTTGCCACAGACTTCCAGCGCCGTACTCTTTTGAACCTGGTTCACGTTGCTCGCAGCATTCGGGCGCACGGGCGGACCGCGATACAGCCTCGCTCCGTCTCTATTAATCCTCTTTCCATCCATCTAAATAGGGGATTTAGTATCTCGTTACAATGCTCAGCTAGGAGTTTTTCTCCCAGTTCATCTCGTATCGATTTCCCTGGCAGTGAATTGCACAAAGTCATGCCATAAAAGCCAATATGTTACTGCGAGTGTAAAAGCAAAACCAACAGAGGAATACACCAGAGCTGAGGCGAGATAGCATGCCGAGCTTTTCCCCTTCTTCCCCAGCATGCCTGGGAAGAACTGTAAAAACACATAATTAACATAAAACTCATTAAAATCAGAGCTCATTCTGGAATTCCCTGCCAACCGCTTGCATTGGCCACCATTTTGTTGCACCACCAACCACCATACATCAAAGATAGTGAGAGGAGACCAGCTGGATTATGTAACAAGGATAAACAAGTCTCAAGCTGTGGGGTGCGTGGGGGGACGATAAAGGCAGTGCATAACTACACAACCCTAATTAAATTCCTCTCCCCATGTCATAACTTTCCCTACCGCATATTCTCCCATCTTCTAGGACAGCTCAGTGGTGTACAATTTTTGCCAAACTAGTCACTATGCGACCGTTTTTTTTTTTTTTTCCACTGGAAAATGTAACAAAGCCTCCACCGACTCTATCCTCAAAAATCGGCCCCATGAGTGAAAAATGGCTCCTGCGATTAAAGTGCCTTAAGTAAAATAAGTAGTCTGCACTCTCGGAACAAATGATCTGTCACTGATATTGAGTGCTTATATTTTTGCCCATGATCCTTTGGAGAATTGATGAGGCTGCCTTTGGAGTAGATAACCCCATGGTGCCGTGTAGATCATAAACTTTGAGAGGCTTTCGAAAGGAAATCCTCACCCCCACCCCCAGGGATCATCAAAAACGCAAGTCCCATTTTCCTTCCCCAGAGGACGACACTTATTTATCTCACAGAAAATGTGAGTCTCCAGCTCTAACAGTACTGATGCTAATGAGGCTAATGCTAGTAGAGAAGTCCCAGCAAAGATGGTCATTAACATTTTAGTAACTGCATGCCAGCGTTCTTTGCTGGGGAGCCTCGGGGCCATCACAAGGGCTCATAGTGCTCCCTGGGGAGACAGCGCAGCTCTTTTCTCTGTTCTCTTGAGGAAAAGACATCAAATTCCTTTATATTCTATGTGGTGGCTTCCTAAATAAAACTTCACAAGATTCTCTTTCAAAGAATTTTCCTTTGTGTGTGTTTCTTTGTGAACTGTCTTTTCTTTGTGGAGCCCTCCTCTGTCTTTCAATCACTCACTCACTCAGACTTTACTGTATTGTTTGTTGAAGTGTGAAATGTTGTTGCTACCACCTGACAGGGAGGAATATAAGGAATAAGTTGCTTACTGCGTTGCTGTCGTTGTGTAATGGCCACACCTGTCCCTCTGACAGATCTCTTAATAACAGATCCAAATCACAGATCAATATGTCAGTCCTCTCTTTGTCCTGTTCTCTGTCCCTGTTCCCCTCCATCACCCACATCTTTTCACCTCTCCTCTGTTTTCCCTCTTCTCCTCATTAGTCAGTTGTTTTCACCTCAGTTGGCTCCTCTCAAAGTCTTTCCCCCGGCTGCCTAATTCTTTTCTGAGACAAATCTGTCTGAGTTACCCTCCATTTACCTCGTCTGTCTCCCTCGTCCTCACTGTCCTCTCTTCTCTTGTCTTCCAGAGGGTATCCAGACGACCCCATTGAGGCAGAGCTGATCGATGAGCGCCACCCTTACATACACGGCATGTATTCGGCGCCGCTTGCCCAGCCTGAGAGGGGCAGCATGGCCAGTCTGGACCGCATGGGTGGCCGGCGCTCGCCTTCTATCGACAGCATCCGCAAGGACCCGCGTTGGCGTGACCCGGACCTCCCGGAGGTCATCGCCATGCTGGGTCACCCCATCGACCCGGTTAAGTCCAACGCTGCTGCGTATCTGCAGCACCTGTGCTATGAAAATGATAAGATTAAGAAGGATGTGCGTCAGCTGAAGGGGATTCCTGTTCTGGTGGGGCTCCTGGACCACCCCAAGTCCGAAGTGCACCGTAAGGCTTGTGGTGCCCTGCGCAACATCTCCTACGGCAAAGACAATGACAACAAGGTGGCCATCAAGAACTGTGACGGCATCCCAGCACTCATTCGCCTGCTGAGGAAGACCAATGACATGGAAGTCCGAGAACTCATCACCGGTAAGAAACACTTAGGTTTTTTTTTTTTTTATTAAAATGAAACAAAACAAAACAATGTTAACATGCTTAATTTTGCTAGGAAGTAAATAGAGATTCACTGAAACCTTGTGTGAAATTCTTCTGCCTTTATATTCCATGATTGTCCTGTTGTGAATTTATGATTTGTTAGGTATATGGGAAGAGTTGTTCTTATATAATGTACTTCTAAATATATTTTATGACTTGTATGATTTCACGATTGAAAAGATTAAAGATCTGTCCTTAGGGTTAATACAGAATAAAAAATGAGACTTAAGTATTGCAAAAAATACTGCATTCACACACATGGTTAGCTACATCAAGTCAGATATAATTTACATTGGCAGCACTATAGGTAAAAGATTTATAGTCTCCACATCCCACCTGCATAGCACTGTTGCAGCCAAGCCTGTTGGCTGTCTTCTCCACATTCCTCTTTCTGTCAGCCTAATTAGTCTCTACTCTCTTTCACGTACAGTAAGTATGAGAAGTGCTGCTTTGAAGCCTTTTAAACTGATATCATGCTACCTTAGTATGTCAGTCATTTCCAGTCAGACAGCTCTCGTCTCATTACATAAATATTCCATCCAGGAATGTTCTTCGTTAGCAGACATAGTCTTATCCCATACTGTACATTGTAATGCAGGGATGTGAGTCATATATTAAGGAGCACATTTTTGTCATTACTTTTTTGTATCACTTTTCACAATGATGCATGACTGAAAGAAAAAGATGAAGAGCACTTTATCATGTTAGACCTTATATGATATTTGATAGGGTAGTGTCTCGTGTACACCACTTGCTGAATTTGCAAGACCTTGTATGCCAATGAGGTGATAACAGTGCTTTTAGAGCTGTAGTCATTCGTTCTTTCCATCCTTGTACAGACAAATTTAAGTAAATAGTCTTGGAAATGACCCTGTTAACCATTCGTTAAAAGAGTAACAAACGTTAATGAGCTCATTATCTGGTCATAGAGCCATTTACTTCCAATGAAGGGTCACAGAGATCCTGGTCGGGATCAAAATTAAGAACAAACATTGTTATCCTTAATTACTTTTGTCCTACTGCGCAATATTGCAGAAGGATATGGTGCACTGAGAAGCAGATGCCATGTAAACATTGATTTTAGAAGAAGCTTTCTGCTGTTCTGCTTTGTGTAATGAAATATGTTTTAATTCCTTTAAGAGGAACTACAGTTATCGATTTAGAATCTATCACAGGGCGTCTTGTACTTGACCTGGTAAATGTCAGCCGGGGAATAGAGTCTGTTTCTAGGTGTGGGTGGGTGTGTATGCCTCAGCTAATCCCAACACGATTGGTTTGACCTGACACACTTTGGTTGGTATGCACACTTGGCCATCTGAGAGGGGGCTTTTGTAGTCAGTGCACACGTGTGAAAAATGAGAACCCTTTTAATGTAACATACCTGACCTTTGTGTCGTGTAAAGTACAGTATACACACCACGCAGACACATGAAAGGGGCTACTTTTTTAGGTAATTTTACCATCTGGGGAAAGAAGATTGTTCCAGGCTGGTTACGGAAGCTGTATGTGGAAGACGGCGCTTCTAAATATTGAATATCAAGATGAAATACTTGGTATTGATGGTTTCATTCCAGATGTGTTGGTAATACCGCTTCTTAAAAACCCATGCTTGTTGAACTGTATTATGCACACTGCATAAATGTGAGTATGTGTAGCTTTCCCTTTGCTGTGACAGAGATGTCTTGGTGAGCGATGACTGTGCTGCAGCAGAAATGATTGCCTTTACAGCACCGTGTTGCTCTCCATCGTAGCTAAAAATAACCCTGCACCACAAGACGAGGAGGACAGAATGGAGGGAGGGCTGTTGTATTTTTTCTTCTCTCTTTCTCTCTCTCTCTCTCTCTCTCCCTTCATTATCCAACCTCTCTCACTCAATCTAATTTTTTTTTTTTTTTTGCCTTCATTCATTATCTACACTCGGACTGATTTTCTCTCGCTCGTCGTTCTTCCCTCCCCTCTTGCTCTCTCCACTCGTTCTTTCTCCAGCTTCGGCCCCTGTGAAAACAGGCCCGTCACAATGCTAGCTCAGCTTACAGCCTCAGCCCGTGTGGCTAGAATTGGCTGTGTTTTTCTACAATTAAATATAATTGGGAGGTTTTAAATATAGGCCCCCTTTTCTTAGCCCATGTGTTTTAAGAGTTTGCTGCTGGAGTTTGTGCTGTCCCGGTGAAACCACAGAGAGCTCTGTTTTCTACGGGGGGAAACGGGTGACGTGGAAGGAACCAAGTGGTTTTATTTTCCAACACACAAGACACACAAACCAGTCGCTCATATTTTTAGAGCTTTGTACCAGAGTAATTCTATTTTCCCTCCTGGTAGGCTGTGGGCTGTTTGTGCCCTCTAGCAATTCCCAGTCTGGAAATGTAGATTATTAAGCGGATTTGTCTCCTGTTTTTCCTGCAGGAGATGTCTCAAGTTTTGTGGAGTGACAGTGCATTCGCCAGTCCTCTGTCGCATCCATGAAAAATACATATAGGTCAAGCTGGAAGGCCTCTAAGCTAAAAGAGCAACGGTGTCTAGACAGTAATATGTTTCTGTCAGTGTGTTTTGTGTTTGGTTAAAGGCTGTAGCAAGTCGTGTTTAGTGAATATTTCAGTCCGGCTCATGTAACTACAAAAGCCGTGACTGCTCACCTGTCGGATTATTACAGTCCTACTGGGGCCGCTCAGTTTAGTGCTGCATGATGGGTCATAGCAGCAAAGGCACAGGTGTAATTAATAACAGTTATAATGATTATTCTCCATTTAGGTGTTCAAGCTCCCTGTTGTCTACCTTATATTATGTGAATGGTTAACTCTGATAATTGATGGGACTTGTGTTATTAGCTCCACATGTGGTTCATCTGCCATGCATAATATCTATTCATAGGATATTTTAGATTTTTCTAATGGATCATCTAGAACAGGAGTGTCTAACATGCGGCCCAGGGGCCAAAACCAGGCCTACCAGAGGGTCTAATCCAGCCTGTGGGATGAATGGAACGTTGAATGATGGATATTGAAATACAAAAATTACACTGAAGATATTAAGAATCAAGGATGTTGAAATAATTTTTATTCAAATTGATCTAGACCAGTAAAATACTATATTAATAAATGATAAATAATGAAAAAATACACATTTTTGTTTTTTAGTGTAAAAAATATGAAATTACACAAAAATCATTATATTTACAGCCTAGCCTTTTGCAAAAAAAAGTGAATTAAGCACAATTCTAACAATATTCTACCTGCTTTTAAATGTTTTGTGTATTTGTCGATCCACTGTGATCTGTAAGTTGTAATGAACATGGGAAAATGAGAAGCTGAGGCAAAATAATGGTAGAAATTGTTAAAATTGCATTTTTTTCTTAATAAATTTTATTTTGTTCATGGATGGTCATGTTTTTCACATTTTTTTAAAGGATAGTTTGTAGATGTAAACATTTTGATAATATATTTTTACTTTTTTCACATTAAAACATAGAAGTTAGACATACACATTTTGGGATTGGCATTATTTATATATTATTGTGTTATTATTTTAATGATCCGGCCCACTTCAGATCAAATTTGGCTGAATGTGGCCCCTGAGCTAATATGAGTCCCTTGTATGGTACTATGTTTTTTATGTTTTTATTCTTATAACAGGTTTTTATTGGCATTTTTAATGATATTTTAACAATATTTAAGTATATCTTGGTAATATCTAATGATTTTATTTTATTTTATTTATTTTAGTCTGTTTTTTAACTATTTATTTTAGTCTTTTAACCATGTTCAGTATGGGTTTGAGTACCTGTCCATGTCTTTTGCCTGTGCTGTTCTTAAATTGTCTTTTGTATGTGTCCTGTGTTTTTAATATTTTAACATTGGACGTTGTATGTTTGAGATGCCCTCTCCAGGCTGTAAAACAAATCTGCCTATAGGTATTAATAAAGTCACCTTAAACCTTGAGTCTGACACCCCTGATTTAGAATAATATCTGCAATAGATGATAAAAAAAAATGCACTGATGTCTCACATTTAATCTCCAGTGTTTGATGTTTTTTCGGTGTTGTTAGGCAAGAATTATCTCTCCATTTCTCTAACTTCTGTGTGATCCTTTTTCATTCAATGGGAAATCTACTCTTTTGCTAATCACAGGTTTTTTTCAGACAGGTAGCGAGTTTATGTACATGACTGATAGCTAATCAGGTGTGAGATTTGCCGGTCTACAAGGTGCTTGCACAGGTCTTGAAAGTCTTAAAAAGTATGGAATTTTTGAAACACTGTTTTCCAGACCTTGAAAAGTGTAGAATTTTATGTGAAAGTCTTAATAAAATATGAAAAAAAGTTTCTCTCAGTTAAATTTTAGAGTATGCTCAAAGGCACATAATCTTGTATTATGCTATATGTATATGTATATGTATGTATTATGTATGTATCCATGCTGAAGGTGAGCCAGCGTGGCAGCTCAGAGCAGCGTCACAGGTACAAAGCCACAGTTGAAGCCCCTAAGACTTCTTTAATGTCTCTGATTTGGGAGTGTTTCAGATTCCCTATCAGTTATGTCAATAGACAGAGACATGTCGATTAAACAAGAGCTGTGCACCGGCATTGTTTCGTGAAGATTGGTTATATTTAAAGTTTTTTTTTAATTAATGAAATTGATCTTCACTGTACCAAAAACATATCGAAAATGTGTCCAACTGAAGACCTCTGTACAAAAACGCACCAAACCAAAAATTTTTCTGTACCATTACACCCCTACTCAATAATACACCGCTGTATTGCCAAGTGACATCTAACGCACAACAGTCTTAACGTCCTCATTCGTCTGGATCATCATATGTAGTTTCTTCTCTCTAATGACTGATGTTGAAGACGATGGAGGACGGTTAGTAGTAAAATATATTAAGATGTAATTATCACTTGGAGATTGCAAATGTAATGATACCTATGTTTGCACTACCACTTAATTAGTTGCGTTCCTCCATTGCTACATTAGAATTGTTTTAATCTAAGTAATATAACAAAGGTATAAATAGCTGTTCATAATTTCTCAGCGCGCAGTGTCTTCGTTGTGCGGTTTTAACATTTATACTGCACTTTTATTTCTTTTTTCTAACAGTCTTTTTTATTGAACTTTGCCAAAATTAAAACAGTCCAGCACATTACGTATACAGGTTGTATGAAATGAGATATGCAGCAAATTCAAAATACATCCACAGCAATCATGTCAAAAGTCCTTTTTAGGTTCATTTCAGACAATTGCACTCATAGTCTCCAGATACTTCAGCACTTTGTGAAATGTTACTGGAAAGAGGTCCTTCTGATCATTAATTTAAAATCTTACTCTTTCCAGAGAAATGTTGTCTGATATCAAAGACTTCCACAGACGTACTGAGGGAGGTTCTTGTCTTACCCATTTGGTTATAATAGTCTTTTGGCCCATCATAAGCAAAAAAATGAACAGTGTTCTTATGTGTTCTCAGTGAATCAGGAATATATCCAGGGTTCCTACGCAAGCATGGAAAAGTATGATATTTGATTTTTATAAATTTCCAGGTCTGGAAAAGTAAGGAAAATCAAAATAAATGTATGGAGAAATATTCATGTTTCTGTTTAGACTGTTACCACTGTTCTATTTTATAAAACATAAGATTATTAATATCTAAAAAAAAAGACATGGATCGATCTGTTTTTTTTTTAAGGTGCTTGCTGGAGCAGCTAAAATGTTTGTTTGAGAGCACAAAAATTCAGATAGTTAAATTTCAGTGCAAAAAAAATTCAGATAGTTAAATTGGAGTACAAAAAATATTCAGATAATTAAATTTCAGTACAAGAAAAATGCAGATACTTAAATTTCAGTGCAAAAAAAAAATGCAGGTACTTAAATTTTAGTGCAAAAAAAATCAGATACTTAATTTCACAACAACAAAAAAATCAGATTTTAAATTTTAGTGCAAACAAATTCAAATACTTAAATTTCAGTGCAAAAAAATATTCAGATACTTAAATTTTAGTGCAGAAAAAATCAGATACTTAAATTTCAGTGCATAAAAAATCAGATACTTAATTTCACAACAAAAATAATTGGTACCTAAATTTCAGTGCAAAAAAAAGATAATTTTATTGCAAAAAAATTCAGATACTTAATATCACAAGAAAAATTCAGATACCTAAAATTTAGATACTTAAATTTAAGTGCCAAAAAAAAAAAAAAAAATCAGTGCTAGAAATTCAGTGACTTTTATTGTTAAAAGTTTGATGAGACAGATTTGCTTCCATAAAACTATTAATTTCATCATTTAGTTACACAAAACACATTTATTTACTCAAATTTCACAAGTTATTCAATTTTTTATTTTATTTTTTTTTTTACCAAGACGTATGGAATTTAGAAATTTGAACATGTAGGAACCCTGTATATCCCAATAGACACATTAATGGATAGGCTGTAATTGTTATTTAATTACCACACTAACCTCAGTACGTTCAGATGCATTTTAATTTCTGTCTTGTTACATAGGATACGTACATACTTCCCAGCATTAGTCGCACTCATGGACACGGCCCTTTATATGAGGCGGGGTACGGTGAAGTAGTCATTTCTGAGAAGGCTGACACACCAAGCTCCCATGTGACAACCTGCTGAGTTCATAATAGGTATGCAGTATGTGTGCATGCGCTTGTGTTTGCGTGGATACCGCACACTATCCCGGCCCTTCCCTACCTCATTTCATTAGCTTTGACCTCTGCTTGTATCGGCTTAAGTCGGCAGCACGGCGAGTCCTTGTACCTCGCCCTCTTCTCATGCCTCTTGTATGTTCTCTCCATTCTTTCTGGACAGTGTTTCTGAGTAATTCCCCCCCCTCCCCCCTCGTTGCCCGCCACCCGGGCCGTGATCGACAGCGTGAGGGGGTGAGGAAGAGAGGGGAAAAGAGGGAGGAGGAGAACAG
Organism: Fowleria isostigma; assembly: GCA_029814645.1. NCBI lineage: Eukaryota > Metazoa > Chordata > Actinopteri > Kurtiformes > Apogonidae > Fowleria > Fowleria isostigma. Next base: position 16,855,429 of record JAPTGZ010000028.1, on the reverse strand, counting down.
TAATGGGCAGAACTAAGTTAATAGCCCTGCTAGAAGAGCAACATGCCTGCCAGTGGTGCCTGGAAAATTTAATTAGCTTTAGCCTCAGCTCCAGTCCCAGTCCCACACCCAGTCCCTTCAATCTTCCACTTACAAATATCGGATAAAAAGGAAAACAAGTAAAGAAACAACATCTAGAATTCAGGTCCGAAATCCCAAGAGACGTTTTAATAGCTAAATTGTGTTTACAGGAATAATCACAATATGTATTTACAACCTGTTTAGCGTATTTGTGGAATTACATGATGCTTTTTAGACGGTTTCCTTCAACCCAAACAGACTGTTTACCCCTTCAGAACTTTCCCAGCAGATAAACAGCATTAATAAACCAGAAAGGAATAACACTTTTAGATCTTGAAAGCGGCTTGACTTAGTTTTGAAAGGTCATTTTGCAATTTTATATCATGGCTCTGCTGGGAATCTTTATTAGACAGTACACATAAGAGGAAAATGATGGGTCTAAGAACATAACCCCTAGCTGTTTGTTGCATCCGTTTGATCTTATATACACACACTTATAAACACAGAACTTGGGGATATATCAGGATCTGATTTTGGCTCTAATTTATACTGTTAGAGGGACATAGACAATCATCACCTATTTTTATGTGCAATGTTTGTTATTTGGGTAATTCTGTTTACTTAAAAGAGAAAAGAGGTCAGCATTTGATTTGAAGAACACACAGATTCACCATCAAGTATCTTTCATAGGTCTATATTTAAAGTGTAATACATGCATCATAGCCTTTTTTTGATTGTTCCCTGTAGTATTTCATATAGCGCAACAAGTACTACGATTATATGGTGTTTTTTTGTATGTTTGTTGTGGTTCAGTGAGGACTGCTGTTCAGTCTGTAACACTCTGATTTTACTTGTGTTTCATGTTTTATTAAGTTAGTGATACACTGTAAATTATTTAGCATCATAAAAATTGTGCCTGCATACATCGTTATTTGTTGTACATATTTCTCATCTGTAGTATAGTTAGCTTTTTTTATATTTTA
>JAPTGZ010000028.1:16819801-16841530 GCA_029814645.1 Fowleria isostigma | reverse complement strand
ATAGATAGATAGATAGATAGATAGATAGATAGATAGATAGATAGATAGATAGATAGATAGATAGATAGATGAGAAAATTCAAATATTCAGCAGCTTTACATACAACACAAGAAGACAAAACAGAGGACAAAACAAGACACTCCTAATTTTAAAAAAAATTAAATTGTATAAAAACTAAATGTATTGTCAATATACAGTGTATTCAGACCGGCCAGCCTGATGTTGGAGCTGGTTCCGACACCAGTAACACAGAGAACCAAAGTGCTTGCCTGTGAATGGCCCACATTCATAACATTATGCAAGCCTATGATGCATCATTGACAGGGTGTTGCCTCACCACCCAGAAAAAAAAAAAAACAGAGGAGATGTCATATTGCTTCCTGTTTTATCCCTTGACAATTACCGTAGTTCTAGTAGGACCGAGGCATGATGGAATAGGTTGTAGGAGAAAAGTCGCATGTCTTCAAGTGAATGTACGAGCATCCATAAAGCTGACACAGACCTCTGAAAAGATAGTTTGGTTTAATAAGATAAGATATTCCTTTATTAGTCCCACAAGGGGAAATTCCAGGTTTACAGCCGAAAGAAAACAGTACAAAACACACAAGAGGAACAAAAGCAACATTAAAAAATAAATACAAAATTAAAAATCTATAAGTACTATTTACAGTTGTACACAAGTTGATGGGGGGGTGTTACTTATACTTAAACCTATACACACATATCTACACACATAATTATATTTATAGACATGTACATATTATACATATGATTATTATACAGATTTATTGCACAGATTATTGCTCAGTTTCATTGCACAGATTATTTCGAGCCTTTTTTGTTGTGATGTTATAAATGATGTTATAATGCAACACATAACATGACAACTGGATTTCTCTGCCATTTTCTTGGTTTATTTATTTTTTGGCTTCTGACCCAGATCAACCTGGTAACGTTCACTCATGTCATCACAGTTCACTTGGTGCCCCTCTGGAACTAAATTTTCATTTCCTGAACGCTCCAATTTTCTTTGTGAACACATCGGCCGGTTCGAGATTAGGTACCGGCCCGGTTCTCTGTCAGCCTGAAAACAGCTTCATTGGACCAGTTGATTTTGTGGGTTTGTTTTCTGTTACTCAAATTTCTTTGGCAGTTTGCAAACACTTACTTTTGTTTCCCGTTTAACCCAGCCATACATCGCTTATACCACTACCTCCATACAGGCGCACGATGCAGCCCATACACATAATTGGCGTTTTTTTTTGGGGGGGGGGGCACCTTTTTGTTACATGTCAGAAGTTGGCTTCAAATCCCCTTGACAATTATATGGAAGCAGCAACTGATGGGTTTACAGTACAAAGTAAAAAAAAAAAAAAAAAAAAAAGAGCTGACATGTCTACAGTACAGGCAAGTGTCAAAAGCAGCCCTTTGTCTACTGTCATCACTGGAGGATGACGGCTGAGTCTATCGATGAATTCCTGTTATTAACTTCCAAGCAGTTTTCCTTCCTCAAGTAGCTCCTCTTCTCCTACCTTCCCTGCTGAATCTGTCACTCTGGCTTCAACTCCAAGTGACAGACTGTAGTTAAGTGTGTCAGTGTGAAAAGACACGGAGTGTGTATGTGGTTTCTCATGCCTCACGCCTGAGTGTGCTGTCTCCTCCTGGGTGAGCCAAGCATGTCTAGACTGTAATCCAGGGCAGAACGTCTCCTGCAGTAGATGCTGCGGCATGCTGGTTGACATCCAGAACTATCTAACATCCAAATCCATCTCAGACAGAATGTACCAGAATGTATTTCACACATTATTGCTTTGCATCAGATGGTTTGCCGCTAGTCTTCCCCCACTGTCAGCCAGGCTGTCGAAAGTGTGGTCGCAATTTTAGACCTTTTTTTCTTGCTGAGCAGAAGAGCAGCATTAACAGTCCAGGAGGAAATGAGGGAAAGTGTTGTCATTATTGTCACACAGTCATAGAAGAGTCATGGAATTTTACATCAAAGCTCAAGTGGGAAAGCTACTCTCCCTGTGTCTTACTGTTTCATTGTCTTTCTCATGATTCCTTATTACTTTTTCTTATCTGCCACAGTCTGTCTTTAGGCATTTTCTTCAACTTCTAGCCAAACACTACATTTGCAATCTCATCACCCTTGACACTGCACATCTCATTGCTGTCACATACAACAGCATCTCCCTGTCTATCCCTGTACACTATATGCAGACGGATGAGAATGCGTCTCCATGGTAACAGTAACCAAGCCCACAGTTGCCTAGACGCAGGGTTTATGCACCAGGGGAAGAAGTGCTGATGCCAGGGAGAATCTATTTACTCACGCCAACAGAGACACAGCTTACACCTCAATAAAGGCTGGGATAGTTTTATTATAATGGCCTCCTCTGTCGATAGAGGCCGTCTTATTTACAGTGTTTACGTTGTGGGCTCAATGAAAGGGAAAGCTGTGTGAGTATGGGTATATATATGCACTGTGACAAGGTTTGGTTTCAAAGCTGGAAACAGTCCCAGTATCCTAGTAAGAGTGAGCTTTCATATTTATTACTGCTGACACATCTGGTGTGCATATACAGTGTTAGAGACAATTACAAGGTTCACCTCCAGCAGTAACCTCAAACAACTACCAGGTCTCTGAAACCGATCAGTTCACTTCACTTTGTGCTTTCTGTGTGATGACAAAAGCTCGGTTTTGACCTGTATCCCAAGTTCTTTTCATTAACCCATAAAAACCCAAACATCCACTGGCAACCAAACTCACCTACTGATCTAAAATGTTTAATAACTTCTGAATCACTCTTTCTATTAATACATGTAAGTAAATGGTGTAAAATGTAGTTAGTTGTGTTTTCACGGTCATCAAATATGACCCATTTAGATGTTCAGAGGCTCCGTAGTGAATGTGGAAACACCATTATCTTCTACAACATTGAATCACCAGTAAAACCCATGGAGACGGATCAGTGACAGTGAATAAACCCACTTGTTTTTACATTGTTAGCAATATCTTTGATTTTTCTTAATTTTTCTCTGTTTTGGTATAATTAACTTTGTGGATCGGTGGATTAAATATACAAAATACATAATTTACAGCAAAAAATGCAAAATACAATGGATAATATTATTCTAAAAATTATGACAAATCATTTAAGAAAGGTAAAAGTGGAGAAAAATTTATTTGGAAACTGCCACAAAAGTAGTACTGGATCTGTATGGTTTAAAATCACATTATAGCCACCTGAAATGTCCATATCACAGGAATGACTTTTATTTTTATATAGCTCACATGTATAACATAATAGGGGCATAGATCAACATGAAAGTACTCTCTACAGAAATCTACAAATCATCATATGAATATTTGGTTCAGACTCTTACCAAAAAGCACATAATTTTTAATTCTATACTGAAAATAAACTGCAAAAATTCCCACTAAAATAGCAGCTCACATTGCAAACAGATGTATTCTGCCTATCATATCTTGGATAAGGATTTTCAACATTTTTGCTGATGTATGTTTGTCCGTCCTGGAAGAGGATACTCTGTTAAAATTTCTGAAGTTTGCTCAACTTTTCCCCCTTTTTTGGGGAGGTTTTTATGTATTTATGTATATTATGTATTCAGAGTGAAGGTCAAAGGACAGAAGTTGATCTGCATTTTGTATTTATTGTAAAACTTTGTTCCATCACAGTGCCGTTCAGGAAGAGGCTGTAGTATGTACACTTCACACCATTTGAATACTCTGTAAAATGCTCTATAGTGGCAATTTTATCAGCAGTTTCAAGCTTCAAGTACAGCACAAATACTTGTTACAGCTCAGTTGAAGAAGGCAAAATGAGGTGAAGGACATGAAAAATTACTGTGTAGATTGTTTGTTATGTACACAGCCAGCACACTGAATATTTAAATTTTTACATTTAATAGAAGGAATTTATTGTGCCATTCCAGGCGTCTGAACAGATCTATTCAACAATTCAAATCCGTCTGTTGGTGCGCTCATTGACAGCTGGTCCCCAGCTCCCAAAACACAACTGAGTCAACTACAGCGTCATAAGCATGGATTAAAGATTGAAATAATGTTCCTGTATTTCAGCTGAAAATCAGTGACAGAAAATGTCATGTAAATGGAAACAAACTTGTATGTGAGTGTAGATCCTGCACAGATCATTGAAAATGGAAGCAACTGTAAAATATTGATGTTTCATCAGTGTAATAAATATTGAGTTAGCCAATCATAATAACTGCTGTATTATCTGGATCTGCACAAATTAGTTTTTTTTTATCTAAATTTAGTGAAAATTGTGAATTTGAATAAAGCACTAACAATAGCTATGATGCAAATTAATGACATTTGGCATAATTCTCACAATAACAATGAAACTAATTTTCCAGTTTCAGGTATGTTGGTATTATCTTATAGATGCTATTATTGATTAGTTCCTCCTGTCAACAATCCAAATAAAAAAATAACAAGTGGTGCCAGGCACAACAAACCCCGCCCCTCGCATGTATTTTTTTTTTTTATTTTGGCATCGATCCATTTGATGTCATCATGTCTGTGCATGTGCTGATGTCAGTATATCAATTGCCTCTATATATGTGCCAAGTTTGACGTAAATAGAAACAAAATTGAGGTTTTATAGACATTTGAAATTCCATCCATTATAAATCAATGGGAAAACAAAAAGATTTGTAAAAATTCATTTAAAATTTCAACTTTGACCTACTTTTTCTGAAATGTAATCACATTTATTCTAAGTTACAGGTAATCTATAAGCCAGATTTGGTGTGAATTCAACCAATAGTTTTGCTGCTATGGTGTTAATAAACAAAGAGACAAACTGAACCAAAAATAAAATGATCCAAAAATCAGTAGAATGTCATGAAATTATAACACTTTTACTGAAACAAGCTTTTAAATTGCATTTCAGCTGAAAAATACTGGCAGAAAATGTCATGCAAATGGAAACACTGACTGAAGATCCTGCACAGGTCATTGAAAATGGAAACCACTGTAAAATACTGATGTTTCATCTGTCATGTGATAAGTATTGAGTTAACCGATTGTAGTAACTGCACAGGATGGATGTGCTTTTCCTTTTGTCATTCTAAAAGAAGGATCAGCACAAATGTCAGATAAGAACCTGGATCAATTAAATTGAATTGGAAATTGAATCAAAATCAATACATTCTAAATGATACACAAACTCAGGGTACACATATGGTCATGCATATGTGTCGCTCTTGACCTTGCAGAGGTCAGCCAAGGCTCCATCCATCTCCATCAGTCTCCATCCGCCTCCACCGGCCCAGTCCTCCCAGCTGCTCTTTTGTCCTCTGATGGCCAAATGACTCTGAATGACCTTCACACTCACACCTCATCTGATAAAGCAGACACACTATAGACACATCCAGATCACAGGGACAGGCTGTCAGCGTCTGCACACCCAGACACAGCTCTGAAAAACATCCACTTAATAAAACGCTCCTCACAGCCTTTACTCCTTTGTGCAAAATTAGGCCAGTGAAAGCCCAGTTTTATCTGATTTGTACAATGGCACCAAAAATGGTATATGTGTCCAATTTAATGCCCTGGTTATTCTCAAAATTGGGGCTTTTTCAAAAAGTATTACTGATCCATTGTGGTCCTATTTTCTTTTTGCCTTCTTACTGATGCAGACACTGAATAGCATTCTGTGTAGATCACAGAACACTGAACACTGACAATGTCCAAAAATATGAGCTTTTTTTTTGATAGATCTAAAAAAAATAATAATAATAATAAAGAGCCTTGTGCTGCTGAGTGTGACTGTTTGCACTTGGGAGAAAAGGAAATTTCCTCTGTTTTTTTTTTTTAAACTAGAGCGCTATTGTGTTTTGGCATTTTTTGTTCAGTGTACTGCTTTTTTAAATAATTAAATGGGTGTTAAAAAAACAAAAGAAGGAGTCATGGCTGAAAATAATTGTTTCTGTTAAATGTGAGACACAAATTCTTTTGATGATAGCTCTGGATCTGACCCTGTTGCGGTGGATTTTAGCACTCACATACCCACATTCTCCACAGCACGTCAAATAATCATGTATTTTAAGTCGAGCGTATAACAATGGGAAATTACAGTACTCATTCTATATAAATAGTCACTGGATTAGTAATGTGTACTGACAGTAATCCCCCTGTAGGATTGAAATACTTCACCAGTAACATTAGATAACCTGGCCGGAGACAGCATCACCTTTCCACTGTGTCTGCACTGACAGATGTACCGCCCATAAACCTTCCACCAAGACAACTGTTCCCTCAAAGACTCCTGGAAATGAAACAGCTGACAATAAAACTCTTCTGTCTGTCTGCCACAAACACACACTTGTCAAATAAATCCAAAGCAGACTCTCCTCTTGATCCGTTTACAGAGGAGGTGATGGCCATTTTCTGACAGCTGAAGACGGATGGGTTTTGCTTCTTTATGAGCAGATCCAGATGGCTGGTGCTGTCTGCCTCGTCTCTACCCAAGATTAGTTTTAATTAGCACAAGTCGAACGACGGTTCTGTGGGTTCTCGCTGTATTGACACACGGTCATGTAGACACTGTGTACTGAGTCTGTTCATCGACTCTGGTACACCTTAAGTTACACTTTAATCACCTCCATGTGGAGCTGAGGATACGGACAAATAAATAAAACCCTAGATTAAGGAATGACTTATATGGATTTTTTTAGAGCTGATGCTGATACAGATTTTTTTTTATCAGCCTTAGCGATGACCGATATGGGCTGTCGATTTTCTTGAATATTTGGAGCCAATACAGCTTTTTGCTCCGACGCTGATACAGATTTTTTTTTTTTTATCAGCCTTAACCGATGACCGGTATGGGCTGTCGATTTTCTTGAATATTTGGAGCCAATACAGCTTTTTGCTCCCTCAATTTACATCATAAAAATGACATATATACGAATATAGCATGCTCTTCTTTTTTTTTTCTTTCCTTTTTTTCTCCCTCAATTCTTCTATGTGTAACTGTGTACACATGTGTGAAATGTATGTGAAAAGTATTGATTATTGTGCATGTATATGAATTGCCACTGTACATGAAGAGATCAGACCCATTCTGTAACATTTATAAGGAGTAGCGTAAGCTCTGTGTATTATTTTATAATTGATCAATTTTGATGGCTTAGATTCTGAATGTTTTACAGTTGACCAGATTCTGTGTCAGTCTGGCTGAATAGTGTTTGGGCGAAGCTCTCGGTCCCAAAGGCAATAAACTTTTAGTAACTGACAGAATATTGCTAAAATGTCAGAGTTTACAACTACAACACCCATTGACTTGATACCTTCTGTGTAAAAATTCATGGTTCGGATCAGAGCCTTTCGTGTGCCGGTTATGGGCCACGGGCTGTATGTTTGACACCCCTACCCTAGACGGACTGAAGACTTGGTTGCACTTCATAAATATACTGTTAAGGCACATATTCTGACATCATTTATTAGTCTTTATCAATGCCTGATTCTTCCTGACCATATTTTACAACTACAAGGCCATTAACCATCTGTTTTCTCTCTTGCATATTGATAGTAGGAAATTAAATGTAGATGAATTATGAGCTGAATATGCTTTGCTCATTATTGGCCTTCATAAACTCATAATAATGACTAATAAAGAACCAATGTAATAGTCAAGTGATGACTAATAAAGAGCCAATATGCTGCATATGTATATGCTAATTAGCAGCTATTTAATGCTAAATATGTGTAGCTAAAACCAGGAGCTACACAAGAATCTAATCATTTTTTTTCCCCTTTGCATTGAGTAAAACTGAATGTATTACAAATGTTGGCGTAAGACAGTTAAATTGAGTTTTTCTTTCTTTTTTTTTTTTAACTAAACTATCATGTCCAGTCTGATTACTGCTGGGATTGTTGATGGAGGTGAAAAGTCTGCACTCCAAAATCAGTGAGATATCTGTCTAGCATTATCTATCTGAGGGAACAGCTTCAAGTACCTGCACACAGCTCCGTCGACTTCACCTGTCGTAATGAGAGACAGCACTTCAGCATCAAACAAACTGAGACCACAGTCTTTTTGCTGTCAGTCCCTCTTAGGCGCATCCATTAAGTTCACTCCGAGACAATCAGCAGCTTTCCACCTGCTGTCACGACAGCTCCCTAAAACGGGCAGGTGTATGTCGAATACTTCATCTGTAGGACAAATACAACTCCAAAAAGCTCCTGATTTCCTACTTTTTGTGCATTTGCTAATAGCATCATAGCATAAATACCTCCATCAGGTATTATTTTGATATTAGTCAAACAATGTCTGTCATGAGGTTGTGGTTTGATCTATTGACATCACTTTAATACCTACATTTATTTACAATATGCAAAAAAAAGTGTTGCTGTTAAGTAGATGCAAAATTAAGTAGAAATTGAAAAAGTGAATTTAGCACTAACAATAGCTATGGTGCAAATTACACATAAATCTTGAAATCCTTGAAATGCTTGAATTTTAATGTTGGGTTTTCCAAGGTCTCAAAGATGCTTGAATTTTACCTGCAGTGCTTGAAAATCTATGCAATTATAGCTTTGTAATGTGATTTTATTTATGTTTAATATTAACTCAAGCCAAGCTGACTTACAGAGAGGTGATACATTTTGAATAATGAAACTTAATCTCAGAAAAGAAAATTAGTAGGTGTTCTCGTTGTCTCAGTGCCAGTATGCCTGGAGAATGTCAAGTGGCTTTCCCTTGCTTGGATAAAACTTCATGTTCTTTTTTAATTTCTAAACTTTTTGCTGTTATGAAACATAATTTTATGTGTTTGTAGAATAATACAATCTACATCATTGTGATAAAAAGTAAAAAACATAGTCATGAGTATATGTATTTCTATAAATATGTATTTTACTTCAGCAATAAGGTGCTTTGCTGGAAAAATTTGAAATTGACCCTTAAAAGTGTTTAAAAATTGCTTAAATTTGACCTTGAAAAATGTGTATGAATCCTGATAATTGTCATAATAAAAAACTAAACAAATTGTCCAGTCTCAGGCATTTAGGTATTATGTTATTGATGCTATTATTGATCCGTTCCTCCTGTCAACAATCAAAACATGGAGGCAGCCGCCCATTGGCATGTGTGATTTGGTGAATGTGAGGCTTTGTAAAGGGCTTTGGACACCATGAAAGTATGGAAAAGCACAATATAAGTTCAGCATTTACCATTTACCACTGAACAAACAAAAATGATCCAAAAATCTGTAGAATGTCATGAAATTAATAATACCTTTACCAAAACAGGCGTTGAAATTAGTCCCTGAATGTCATTGATCATAGATAACCAGGAAACATAACATTAGCCTCATAACATAATTGCCTAAAGTCATATTTTTAGCCAAATTGTGATATCTGCATAAAATAAAGCAGTTGTATGAGGAGTGTAAAGTTATGCAGATATCACATTTTAGCCAAAAATACTTCTCTGTGCAGACTTGCTCATGTAAATTATGTATACTTTGTGTATGTGGTGTTTTTCTTCTTTTTTTTTTTTTTTAGCAATCTTTCCATGTATATCTGTGTACACATAATGAGATGTACCATAATTTCCAGATTATGTCACACATTTTTCATAGTTTCACTGGTCCTGTGACTTATACTCAGGTGCGACTTGTATATATTAAAATATATATTTTTACATGTTCTTAAATGTTAGTGTATAGTTAAATGTAACTGTAAATGTAACTTAAATGTATTGTGTATCTGAATAACCATTAATGTGTTATGTTAACATACCGTACACCTATTCAGCCTGTTGTTCTTTGTTCTATTATTATTTTTATAACATACCTTTCACGATGAAATGTCTGTTCTTGGTCTCAGATTTTGTAAAATAAATTTCCCCCAAAAATGCGACTTATTTATGGTTTTTCTTCTTCATGATTAATTTTTTGGACTGGTGCGACTTATACTCTTATAGTCCAAAAAATATGATATATTAACAGTATTGAATATTGTACATGCATATGTAATTAGCACTGTACATAGAGTGCATAAGCTCAAAATGAACTAAACTAAACATAGGCAATTATCTTTTAAGGCTAACGATGATTACATTCACACAGAACGTTGAGTAGCACCTCATTACAAAAACAGTGGAATATTGAGGCAAATTTGCGACAGCAGTCCGCAAGGGGTTAATTAAGTGCAACACACATATACAGCAGCAATAGTAGATGTGATATGTGTTCCAGTCCACACAGAACAATGATGCACTGAAGGCAGCTGTGCTCACCTCCATATGGCTGCCACTCTTCACAGGACTAACTGGGGGTCGGCTAATGGGATTATGTGGGTTGGAAGCCCTCATAAATGAAGTCCCTGGTGAGGAGCGGGGAGCCCCAGCTATCCCTTAACCCTCTTTAAAGCCTTGCCTTTCACAGTCAGTCAGACAGCCATGCTAAGACTGCACCGGCTCGACTGCTGGGCTCAGGACCCGTGCTCGGGGCGCTGGCTGATGTAAGCGGGATGGCATTTCCCTTTGTAGCAAAAATGAAATTTATATTAATTTTCTTAAGATTATTTCCAAAGCAGTGGGATTTTATTACATTGTACTTTTGAGATGGGCCGCGAAGTTAAAGGCCATGGGTCACATGCGAACCCACAGAGTCACATGGCTTCACTGTTGACATTTTCTTCACTACATTCTTGTGTTGTAATCTTTAAATTTGACAAATTACAAAAGCACAAGTACAACCTTTGTTGGTCTGTGCTTTTTATTGTTTACCATGTTGGTATGTGTCACTTAATTACCATTGTTGGTATGTAATTACTGTTAAATATATTGTATTATAAGTTATGTAGACTATTGTTTAGATAGTTAGTATGTGTAATAGACATCAGTTTTCTTAATCTGTTTATTATCTGTTATTTACATTATTAGGACTCTGAACAGATGTAACTTTATTATTAAGGAAGTGAAAGTAATGTGTTGTATAAATGTGAGATGGGGGTGGGATTTAATACATTTTCCTATTCCCACTCCAATTTGGGCAGTACTTATTGAATTTATTTTATTATTACTATTGTACATGGCAATTACTATATTGTCTTAATCATCTTTATTTATTAATGTATTTGCTCTGCTATTAGTTCCTTGTACACATAAAATGCTTTGTCTTTTTCTGTTCAAAAAATAAAGACATAAATGAATGAATGAAACAAATCACTCTAAGTCAACAAGTTTTTATGTCCTCTGGGTTTTTTTTTTCTGAAAAGCTGTTTTGCAGTGAGGTTTATTTTATGTAGAAACTAAATTGGAGGTGAATCTAGGCATGTGGTATTATTATCTTCCAGTAGTGTAATTCTGAAGGTTTGGGGTTTGTTGAGTTCACAGAAATGCCAAATGTAGGAGGGTTTTAGTTGAACAGTCATTTAGTGTGTTACCTAAGTAACTCTATTGTGGATGCTTCTTATCCACACTCGCACTGTCACACTCAGAAAATGCACTTTTACATCAGAATCAAAACACTTTATTAATCCCAGGGGGAAATTATTGGGTGCTGCAGTCGCTCCATCCAAGTATAATAAAAAGTAGCAAGAAAGAAGTGATCCAGACAATAGAAAATGATGTACAGGTTATGTATATTTCTATAATTATCATATTGGTAATACTCTGTCTTTTGCATATTTTACAAATTGCTGTGTTAAATGTGTTTCACTAGAGTATTTTAATATGTATATTTGAAATACATAGCTATGTCTATGTTTGTGTATTTAGAGCCATAATTGCTATATTTGGTAAATAAATATATGTACTAAATACATTCAAATACAGTTGAAATACTCTATTAAGACACATTTAAAACAGCAATTTATAAAATATCTATAAGACGGTATAATTACCAATATGACAATTATAGAAATATACATAATAAGTGTGTGAGGATGTATTAGAACTAGTGCATTGACTCCTGGGAATCCAGAAGCAGAAGAGTTGATAAAATGGGGAGCTGACTTTTATTAGAAGTCAGTCATAACTTGAGTAAAAGTGAACTTGCTGAGTTTGTCGGTGTCAGTGATGATAGTTGTTTATTCATAATTATATATTTGTTTAAAGAACTTTACGTCATTACTGTATGACTTCATCACGTTCACATTAGTTGATGTGTGCGCTTAGAGGCCTGTAGATTGAAAAGAAAATGTTGTAAGATTAAAATGTGAATAACCTTTGAAAGAAACGACTTTTTCTGACAATTTGAGATATAATTTGTTGCTTAAATAAATGTTTTTAATAACTATAGTTATATATCTATAATAGATGAAAGGGTTCTATTTGTCATCTTCTCTTTTTCTTTATTTTAATTGATTAGTGTTTTTGTTTTATTGATTATGTTTTACTTGTAATTGTGTGTTTTAAATTTGTCTTGTCTATTTCTGTAAAGCACTTGGAATTGCCCTGTGTATGAATTGTGCTTTACAAATAAATTTGCCTTGCTCTGCGTTGCCTAAATGCAAGAAATGTGAGAGTTATAATGATTTGTTTGTAGAGTTTGTAACATGACTCCTTATGGCGGAAACGTGGGTTTCTGTTAAATTCACTGAGAAACCACCTGTCAATCAAACTGATCTCATCCATAATTGTACATACCTATCTGAAACATTCTTGAAGGTGAAGCTTGTGGAGAGTCTTCTGAATGTATCGATGTAATAAAATATGGAAAAAAAGTCAGAATTGAATAAGCAGTGATTGTGTCAAATATGTTACTGATAGAAATTTAACACTGGAGTGAATGAGAGAAAATCAGCACTCTGTGCACTTAGAGGTCTGTAGATAAAAAAAATAAATGTTTTAAGACTTAAATGCAAATTGTCTTTGAAATAAAAGACTTTCTCCAACATTTTGATGTATACATTTTTGCTGAAATTGCAGAAATGTGAGAGCTTATTTGGAGAATTATTTGGAGATTTTCTAACATAAAAACCAACCCTCTCCACTCTAAATTAGAGGGGGGATGATTTCAGTCAATCAGCTGTCAGCATTCTGTTCCCTATGTGTGTGTATGGGGTTTGTGTATTGCATTAACAACTCAAAACCTATTGAATATTGATGGTATCAATGAGCAGTTGTCACCTGTCTGATCCTTGACCCAAAATACATAAGTACTCCAAAAGGCAAAGGCTGGCTCTTTCTGGTTTTTCATTTTTAAAGCAGACACACACACAGAGGTCACTTGGCTTTTATAATATAGACATTTTTGATTTCCCGATGGATGCCTGCGTTAGGTTTACTAAGAGTGTGTTTCTGATTCTGTGTTCCTGTAGAAACGTGAGCTCTGATGGTGCAGAAGCTCGGCGCAGACTGAGGGAATGCGAGGGATTGGTGGACGCCCTTCTGCACGCTCTGCAGTCAGCTGTAGGAAAGAAAGACATGGACAACAAGGTAGGCCACACCCTGTCCTACATACTAAAGCCCAATAACTAATTATACTTGGAATGAACTGCAAAGTCAACAGCAGATAACATGTCCTTGGTTTCCTCCTAGTCTGTGGAGAACTGTGTTTGCATCATGAGGAACCTGTCCTACCACGTCCACAAAGAGGTTCCAGGGGCCGAGAAGTTCCAGGATCCATCAGCGCTCCAGGCCCCCGGCTCAGCAGGCCCACAGAGGAAGAAAAAGGATGACGCTGGATGCTTCGGAGGCAAGAAAGCCAAAGGTGAGTCATATATCAAAATCGAACTTGAATAGAATACAAACACAAGAGCAGAATCGACAGAAACTAGTATGAAATTAAATTAATTATGGTGTTTTTCATTCTATAATCATCGCAAGGCTTTAGATGAGCAATTATTTTTCAGAGGTGTTACATAAATGCTTCACCCTAATTATTGTTTTCAGCCTCTATAAAAATACATATTCAAACAATGACTGTAATGTGGAAATGACAGAGGGTTGCAGCAGAGATGCCATGAGCTGCTGTTTTTATCCTTGTTGCATTTTCGTGGCTGGTCATATACAAATTCTTTTTGGCTACGATCATGTCATTAGGAAAGATCTGTCACATGTAATGGCAGGATTTTGCAATGTGTCTTGAAAATACATTTAACTTCATCTTGTTTCAAAGAAAAAAAAAAGTATTTTTAAATACACAGTTTAACTGAACACCTGTCTGTTCTCTGCAGCACCTTATAGGATCCTAAATAAAATGTATCATGAGGTTCAATTCCATGGAATGGTGTAAATGTTAACAACACACAAATTAATTACAGTAGAAATGTAATTTAACAGACAGTGCATAGGTAGGACTACCTTTTTCCTTCTGTTTCAAAACCATTGTGAGACTGCCTCTGTTTAGTGATTTCTAGAGTAGAGGAAAGTGGAATAGAATAGAATAGAATAGAATAGAATAGAATAGAATAGAATAGAAAAATAGTGTTTAGTGACTTATAGAATAGAATAGAATAGAATAGAATAGAATAGAATAGAATAGAATAGAATAGAATAGAATAGAATAGAATAGAATAGTGTTTAGTGACTTATACAATAGAATTGAACAGAACAAGTCTTTATTGTCATTGTCACAGGAACAATAAAATTCATTTTAGCAGCTCTGTTCTGTTGAGCAGCAAAAACACACTATAAAAATGTCACACAAAATACTGAAAAATGTAGGCCTGTGCAAAAAGCTAAGGGATAAAATATTAAGTATACAAATGCCACTACAGTACGACTAAAACCACTTAAATATACAAAAGCTAACTCTATACTACAGACGAGAAATATGTGCAACAAATAAGGATGTGTACAGGTAAGGTAAAGGAAACGAGGTGCATGTGTTGGACATTTATCTCTGCGCATGAGGCGCTTTTTGTCATTATTGAGTCTCCTTAACAGATGTGCCATGTTTGTGTTGTTCGCTGCGTCTTAATCAGCATGCTCCCTGACTGTTAGCTAAACGACGCCGTTATCTCCCTGCTGTACAACAATAATGGCGGCCATTAATCAGTCAGCCAATGAGGTGTGACCCACCAGCCAGTGACCCTTGACTTGGAACGACTCATCGGAGAATCATCGGCGGTCCCCGGGTCAGGACGGCGCCGACGTTTCCACATATACAAACTTATGAAGGAAACCAATTAACCACGTGAATTCATGCGCACTCACGCTTTGACTAATGAGATGTGTTTAGCTGCTGCGGTGCCTGAAGGTGTTCTTTGAAAGCGAAGAAGGTACAGGTGCAGAAACATTAAAAGAGCACCGAGGCGGGTTGTTAAGCAACCCTGTCGGCAATATGTTAAGTAATTTTGTTTCTTTAAGTGGGCTAAGTTTGCCGTCCTCTTCCATTTAATGTCACATTCAGTATGAAATATACCATTATGATCAACACATCCTCAGCAGCTTAAGCTTTGTTTCAGCTTTAAGCACTTTGACTCGTAGTTGTTATTTCCACTTTACCGTCTCCTTTTCCATGTAGTGATTTAAATGAAACGCTTATAGAAATTCTGGCAACTCACGCTGTTGTTATGCACATGTTTTACCGTGACTGTTCTGTCCTTCTGTCTGATGGCGCTCAATTTTCCCCTTATTTTTCAATTTCTTCCACATTGCTTGCTCGCTGGCTAACCCTCAAATCTTTTGTCATTTTCTTTTATTTCAACCACTTTTCTTGCTATTTGACTATTTCTTTTTTTTTTCTCTCTCTCTCTCTGAAAAGCTTTCCTACTGTTGCCAGCTTTTTGAACTTGCTACCTAAGGACTGCAAATGGCTTCCTCTCTTGCCTCTTTTCTATCTAGAAAAAAAAAAAAGGCACCCTTCTTTTTTCTCTCGTTGCTCCTTCTCCCTTTTCTTTATTGTGGACTTTTTCTCCTTAACTGACACTCTCTCACCTCTCCCATTCAGTAAAAGATGACCCTTTTTTTTTTTTTGTGAGAGCTGTTCACATGTACTACACATTTCCCAGACAGTTGCACACACGCCTTTTTCACCATAACTCTCCTTCTTTTCTCCCTGCTTTGTGTTTTATGGCATTGCTGCTGCTTCCTTGGCTAACTATAGAGGAATGGTTTAATCAAGGTGAGTGTCCCTTCTTCAAACCTCCTCCCTTGTCTCCCCCTTCCTCCTCCTCCTCCTCCTCCCCTTTACCTCCTCCCTCCTCCCTCACCTTCTTCCCCTCTGGCTATAGAATATAGTTAGAACTAGTTTTGGGTGTCCTCCAAAAAACCCTAAAAGTTCTACGGACTTCTGAAATGTGGGGGGGTTTTCACTCATTTCGCATGCATCCCGTCACCATAGCTACCAACCGTAGCACCGAGTATTATAGTCCCCACCCCTCCCAGTTTTCACAGTGTGTTAGGAATAGCTGAAAGGTAAAAGCAGCAATTGGTGAAGCAGGTGAGTCTGGCAGGCTAGAGTAGAGCTTGACTTATCAAATGAAACCATTTTTTTTCTTTTTTTTTTTATCTCTATACCTGTTTGAACTTCAGGCAAAACTAATCCCAACAGCAATGGCAAATTATCAGTTATTGATCGACTTTATCATTGCAATTGAAGCCGTATCTTTTTGTCAGTTTTAGGCATATATGTCAAGCTCTGCTGCAGACCCTGTTAGTGTGTGTATGTGTGTGTGTTTTTGTGAGTAATGGCAAGATTTTTTTGCCATTTCTAATCCTAATATTTGGGATGATTTAGACCAGGGGTGGCCACATTAAGCCAATTTACGTAGATCTGAAGTGGGCCGCACCAGTAAAATGATAACATAATAATATATAAATAATGTCAACTCCAAACTTTCCTTTTTGTTTTAGAGTGAAAAAAGTAAAATTATGGGATGAAAATGTTTACATCTACCAATTATCTTTTAAACCAATGTGAATAACATGAATAAACTGAAATTTCTTAAGAAAACTAAGTGCAATTTTAACAATAGAATGCCTCGGTTTATCATTTACAGATCACAGTGGATCTACAAATGCACACAACATTTAATAACAGGTAGAATATCGGAAAACTTACACTTCAAACATTTCAAAATGTTCATATTGGTTTAAGTTATTCACATTTTTTGTGAAATGATACTTTGTTTTAGTGTAAACACAGTAAAATGACAGAAAAATGTTTACATTTACAGAGAGAGAAAAATTTGGCGTTTTTATATGTTATTATAATGATATTTTAATGATTTGACCCACTTTGAGATTAAATTGGCCTGTATGTGAAACCTGAACTAAAATGATTAATATCTTCAGTGTAATTTTTGCATTTCACAAATTCATCCGACAGACCGGATTGGACCCTTTGATGGGCTGGATTTGGCCCCCGGGCCGCATGTTTGAGACCTCTCTTTTAGACTGTATAGTAAAACTAGTATGTCATATCTAATTAGACCAGAGTTGCTTGGTTTGTGCATTTAAATGTGTAGCAGCACAAGATTTTCTGTCCAATGTAATATTTTCCTGTGCCATCTGCTGCAGGTTCTGTTAGAGTTATCATAAAAGTATCGTGTTGAGTTTTCACTAGTAGTAACACTGTGGAGTAATGTGAAATGATGATTATGTTCCCATTATATGTATCTTGGGGACATAGGATAGTGAATGAATAATGGATCAATAATATAAAGTGCTTTGGGTGCCTTGAAAAGTACTATAGAAATCTAACAATTATTATTATTGTTGTTATTATTATTATTATGTTGTTGTTGTGTCTGTGCATGAAGATTGGTATGCGTGGACTGAGAGTACAAGGACGATCTAAGAAAAATATGGCAGGACTGATAAAATGTTGGAATGGCCGGAATGACAGCTACCATGCATATATGCAAACAACGCAGGCTTCACATTACTCAAAGAAAATAACTTTTCACATGGTTTGTGGGACAAGTAACACACTAATATCTCTTTTAGGTTTCAAGGATATGCACAATGCCATGTGGTAAACAACGCTGACTTTTAACATAACTTTGTTTACTTAGAAAAAAACGGCAAAGGGCACCTTTAAAGGAACTGTCTGTGGACTAATGTAGACGAAAATGATAGGAAAATAAAACTGAAGCAAGGAATATGTCAAGTTTAGCTAGCTGATATAGTAAACAGTGTATATTTGGGTTCTATACAGCTCAGTATATACCACCACATGCATTTTATATGTATAGGCATTCAAATATAAAAATTTAATGGAATGTTAATCCATATGGGAGTCATGTATATTGTAGAAACAGAGCTTCCGCTATGTAATCGCACATATGTCACGTATTTGGTGGTGCATCATAAATGAGACAGACAGCCCTGATCTGTTGATGTAAGATGTTCAGTTTTCTCTAACATTGGTTTTGGCGTCCTAACTGTACAAGCTTGTTCCCTGAAGAGAAGTAGAAACTCAGTCCAGACGGAGCGCCTCCTAATGTCATCCTACCCAACCCCAGTGACCGGAAATTTCATTTCCATCTAACTGAGGAGCTGGCCTTTTCTGTCTGTGTATCACTGAACTGTCTCGTGGGTTTGTCCATGTGCATGTGAGAAGACCATTATTAGCTGGCTGTACGCAATCACTCGACCACGCCATCCCACTCCATTTCCCCTCTGACATTGCATTATTCAGGGTGTTTGCCTTCCCAGGAGGTACTGAGAAAGTGTATGTATGTCGGTCTGGAACATGTGAAGATGTAACTAAATATGTGCACGTTTGTATGTGTGGTCTTTCAATCACCCAGTCTGTACTTTGGTATTGTACACACGCCTGGTCATCTAAGAGAATACAGTCACTTTTGTCAGCAGAGAGTGTAAAATCTACATGTGTGTTGGATATATCACCTCTGTAGCTTTCTGTACCATGCTCATACAACATTCATGCTTTCCTGTCTAGACCTGAATTAGACTGATATCTCAGTTTACCTTAGCTGTTAAAGTACAGGATGTTGTTTTGTCCACCCCTCATTGAAATCCCCTTCATGTAAGCAGGTGAAAACCAGTGTATTTGATTTGAGTGGTGTTTTAAATTGTTTTAGAGGGATTTGATCAGAATCCAATCCTGGAAAATATTTAGTAAGCATTCAGTTTAATGAGACTGAAGATATCCATATCGGTCTAACCCTGGTCTTAGACATGATCCAGGTATAACCCTGACTTCATCCACTTATTCTGTCCTCTACACAGGTAGAAAAAATGGTGAGAACGACAAAAACTACGACACGTTGGATCTGCCCAAACGCGCTGAACCGACAAAAGGTAGGCCCCCTGTGTGACACCCGAACCATCCGTCTATCACGCCGTCACTCTGGAGTGACAATATCCCAGGGGAGGCCAGAATGAAAATAACTCACCTCATGTTACACAAAGAAGGGGAAATCAGCCCCATCTTTGACAACAACGCTGTGTTGTTGTTTGGTGAAGAAAGGTCAGGTGTTGTTGGCCGACGATGCTTTGACAAGACTGTCTGATAATTCCGCTTTTTCTGGAATCAACTTTTAAATAAGCTTTTAATTTAGTTTCATTTGGAGAGACTATTGTTATCAGCTTGTGAGAGATCAACTCCGAAAGACATCTTTTTGTTTAATACGACAACAATGCACAAAGCACAAAAGGCGATTAAAAGAAGTCTGCTATTGTATGCAGCGTTTCATCACGTTTGACACTAAATGGCTGACATTGTTTTAGTTGTTCTCTTAAACTGAGAAACTTTTAAGAAATGTTAACAGCAGAAGACCCCTCCTGCCCATGTTCATTGGATTAGAGAGGTGATGTTGGGATTGGATCTGGAAAACATTGGGTATACAGTACATTAGGGCTGCGCGATATTGGAAAAAACTGACATTGTGAATTTTTGTAACCCTAGGATATATATATATTGCAATATGAAAAATTACTCAGGAGGATATAATAGTTGTGTGGTGCCGACGTAAATGGGTCAAACAAATTAGTCATGTTTCCTCTCATTGTGTCGACAGGGGTAAGACACTGTCGACACAGAACACATGTTTCAGTTCCATCCTTCTGTAGCAGTAATAATTCCACATAACTGACGTTTATTTTATTTTTGGTGATTTTCTTTATTTTCTGTGATATTCTTCTTTGTCTTCTGTGATTTTCTTCTTTGTTAATTTCTTCTTCATTTTTGGTGATATTTGTTTAAGGTGATTTTCTTTTTTGTTTTTGGTGATTTTCCCTCTTCATTTTCAGTGATTTTCTTCGTCATTTTTGGTGATTTTCTTAACTGTTTTCTGTGAATTTCTCTTGTTCGTTGCTCATTTTTTCAATATTGTTACCAGCGACTCACTCCACATGCAGGGGCATGGTCTGTTTCTGCAAATTGAATGACTGTGATTGGTGGATTGCTGTGCTCAGTGTGTCGGGTACCTTTCAAATTAGATGAGAACACGTTGAGTTCATTTCCCTCCTATATTGCAGGACCTGCGATGTGACTATTACACATATGTATATTGTGATGATGATGCTCAAGCAATATATTGTGCAGCTCTACAGTACATGTTTTGAAGGATAAATATGACAGAACCTGGTCACAGCTGCCTTTTGCCTGACTCATTATTTTAATTTATTAACATATTTATTTTTCTTTCTTTCTGTTTGACTGCCATCTTAGTCTTCCTAATGCCCATATTCTGATTATTGGGATTTTTTTTAATATGCTAGAGGTCCAGAATGTTGGTGTTATGACCAGCACAGATTGGTTTGAGTCTTTTTTGTCTGTGTCTGTTTTTTTGTACTTGAGTATATTTGTCTTCTTCTTCTTGCGGTGTTCTGTTTTCCCATTTGATACGTTAGGGTGTATGTGGATGTGTTTGTGTGTGCCACCTTGAATGGACTGGGGGGCAAGTCCACAACTCTTGTAAGAAATGCTTAAATAATGATGTCAATTTTGTCGATATGGAAAAATGATAAATAAAATTGTGAAAAAAAAAAAGACAAAGAAATGTTAACAGCTACATAGGACTGTCTCATTTGGCTGATATAGTCAGTTAAATACCTGTAAAATCCAAAAGTCCTTCAAATTCACCATGAAGGTGGCCTGCTTAGTGATTTGCAGCTTTGTCCTGAGGGCCTATGCACATAAACAGCGATGTAACAGCAATACCTCAAAAACTCTACAAAAATCTGTCCACACTAAAAGCTGCCCATCTTTAACTGAGTCTGCAAACTCACAGTAAAGTATCTAGATCTGAACTTCAGCCCTGGATTTATTTTGTAACATAGCATAGCAACCATTATGTCAACATCACACAAAGCAGTATAGATTATTTTTCTCGTGGCACTGAACAGTTGAATGCACTGCTGTCAGAAACATTTGAAATAAAGTCATAATAGCCAAAGAAGTGTACGCGACCTCGATGGTGTTTCTTATTGTCTTCATGTTTTTTCACCCATTGGAAAGACTTTCCTTTGTATCTGCTGAGATTAAATTGCCATACATGGGTTCTTTGGAGCATAATTGTGTTTGGTACTCAGTGATAGCATATAGACCCACAGGGAAGGTCCAACTTTTTTTTTTTTTTTAATTCAAATTTTTATCCAGAACAGTTTTACAATTAAAGAACATCGCAGCTGAAAATACACAGTTCTTTTTTGTTGCAGGAAATTAATAAAAATTAAATTAAACAAACACATATAGTTACTTCTGTGCATTCACATATTCATAAATTAGGACATGTCCATGATATACATAAAAAAAACAAACTAAAACATAGAAACAAAACCAGTAATAATATTTAAATAAATCTGAAAA
>JAPTGZ010000028.1:16746079-16758547 GCA_029814645.1 Fowleria isostigma | reverse complement strand
CTGTTGGTGGGTTTCTGCCTTGTATTACATTGTATTATAAACTTTTAAAAAGATAGAGTCATTCAAAAATGGTTTTGATTTCCTAGAGGAGTAAAGTTGTTAATGCTTTGGTAGCGAGCAGAGGCGATCCACAGTGACAGAATGTATTATGTTAATTTTACTAATACCCAGAGGCAAATATTACGCTTGTTAAACATAATGGAAAAATACTGGTTTGTAGAGTATAAATTTGGTGTGTTTTCAATAAATCATGCCTGGAAAGAAGGTGCTGATTGCCTGTGTGTCTCATTTCATGTCAGACTTCATTAAGGAATGTTACGCTACAGTTTAACTATAAAATTGAAGGTGTGAAGAAATCATTTCTGTCCTGCAAGGCAGCAATACCCATTACTGATAATTCTTTTTAAAATTGCATATTGCAGTTTATTGGATTTGCAAAACTGTTATTCCTGTTACTGATGGTGATTCAGGTTTATTTAGAAAGTTTGATAACATGGCAAAGAATAATCCATTTATTCCTTTGTTTTGGAGTAGAGGGCAAACTATCTTAGATGTCCATGTTTTACCATTCACACCTGAAAACTGCAAAACTCTAGTTTTTACTTCTCATGACTAGTAGTAAGCACTGAAATATGGTTTAAGAAGAATACAGATATTTATTTCAGTACCAAAGGGTAAAAAATATTCTGTTTCTGGTTGTAAAATCCACTTAAAGTAAAATTTTCAAGGTAGTATTCAAGCTTATAGTTACTGATGCATTAATGTTCATCTATTTATTATTTTGAAAAAAAAAGAGACTTATTTAAATGACTATATTATACTTAAATGCTTAGTAACACATCATCAGTACATAACTTATTACATCATAGGCAAGTAATAATATGAATCTGCAAACTAGCAATGCAATGAAGAAGAATTGTGTAATATTAGTATCCAAAATGTGGTGATGTATAAAGTGGCAGAGAATGGGAATACTAATATGGAGTACAACTACATTCAAATTTGATTTGTGTGCTTTATTTGTATAAATACGATTCAAAATATTTAAAAAAAAAAAAAAAAAAAACCAAAAAAAAACCACACATTTATTATACAGGATAAATGTACACAAGAAATTAGACCCATTGGGAAAATTCGGAATGTATTCATTTTTAGTTTACCAGTATTTGAGTTATGACTTTTTGGGTTTCTGTTCAGGCAGTTCTTTAAGCAGCCCATGTCCGGTGGGGTCCTTTCATAACAACAATATGGCTGCCTTGTGTAGAGTCAAACACCGGTGGAAAAGAACTAACTGCTTCTACGTTTTATCCAGAAACCTAACAGGTAACACAGTCCTGCTTCAATATTAGTGCTTAGATACCTAGAATGAAACAAAACAGAGTTAACTGAAAAATAAAAATTAATTTTAATAGCCGTATTAACCAGCTGTGTTGAGTTCGAGGAGCTAATGAAGTAGGTATTGAGATGCAAATGTGCGTTTATAGGGATAAATGTACTTGTGAAGTACTAAATTGAGGTATTTTGCTTTGACTTTAATACATTTTGCTTTCCTATTCTATTGTACCTTAAAGGACGTTTTTTTGTCACGGGTAATGGCTTCTGTACAGGCTAACATTTTCCCATTTTTGTCAGTGCAAGCCACTTAAAAAGCTGCTATATTTTGTTTGTAGGATAAAATTATGAATTCTTAGAAAACTAATAGAATTCCTCGTAACAGTGGAAAGCTTTTTTTCTGTAACTTGTGGTTCTCAATGGAACAACGTCACAAACATGATGGAATGAATATGATGCAATGAATAGATTAAACCATCCTGTGTTGATCCATCCAATGATTTGTAAAATAGTCAAAATGAGATCAACATTACACATTTGCAGCAGAGAAATGCAAATTACATACTAATACATCCATAGTTTAGTGATATGGATGGACTGCATTACATGCGATAGTAAAACAGTTGCTATTTTACTTCAGAGTGACTATTATATTTCATATTTTAGGTCAATTTAGCTTTAGTTATAGCAGAATATTTTCAGTGTAGTCAATACAGTATGAGCTTCTTCTTCCAAAAGTTACTACATGAAGTATCGTTTAGAATCTTTAAATGACTAACTGTGTTTTTGTAGTGAAATATGACTATGATCTGGTGGTTATTGGTGGTGGTTCAGGAGGACTTGCTTGCTCCAAAGAAGGTGAGATCTTTAATCACCCCTTAACAGTTACATGTTATTGCTTTACTGTTATTGCTATTAGTTCTCTAACTGTAGCTTATATTTACAATTTTCAGCAGCACAATTGGGTCAGAAAGTTGCTGTTTTAGATTATGTGGAGCCGTCACTTAAAGGTAATGTCTTTTTTTTTTGAAACTTCAGTATCAGTTGCTACAAAACATAGCAAATAGTTTGGATATTTTCATTATTTTCTCATCTTATCAGGTACTAAGTGGGGCCTTGGTGGTACATGTGTCAATGTCGGCTGCATTCCTAAGAAGCTCATGCACCAGGCAGGTCTGCTTGGCACTGCAGTCAAAGATGCCAAAAAGTATGGCTGGCAGATCCCAGGGCCAATCCAGCATGACTGGTAAATGTGATCCTCCTCTGCCCTTGCAGTGTGCTGCTGTTAAGGACACAGGTTTCAGTCAAATTAGTAGTGGCTTAACAGCACCATCTAGTGATGTATTTGCTGTAGGGTAAATGCAGCGCCTGTAGGTAGAAATCAATGGACAGATTGATGTTGTAATTAACACTGTGTTTTCAAGGACCACCATGGCGGAGGCTGTTCAAAACCATGTCAGGTCTCTGAACTGGGGCCACCGGGTTCAGCTTCAGGACAAGTAAGTGACACCCCAATGGAGAGTAAGTATTGTATTCAACTCTATTCATGTGTTTTTTTCATAAGGTTGAATATATTCTTCAATATTAAAATAAGGCTATTCCTACAGGATTCTGTTGTGCATGTGTGGTGTCAAAAATCACCTCAGTCCTGATCCCGCTACTTCTTCATTTAGCATAGTTCTTGTATTTATATAATATGTACATACAAGAAATGGAGTGATAATTATCTTTCAGTCTGCTGTTTTTACTTAGTGTTCATTTTAAAGGTGTGAAATGTTGCTTAAGACTTCACATTTGTGTTCGTACATAGCAGAAAGATTGATAGTCCATGATCACATGCTGACTGAAGTGCTGGCTCGAGGGCAAACAGGTGTTCACCTCTTGTGAATGTGCTCAATACTCATCCAATCTTTGGCCCAGTGTATTAGTAATGGTTTCGATATGACATCACTTTATTTCAATTAACAATTAGCCACGAGAGGGTGAAACATTAAATTAATTTTCTATTTTTAATCAATGTAATTAAGTTGGGTTTTCCTGTGAGCAGTTAATTTGTATCATTATGAGTAGATTGCTGCTTAATGGTTTTACATAGATACTGTATTTAAAATGGCAGGCAGTAAAGAGGATTGTGTTAAAAGTGAATGTTTGCATTACTCAAATAAGCTCATACTTAGAGATTAAAAGGGATTTTTGTTTAACAAATTATTTTAAATAATATTATAATGTGATTTTGAACCATCAGCTCTAATAAATTAGGCCATATTTTATCTTAATAAAATTAAATGTATTGTATGTACAACAAAGGGAAATAAGTTTGATCTGAAAATACCAAATATATAATCACAATGGCCAAATTGTGGGAGTTTTCTATATGAATTATATTCATCATAATCCTCTGTATCCTTTACATTCCCTCTGGTAATAAAAAAATAAGTGTATTTTACTAAGACTGAACAAATATGCGTTTTATCTGCTTTCCTGGTCAACCTCATTATAGTGTGTAGTGCTGATTAGTAGAATGATTATAGGAAAGAAAGTGGATGGTTCAGAGTATTTGTAACGTTCTCATCAGTTATGTTGTCTCAATTATCACTGCAGTCTGCTGTTCATTTCCTGTTTTGCAGGAAGGTGAAATATCTGAACATCAAAGGGAGTCTGGTGGATGAACACACAGTTAGAGGACTGACTAAAGCAGGAAAGGAGGTGGGATCATTATCCATTAAAAATACTTCCTTCCCTAAATGTACTACAATAAATGTAATACAACACATTGAACATTTTTGATATTTAGCCTTGTTTTTTGACAGTTTTACTTAAGCATATATTGTATAAAAAGCATACCATTTTTTGTCTTTTCATTACATGCAGTACACATTTAGATGTATTTTGTCAGTTTATCCATTCATTGATTTTGCTTTTTAACCATAATGAACCCATTTGTCTTTACAGAACATTTTGAACACACACCACTTGCTTTTATTTGGCATTTCTTTGTTTTCTTAAGAATATCATTAACAGAGGCTCTTACCTGACATTTCCCTCTTCTTTCATACAGACGACCCTGACTGCCAAGAACATCGTGCTCGCCACAGGTGGACGCCCTAAATACCCCAAAAGTGTAAATATCAATATTATTAGCATTTTCAATGACTGGTTACCTGCTAGATCAACACTTGATCAAAAATAACTCTGTAATTTTTGGTGTGAGCTTGGAAGTGTTTATAAAGCATTACACTGGGAGACATACAGTAAAAATATGTACTATTCTCCTCATACTTCCAATAGATGGACTGTTAGTATTTTTATGGCTTTAATTCTTTTTTTTTTTTTTTTTTCAGGTTCCTGGGGCGATGGAGCATGGTATAACCAGTGATGACATATTCTGGTTGAAACAGTCACCTGGAAAAACGTGAGAACACATACGCTTAAATACATCCTGATAGTTACCCATCAGTGTCTTTTAACTTTATTCCCCAAAATTATATCAGATTAAAATGGACACATTAGAGTGAAGGTGTCACTGTGCATACATGGAGCCACAGGGGAAACAGAACCCTTGTAATATTAATGCTTTGCTTTATGTGCCAAGCTGCGTTTCTCATTGACACGACATGTCCGTATGTCACGCACTGTAATCATTCATCAGTGACATGTAGTTTGTTTTTCTCCCTTCCTGTCAGCCTGTCCTCGCCTCGTGATTCAGATTAGCAGCGTGCATCCTCACCTTTACAGAACAAGCCCTTTAATCCAGCCTTTTAGCAGCTGTCATCGCCTGGTTAATTGGTCTTTCCCTGACGTTTCCTCTTGGCAATACCTACAGACGGTGACTAGTGGTTGTGGTATACCTGGGCTGAGGTGTTTGTTTGTTATGTGCTGATGGAGGAGCGGAAATAATTATTCTGATATTCAAACTTCATATAAATCTAACATGTTTCTGCCTTGAGCATGGAAGTGTGCATTTTTTGGGTCTCAGGTCTTTGCAAATGCGAATTGTCGTTATTTTGCCTCGCAGTGTTGCTGCATTTTTCACATTAGCTGAATTGTGCTTGCTGATTCTCTCACATCGCCAGTTCGCTTATAATGTATAATGCAATCCATCATAAAAGTACTACACTTCAATGTGCTTTTCTGCTTTTTGAGCACTTGGTGGCAGTAGAAATTTGTCTAAAATGGGAAAAGCTTCCTCTGCAGGCTGTGGTGTTTACAGTCTCTGCACTGTATCAACCCTTAAACAATTACCAGTGTAACACTCGCCCACTCAGCAGTACAGTTTTGTATAGGAAGCAGAGTTATCCACTTAAGGAGACCACTTGAGTTCAGGAAGTCCTTTGATGCAAGAGTGAGATAGGAGGTGAAGTCCTTTGCCCCCCCTGCAGGCTGTGAGAGGTTTGATGTAGATTAGCAATAGCATTAGCTTTCTTCATAAGGGCACTAAACCACACACACACACACACACACACTACCTGCAGCTGACTATGTTGTTGTGATGCCGAGCTGTCAGCTGTACAGGTGAGGTCCGAGAGGCTGCTTCAGTGGGAGGGCTTCCAGGTGAGTGATGGGCATCTAATGGGCCTCGGAGCGCACACATACAAACCACACTGATAGATTTGGCCTCAGGTACTGAGCCCAAAGCTGGGCCTTATCATGCTACTGGGGGAAAACACAGAGCACGTGCCAGCAGGTCTTTGATATTGGCCGAAGGGAATACATTTAAGCTGTGCGGATGTCTTAAATGTCAAAATAAATTTATGGTCTGGAGTCAGAGTTGGATTTGCATCTCATGTTTTCAACAACATTTCTTACTGCACTTACCTCCCACCTTGTGACACACACACACACACAAACACACACACACACACAAAAGGTTGTTTTTTTATATCGGTGTTAAGGCTTCTGAAGAGCTGCCCAAGGTTAACAGGCGGCTCCCGACACTTGATAGTGAACCTCTTCTGTGGACTCACAAAGGCCTTGGCCAGAGTTCTTAACCACATGCTACCATTCCAGCGTCAGGAGCCAGGTCTCAAGAGTTTTACACTGTTTCTGTTTGTCGTCAAATTTGTTCTGATTTTAGTCCAGCTGGAATAATGACATGGGGAATACTGTTAAGAGCCTCACATTTTCTCACTTCTGAAGACTTCAGTAGATAATACTGTAACTCATATTTGACTTAATCTGACATAGTAGTTTGTTTAAAATGGAAACGTGGCCAAAGTGGAGAACAGAAAATGTATGTCTTACTACATTTTTTGTTGCTGATTTCATGACCACATATTGAACTTACTTTCCCTTTGTTTATAAGATTTTTAAAGCAGGAGATTATATTTTGAGGCCTGTAGTGTAATGTATGGTATATAGACTGGATATAATTGCATATGTCTTCATATATGTGTGTATATGTCTATAAGTAACTGATTGTTATTGTTTGTTGTATACCAAATGTAGTATATTTAGTAAATCACCTGTTTTCCTTTTATACTTGCTGAAGCAGATGCACTTACGTGTTGCATAATGGATCATCTAGACCAGTCCTTTTTTTGTGATGTATTATCATAATGGTAATCAAAACTGCAGTATTATAAGACAATGGATAAGCGATACTACAAGTTTATTTTCTGTTACTTCAGTCAAACCTGGTGTTCATAGCCCATCCAAATACGTGATAAAAAGTAGTAGAAAACTGACGCAGAAAATACCAGCACTGTGTCTAACTACTGACTGGGCCGACACACTGGAGCCCCAAACAAAGACCAGTTATTTAAAGTTCCTAAAATGGGCTCTGAGCATATTCACTGTCAACAAACTGACAATCTCACAGAGTTGGTTCCAGGTAATCAGTCAGCAGGATCAAACTAGAAAACTGATTCCAGCAAGAAAACATTTGCATGTTCTAAAATGAGCAAAGCAACGAGAAAAGACAGGAAAGCAAAGACAGAGAGGGGTTAACAATTAAAATATATGTATTATATTATTTAAAAATGAGCCTTGGGTATAACCAGCTACTGTTCTAATTATCCGTCTCTTAATAATTACACCAGGATGACTCCAAGTTAATCAAAAAAGTATTACAAAAATTAATGAGAGCCAATTCGCTATTAAGGCCTGGGCTGACCCGTGTAGAAAATAATCAAACACAATGTGGAATAAAGAGGGTGAGGGGAAAGCAGTGATGAAATTGTAGATTTAAGCAAAGCTCCCCGCCTAATTTTCTTTAAGCCGCTTCACAATGTGTGCTAAGTGTAGCTGTACATTACTGACCTGGGTAATATGTGGGTCTTGGGGCTTTTAAAACTCACTGTTAGTATGGGCAAGGGCAGGATGTGCCTTAGGCTCCCTAAGCTGTCAGGTGGAGAAGAACTAAAGGGGGGGTAAAAACAAGGGAAAGAAGGGGCCTCATCCATGTGGGTGACGGGCTTCACTCAGCAGCCTGATGCGTGGACTTGAGCCCCGAACATGGCACACCCCATCCGCAGGGATTAGCCTAAATGCTAGCAATTAGCCCTCCTCAACGCTGCAGATCTCAGAATTGTGATTCACCTGGACCACACACACTCGGCTTTGACTGTCCCTGTTTTCTGCTTGTACTTCACACCTCTATGCTTCTCTCTAAGGTTATAAAATTGAGTAACTCATCACCTCTGTGATTCTAGGATTTAAAGTAAACACTTTTAGCTTCACATTTGTTTTGTTTTGTTTGGCCAAAGTGCTCTGCACAAAATAACTGTCACATAGACCACTTCTGTACTTCACTCTACTAAAAAGCTTCTCTTTCTTTGTGTTTTGCAGACTAGTGGTTGGAGCCAGCTGTATCCTTTGTCTACCTAAGCGCTTGTAAAGGGAGCCACTGCTTCAGTCAGCTGGCACACTGATGGAAACATGCTGGCATGATATAGCTCCAAGAAATGCTGGTGAATGTCACATATACAGGGTGTGTGCTATTACATTGAGACCATTCAGGGCAGTTTTTAATCTCTGACATTATGTGGTTATCATTTTGTAAATAATGATAAGACATGTTGCTCTGTTGCTACTGTGTATAATAGTCAAAAAAGAACTGCACGCCTTAACCTGGTGTTTGTCAGATGTGGCTCTGGAGTGTGCAGGGTTCCTCACAGGCATTGGCTTGGACGCCACAGTAATGGTTCGTAGCATCGCCCTCCGGGGGTTCGATCAGGTATTGCAACATACTATTCCAGTTCTACCTGCAGTGACAGCTTTGCCATGATGAAGAATTTTATGAAGTATTTTGTTTGTTTCCTTACAGCAAATGGCAGGACTGGTGACAGACTATATGGAAGCTTATGGGACTAAGTTTACAATGGAGTGTGTCCCAAAAAGAGTGGAGAAACTGTCCTCGGGAGCACTGCAAGTTACCTGGACTGACACCAAGACAGGCCAAGAGCACAGAGATACCTATGACTCAGTTTTGTGGGCAGTGGGTGAGTATATGTGTGTTCTTCAAGTCCGTGAAATAGACAAAAAAATGTCAAAGTTACAGTAATCTGAATTTTAAGCCCTACAATGTATGAACAATAATTTTATCAGGTCACAAAGCCTGTGGAGAATAATGATGAATAATGAGGCCCAGGACACCATCTGAACTAAAATAGTCAAATTAATCCATAAGGACTCAGTGTGACATTTGTGGCACTTCCCAAATTAATTTTACTCTATATTTGACCATCATTATGTGGTTTTTTTGACATTTGTTGTAATGTCATCTTCTTTATTGTGTGTTTTTATTAAGTGAAAATTGGGTATTTTCCAATTTCTAATTTACAGCTTATGTAGATGTTCATAAAAGTTTAGAGTAAAGTTGAGGGTTATATAAGTGACTTTTCCAGTTGAATCTCTCATCAGTTGAACATAAAAACAGTGTGTCCATCCACTGTCATAGATCAACTCCATGGGTTTTACTGGTGAATCAATGTTGTAGAAGATGACGGTGTTTCCATGGTAACTGCAGAGCCTCTGAACATCCAAATGGGTCATATCTGACGACCATGAAAAGATGAATAACTGCATTTTACACCAAGTATTTACATGTATTAATGGATCATAATAAATGGTGGATGTTTGGTCTTTATGGGTTTAAAAAAAAAGGTTAAATTTAGAGGAAAATCTCATTTGGGAACTGACACAAAAGTAATGCTGGGTCTTTATGGGTTAACTCAGAACTCAGTCAAACATATAGCCACTGTAAAATTCACCAGTAAATGCCCGTCCTCACCCAGGTCTTTTCACGATTTAGTCAGATATCAACGTAAAATAGAACTTAAAAGTATTCACATTGGGTTTAAAAAGTGTTCAGTTTAAGTTGTTAAAACATGTCAGACCCACTTTGCATCAGACATCTAAATTTAGTCCAATATGCGTGCAGAATCTAGTCTTTTTTTTTTTTTCCTGCAGTGACTGTACGTGCCTGTTTCTCACTAATGTGACTAATTTCTCCCTGCCACCATCAGTTTCATTGTCAGCCCCAATAGAGTGCAGTGTCAGCAGATAGCAGAGGAATTAATGCTGAAAACAAAGTAATAAAGCCTGAGTGATGGGAATGGCCAGGGGAAGTGTTAATCACCCAAAGCTGGCTCTGTGGGTCTGTGGTGAGAGGGGCAGGATGCACCCAGGCACAGGGTCACCGTATCCCCCCCCTCCCCTTTGTTCTCTCCCCCTCTCTGGGCCTTCCTGCTCATGCCAGCCCTGCGGAAACCAACCCCGCATCTGTCACTGCCATCCCTGCCCGTAGCCCTCAGCCTGCCACCGCTACCAGCACTCCTCCTCCTCTGCTGTTCATTTTCTATCATATCATTCCACTTCTTGTGTTCCACCAGCAGTACCAGTAACAATGGATAGAACATCCGTCTGCGCCGCAGCCATCAGTTTGTTTATTCTGAGCGCTTTCAAAGACGCCAGTGCCTTCCAAAATCTGACTACCAGGCTTTTCCAGTGCCGCCTTCTGCTCAGTGTTGCTGTATAGTTGTGTGCATCGGTGGGGAGGGTCCTTCCCCTCTATGCGTGTGACAGCGACAAGGATGTGCGTGACCCCTTGGCTTAGATGACGTAGGTTCCCCCCCACATACACACATCATCTCACCGTGAGACTGGATGCTGAGGATGACATTTGCATTGAGTGTGTTTATCAGCAGGTGTTGGAACTTGCGTGAGATGCTGCAAACCCTCGTTTTAACCTTTAAACCAGGGGTGTCAAACATGCAGCCCAGGGGCCAAAAACAGCCCACCTAAGGGTCCGATCCGGCCCGCAGGATGAATTGGTGAAATACAAAAATTACAGAATTAAAGATATTAACAATTTAGCATGTTAAAATTATTTCAGATCAATTCAATCAAAAGTGGGTCAGACCAGAAAAATACTATCATAACAAACTATAAATAATAAAACCACAGGATTTTCGCATCATTTTAGAGTTTAAAAAAGTACAATTATGCAAAAAGCTTTAATTTACAGACTAGCCTTTTACAAAAAAAATGTGAAATCTTTTAACAATATTTTGTCTGTTATTAAATGGTTTGTGTATTTGTAGATCCACTGTGATCTGTAATTTGTAACAAATGTGAAAATGAGAAGCGGACGAAAAATAATGGCATATACTTGTAAATTGTAAAAATTGCCCTTTTTTCTAAATAATTTTCATTTTGTTCATGTTTTTCCACATTTCTTTTAAAGGATAGTTTGTAGTTGTAAACATTTTGAAAGAATAATTTTACTTTTTTCACTCTCAAACATAGAAGTTAGAAATAAACATTTTGGATTTGACATCATTTATATATCATTATGTTATTATTTTACTGGTCCGGCCCACTTTAGACCAAATTTGGCTGAATGTGGCCCCTGAACTAACATGAGTTTGACAGCCCTCCTTTAAATAATAGTAGAGCGGAGGTCTGACCCAACTTCAGCCGACAAGTGACATTTGGTGACATAATATTCTAGTGGTGAATTGTCTCATAGGTGAATGAATGAATGCATAATCTGTCATATGCTTATTCAGCGTTTCATGCATGATTTCACAGAAATGTGATCCTTATTTTTTTTTACGATTGCTTTGATTATTTACAATTATGTTGGAATGTATACATATTCAAAGAAGTTTGCACAAATGTATGTCTTAAAGTATATTTTAAATATTAAACATGTGTGCAAATAATCAATTAACCAAAACAGTACACATAGTTGTTATCTGTTGTCTAAGATTTGTGGAAAAAATAGTGAGAGAGACCCATCCTAAGTTTTCTTCAATTTTTTGTTTTTTAATGCCTAGTCCAGCTAAATTAACATTTGTTTGGATAAATATAATGATAACAACAAAAATAGCTCATAAGAGTTTAATTTAAGAGCTGATATCTATCAATTTTCCATGCTTTTCTTAATAATAACCAAAATCACATAAGTTCATACATCAATATCTATGACATTGTACTGACAAAAACAGTGCCTTTAGACATTCCATGTTTTCTCTTCTGTCCGTTTTAGTCACATGATACACACAGGAGTTAGTATTTGGTTGCATAACCATTGGTTTTAATGGTCCAATAATTTTTTGTGCAACAGTAATGTTTACTTGG
The DNA here is from genome assembly GCA_029814645.1 of Fowleria isostigma. NCBI lineage: Eukaryota > Metazoa > Chordata > Actinopteri > Kurtiformes > Apogonidae > Fowleria > Fowleria isostigma. The sequence continues at coordinate 16,746,631 of JAPTGZ010000028.1, read as the reverse complement.
AGTGGGGCTGGGAGAAGATTTATGATATCATAGAGTTGAGAAACTACAGTTTATGCCACTTTTTCTATTCGAGTTCTGCAAGTTAAAGTGTATGTGTGTGGTTGGTCAGTTAAGAACACTATCGATGTATGTACCTAAGATGCAAATCAGATCAAATGAATGACCAATTTATGTAGAAATCTAAGAAATTTCAAAGGGTTTCCATACTTTTTGTTGTCTCCATATCTCAAATACTGTCAGTTCTTTGTACAGGAACTATTGGAATGTTTCCACATCTTGCAAACTCTTATTTGGTTAAATGTTAATTTTTTTTTTGTTGCACAAAACATAGTGCTATGTTGTTGTATGTTAAACTAAGAAGGCGTTATTTCAATCAGATTTGAGGTAAATGGTGGCTTATTTGCTGTACTACTGTTATATTACTATACTATGACAGTTTTCTTAAAATTAGATGTAATATTCTTAAAAAATATAACAGTTTATTCAATTATAACCCCCTGTATCCTGATGCATGTCACATCAGATTTTTGCATACAGACAGCACTCCAAGAA
>JAPTGZ010000028.1:16726944-16737442 GCA_029814645.1 Fowleria isostigma | reverse complement strand
AAAAGGAAAGGTGCACAAGGGGAGATCATGAAGGGATTAGATTATGTTAAAAACTACTAATAAATGTAGAAACAATGAGAATGGAATGACGTCAAAGGTAAAGTTTAGCTTAGCACAAAATCTGGTTGTAAAGGTTGAATATAATCGACCCATTTGGTCCAAAGTTCAATGAAAAGGGTTTTCTTCAGTCGAAGTGAAAAACTAATTCTCTCCATTAAATAAATGTCATTCACTATATTTCTCTAGTCCTGAATGACTGGGGGGTTTAGGAAGAAACCATTGTCTGGTGAGGGCTTTTTTTGCAGGCAACTAGCAAAATGTTAAATAAATATTGATCAGATCGCCTTCCACTAAAATCAGCATTTCCTAGAAATATTTGTCAGTTTGACCCTGAATAATCATTTTAAACCACATGAAAACATCCAGTTTGTACGACTCACACAGGAAGGAAAATCCACTTTCAAACTTAAAAGAAATATTGATTTGACTTAATCACTCTAGTTATTGACATCATTCTTATCATGATAATATCTCAAATCAGCAGGGATGGAAAGTCCTATTAGCTGTATGTATGACGTGTCTCCATATTTTTCTCCATATAATGTATGAAAATGTGCAAAACAAGAACTATAAAGATATCATCCCCTTATTAAAACAAAAAAAAAGTAATTTTTACCTTTGAAGTAATGCAAATCAACATTTAACCATACAAATTCATTTTTTATCCAAAACATTCCTTGCATTCTAAACATCTATGTCTGTGTTATGAAACTGTCATGAAGGTTTGCAGTGAGTCACATGTAAAAAGGAAGAATAAACGATCAGCAGACTGTAAAAAATGCATGTAAACTAAGGCTACATGATATTGGAAAAAACTGACAATGCAATTTTTTTTTAACCTTGCATTATATATATATACGATATAAAAATTACTCAGGGGCATATAATAACTGTGTGGTGCCGATGTACATGCACTGTAAGCCCAGACAAGTTAAGTGTACTTAGAAAAAAAAAGAAAGAGAGAAAAGTGGTTGCCTTTAAAAAATTAAGTAATGATTAATGAACTTTTTTAAGTACATTTCATTTCAAATCTTTTAACATTTTTAGTTAAATTAACTTGAAATTTAGTGCATTGAACTGCATTGTTTAAGTGTAATTATTATGCAAAGCAGTTAATACTACAAAAGATTTTGTTAAATGTATGTAAAAAGTTCATTAATCATAACTCAGTTTTTTAAGGCAATACTTTTTCTTAATTTTTTAAGTAAACTCAACTTATCCAGGCTTACAGTGTATGTAATACTGTACTTACACTGCAAAAAAGATTTCTGTGGGAAAAAAAAGCCTTATTTCTAGAACATTTGTCTTATTTTTCATTAAACTGGGAAAAAAGTTTGCCAAGAAATGTTTGAACAAGGAAAAATATTCTTATTTAGAGCTATGTATATTCTATTGGTCCTACATTACAGGACCTACGATGTGACTATTGTGCACACGTACATTGCAATGATGATGCTCAAACAATATATTGTGCAGCTCTAGTGTAAACTCAAAAAACCATTTGAATTTGCATGGTGGACATCCTAAAATGAATAATATGAATGAATGAATGAGGCTTTATTGTCATTGCACATGTTACAAAGCAACAGAGCAACGATATTGTGTTGTATCTGTTTATATAAAACGGTGCAAATAGGTCTTGGCCAAAGATTAAGTGAAGCTGTTCATTCCCACCTACATATAATCGTTGGCATCCAAAATACAAGCCACCGTGTTAATACTAGTTATTCCTGCTGCATGTAATGTCAGTGTTGTTTTTTCACCAAGACCAGCTGTGTGCTTCCTTCCTGCCTCCCAGGCCTCATGAGAGACACACACACACGGAGCGTCTTTCTGACTGACGGCTCGCTTTGATGAGTCGTACTTCACCTCAATCTGTCTGTCAGCTTTTCACAGCAGCGGAACGTTTTTTTTCCCCCCTCTAACACAGTGGGGAGGGGCTTGATATCTCCATCAGTTGTTATTTTATGCTTATTTTAATTTCTCTCTGACTGATGCATACGAGCGCCAAGAAACGCATTATAATGACGCAAGTTATCTGGCGCGTAAACACTTACCGGAATACCGAAGCACAAATGCACATACATGCAGAGGTGTTTTTGGACAACAGGATATGTGGCGGTGATCTAACAGGTTTAAGTCATGCTTTTAGAATTGCCCTCCAGCCTTACTGTTTCCTGTACTGTTCAGATGTATGTGTACGCATGCAAGTGTTTGGCACACATCCTGGACAATAAAGTAAAAAAAAAAAAAAAAAAAATACACAGAGGAAAGTTTTGGTTTTTTTTTTATGTTTAATGCATTTCCTGCTTAGGTCCATCACTGACTAATTTTTCATCAACTTGTGTTTGTTTGTGGTGTGGAGACATACAGTGCTCAGCATAAATGAGTACACCCCAACAGATTTGTCACAAAACCTTTAGTTTTCTTTGAGAATCAACATTTTCTATGGGACATTCTACAACATGTCATTTCTAAGTGAAGGAAATGTTCTGTAAAACTCAGTTTTGGCCAATTTTTTTAAACTGTGCTTATGTTCATCGGGCTATTGATTAAAATCTTACTTTTCAAAGAGGGTGTACTCATTTATACTGAGTACTGTATCTACAGGAGAGAGTGAATTATGTCATATATTCTATACAACAGTTCTCAGTAACCCCCTCCCTTTCACACCATGTACAACCACAATGTAAATATGTGTATAATATTTAACTTTATGCCTATTCTATTTTATTTAAATACCAAACTTGTTATTATTTCCTCTTTATATTTCATTTCTTTGTGGTTTTTCTGTCTTTTTCTCTGCACTTGTTTGTTATTTATTGCTGCTGTTAACTGAAAGTTCCTAACAATTGGATAAATAAAGTCTTATGTTATGCTATGCTACGCTATGCTATGCTACTCTATGCCATCCTATGCTATGCTATTTTATGCTATGCTATCCTTTTCTATGGTATGCTATGCTATGCTATGCTGTTATGTTATGCTATGCTATCCTTTTCTATGGTATGCTTTGCTATGCTATGTTGTACTGTGTTATCTTATCTTATCTTAAATTAGCTTAACTTATATCTATATATTTTTAAAAGACTCAAGTAATGGTTTTAATGTCCTCTGTTACTAAAAACACTTTCATTATTGTTCACAATTTTCAGTATTTCAGATTTCTCACTGAATTGCACTGTGTAAGAGAGAGAGGAAATGGTGAGGGTACAGTAAGACAAAGTGTCGCTTATATTGCATAAATTTTCTGGTTTTTAGGGTCGTCCCGAGTTGACCCCGACTGCCATTAAAGCCGGAAAACTGCTCGCCCGCAGACTAGCTGGTCAAAGCACTGAGCTCATGAACTACGACAACGTAAGACACACACATAAAGGATAATTATTTCCCTCCACATTTCCACACCCTGTGTCTTTAGGCCTTTGGAGCCTATTGTTTTACGCTTCATTTGAGGCCAGTTACAGCCGTTTCTGGTGTTTTCCTGTTGGAGTCTCTAATGTACCCCACCCCCATCATACTGTACATCCGATGACTCAGAACATAAACACAACGGCATTTCGCAAAAATGTCATCATTCTGCATCGTCTAGTTGTATTCACATTAATCCGTCTGTGCATCTTAATGGAGATTTTATTACATTGGTGTGTTTAACTTCATTTAGTATTGATAACTTTAAGGTAATAATATCCCATTAACACCATAGTATTCACTTATCTGTAGGATTAAATTCTAAGCCGACTGTTCCATATTGATATACACATGATGGGGAAATATACATATAGAAATATACATAGAGAATGTTAAAGTGATTCCAATAAGCATTAGTTAATAATTAATAAGGGCATCGTAACATGCCAACTGGTGAATATTATTATGTATTAATAAAATGTAAGTGTTAAATAAACTTATTGTTAGAGTAAGATGTTTGTAAGGTAAGATATTTGTCAACACTTACAGGAAACATAGACTGCTTTATTTTACTTCATTTTATCGTTTATTTCGAGCTTGTGCACTCCATGTACAGTACTTATTACTGTATACGGTATACATTTCATTGTATGTACACAGATATACATAAAGAATTTGTTCTAAACACAATGAACACAGAGAGTTTTACATAAACAATATGCATAGAGAAATATTCATTGAGAAATAGGGACATTGGTTATAAAAAATTATGTGTACACAATATACATAATATATAAATATATACAGCAATTCACTAATAATATATACCCCTAGTAGCTCAAATAGGAGTGTGAAGGAGCAAAGCTTATTGACTTCCACCGCCAGTTTCACTATTTAAACCTGTATGTTTGCAATTAGGTCAAGGGAATTAGCTGTACATATATTGAGACAAGTTGAAAATTCCATTTGTACCTATGTGCCAGGTTCCTACAACTGTGTTTACCCCTCTGGAATATGGCTGCGTGGGTCTGTCTGAGGAGGAGGCTGAAAAAAGACACGGAAAGGACGGCCTCGAGGTAAGACATGCCATACGTCTTATGTCCTGTGATAACAATGCTCTGATTTTGGCGAAAAAAGAGATCAGCAGCACAGTCGGGCATATTTTGGTTTGACTTTGACATTTTCTGCAGCTTTTGTCCCTAGATGAGATGTTCAGTGTATGGATGACTGGATGTACAGTGAAATGCACACACTCATTGTTAGCGATAGATGCCCCTAACCCCTCAACACGACACACACGTACGTGCCTGTAAACACGAGCGGCGTGCCAGATACTAGCCAACACCTGCACAAGGCCGCCGATAAACGGTTTTGCTGGTGAGGTGGGGCTCCTGGCTGTGACTGACAGGCGAGCAGGAGGCCTGATTGAGGTGTGTATGGGGTGATGACAGGCGCGCTTAGATCTGAGGACGAGCTGCAGCACCGGCCCCCAACAGCTGCGCGGCCCTTGCAACTTGTGTCAGCACGTTAGCGGTAGAATAAAACACACTTACACCCACGTCACCAGTGAAAGGTTTGAAATCCGTAGCCATCATCAGTGAAAAGAGGAGATTTAATATTTCATCCTCAGCTTTCACAGACGTTGTAAACATATCGCAAGCATCGAACATTTAATCTTAAATGTTCTACCTCTAGTTTTTTGGGGTTTTTTTGTAAATATTTGTCACATTCTGACCATAACTAATCATTTTAAAGCACCTATAAACATCCACTTTCTATGACTCTCAGGAAGGAAGGAAAATCCACTTTCAAACTTAAAAGAAATGTTGATTTGATATTTATTTTTTCAACTATTGACATCTTTTTTTCATTTTAATATCTCAAATCAGCAGGAGTGGAAAGCCCAATTAGCTGTAGGTGTGATATGTCCCAATATCTCTCTCTATATAATATATGAAAATGTGCCAAACAATAACTTTGAAGATATTACCCCCTTATTAAAAAGTAAATTTTACCTTGGAAATAATACAAATAAGCATATGACCGTACGAATGCATCTTATATCCAAAACATTCCTTGCATTCTACACATTTATATGCGTATTATGAAACTGTCTTGAAGGTTTGCAGTGAGTCACATGCAAAAGGAAAATTAAATATGGTAGAAGATAAAGATTAGAATTAAACACGTAACTTTTGAATGAGTGTTCAGCAAAAAAAATTACTTCAGCCCCCAACGAGCTAATGACAATGGTAGTTATTAAATCAGCATGAGGCATATTTGTTTTTTTTTAATCTGTCTTCTTTTTGTTATTCCCTGTTATTAAAAGCACAGCATACTTTGTGGTACATACTGTGAAAATATGCCTAAAAACATGACTAAAAGCACTGATTGACAATATCCAGAAAAAAATAAAACTATTAAATACTGAGCACTGCTGTGGGGGGTTTTTTAATGGAATTTCTCCTCTTTGTGTTTTATTCCCTTTGTTTGCATGCATGTAGGTTTTTCATGCTTTCTACAAACCTCTGGAATTCACTGTTGCAGAGCGTGATGCCAACCAGTGTTATTTAAAGGTAGGGTTTAACCACAAATTTGTCACATGTGACTGTTGACATGCATGTTGTCGGCATTTATACTGTATGTAATAGTTCTTTGGACTAAGGTTTTTGCATTTAGTCAGAGGACATGAGCAACACAAGAATAAGAAACAATTAGTGGATTACTAAAGAACTGAAATAGCTGGGTAATGCTGGCAGCCTTTGGTGCACTGTTCTATTTATAAGCATACAAACAGCAGATAAGGAAGCATTATAGGTATGTGATACACTCTGAACTGTAACACCTCTTTACACTGGATCCTTGATTTAAAAAAAAAAAAAAAAAAAATTAAATTTGTATTTATTTCTCATTTTCATTAATAATATACAACACAAGAAAACAACAGAAAGCAAACTAATGAAAACAAATCAATAAATAAAATAGCCTGTGATTGTGTCAATGTGTTTAAGTTTCTTAATAGACACATTTTCCTCTTGATGTCAGCCATTTTCTCCAGTTTCTTTGTAATTAATTTTTTTTAAAAATTCAGTCTATTAGAAAGCCACTGTTTGTAAGACGGAATATCAGTCTTACCTCTTTCCTTCATGATGACAACATTTGATGACACACACACACACACACACACACACACATCCCCGTAGACCTTAGTGATGAGTTTTGACACCTCTGTTACATCGCTAAAGACGTAATTTGACGACCATTAGAACTGGTTCCGTTTTTTCAAATCTAACAGATGTTGGAGGTGACCACAACCCATACTAGGCCAACAAATAGGATTAAATGATAATGATAATAATAATAATAATTTCCTTATTTTTGTATCTATTTTTTTTATTTTATTATTGTTTTATTTTATGTATTTATTTTTTATTTAAAAATAAGAATAATTAAGAATTATAATGGTAATAAATTTTCACTCATTTTTCCCGAAGCTAGTTACATATATATGGGTTGTTCTTAGTAGGTGTCCAAGGGGGAAAGAGTTAAGCCAGTTCTTTATTATGACCTTCTTCCCAGGCACCAGGAGGATCTTGACGGGATGTTCACTGGATCCTTCATTTAATTAGTTTTATTACTGCTTCCTCAGGTTGTATGTGAGCGTGGCGGAGACCAGAGGATTCTGGGTTTGCACTTTACAGGTCCAAATGCCGGAGAAGTCACCCAGGGCTTTGCTTTGGGCTTCCAGTAAGTTTAACAAATTCATTTTGTTATTTATTCAAGGTGGTTTTGGTGTCACTTTAAGTTGCAATTCTAGGCAGAATTAATAATTGTTGCAGGATGTGGGTACCCGTCCTGTGAGATGTCTGAATTTGTAGGACTAAATGTTTTTAATGCCATTTTGATGAAGTTGACATTACTTGTACCTTTTTGTGTGTGTGTTGTTTTTTTTTTATTCATCACACTTTTACAAAACAAAACCGAACCAGTAACCATACATAAATACTGTGTAGCCTCACCAGAATTTAACAGAATATATACAGCTAGTGTGGTGTAATGTGGTGTTTCCTACAATCAAAAATAGACGCTTCTTTAAGTCACCAATTAAAATAGTGCCTGTCAGTTTTGTCTAACACTGCAATTTATATGTGTACTTTTAATTTGCTGCATCAGTTTTCATAAAGTGAATGATAATGCATATTTTACAAACAACATGGCATAGACCTGTCTGTGTGTTTTTGTGTTGATCAGGTGTGGGGCGACGTATTCCCACCTGCTGAACACTGTGGGCATCCACCCGACCTGCGCTGAGGAACTGACCAAAGTCAACATCACAAAGCGGTCTGGGTTGGACGCCACAGTCACCGGCTGCTGAGGTTAAAGCGCCTCGGTCTCTGAACACTGGAGCATGCAGGGTCCCTCAGTGACAGGAGAAGGAAGTTAGTTGAACTCTCTCTCTCTCTTTCTTTCTATATGGCTTTGGAATCACTGGTTTCACAGGTTATTGTCAGTGGCACAGTGTGTAGTAACCAAGATACTTATCCCTCAAAACACGCAAGTTATTCGTGTACACTCTAAAGCACATGGCTATAGATCAGGTTAGCGAAAGTTCTGGCCGCAAAGCATGCGTCTTTTAAATAAACAGACTCATCAATCAGGATTAAGGTCTGCGCTCAGGGTTTTGTTGAAATCATACAAGAAACGTAGACCGGGCCCAAACTTTTTTTCTGAATATATATTCTGCAAATATTGTTGTTTCTCCGGCTGTACTTCCTGTCCATTAGTCTTGGAGGTGACACATACCATACACCCCCACAACCCCACACCCCCCATGACACTGATGGATGGCCCCAGGGCCGTCGGCACAGCGACACCGCCCCATTTCCCATGGACACACACAAACAGTCAGCGGGCTGCCTGTCAGTCAGCCAGCAAAGACCTGGGCCAGGGAGAACCGGGTCTACTGGGCCCCGTTTAACTCCAGCAGGCCCCGGAGTCCTTCCTCTTCCCACCATGCCCTAGTCCCTTTTAGTGCCCAAAAGAATACAGTTGAGGACAAGCATGTGCTGTCAAGGGCTGTGTGGATGCCACGGCAAAGCCAAAAGGGCAACCATACCTACCCAACATCAGGGCTGCATTACTCAACCTTACCTAAAGGTGGCACTGTTGCCCTCTGGTTCTTCCATTTTCTGATCCAAGAGTGGAAGACAGGATGAAGCAGTCAGTGGATAAAACATACGCCTGAATACATTCAGGTTGCACATTTAATCCCTTTAATCCCTATAAAAGATATGTGCTTTTGGATGGCGGTGGAAGGCAGACTGGCTTTATTAGAGCCAAACTGATAAGGGTTATCTCATGTGTATTTAAATGGATGGAAGGTTAGACGTGAAAACTCATCACCCTCAAAGATAAGTCCGTTTGTTTACACCAATAAAGCAGAAACAGAGACTGCCAGTTTGCCAAAGTGCTCAAATGATCAACCTGCTGGCTGAACTGGACATCTTCAGCCGACTGGAGTTATTAAGTAGAGACGGAGGAGGACTGTCAGTAAAATGAGTTGCTACAATAGTCGGGCGACCGGAGAGGCTGCTGGGTGTAGTTTATTTTTATTTGAAGTCTAATCTGCCTGCTCTGATTAATGATTCTGATGAGGGGAGTGACAGCGTGCCAGGAGATGGAGAGCGGAAAAAAGAAAGAAAGAGAGTACAAGAGAGAGAGAGAGAGAGCGAACTACCAGGTTTATTTGGACCTGGGCCGGAGGAGAGCGAGCTGAGTTTCAGGCCGGTTAGGGAGGGACGGGGGATTCCTGTGTGCTCTGTTCAGGGCCGAGGTGCTGACTGAAGGACCCTGACCTCCGCTCAGCAGGAACAGCTTGACTCTATCACTCGGAGCACAGAGGGCTCACATGCCGCTGCGCTGCACGGCAGGGGCCCGGGGCCTAGAGGCGGAGGGGGGTAGGATGGCAAGAGCGCGGACAGAACCAGGCCGCCGACCCACGCAGCACTGAGCGGCGGCGGCAGTGGCGTGTTTGCCCAGGGTAATTGAGTCTGTGTTCCTGCGCTTAACGAGCCACTTCAGAGACCCCAGGGTGGGCCCACAGCAACATGAGGGAAGTCATTGAGGCCATCAGTGTAACTGTAATGTCTGTTTGCTTTTTACCCTCCATTTCCTCTCCGCTCTGTTATTTTATGCACAGTATGTGAACACGCACAAGATGGAATCGTAATTTTTTGAAAAAGACTAATGTGTTTAAACTTAAATGATTTTCTTGTTGGAAGTCGTCGACCAGTCCCTCCAGGCCCAGGACTTGTGTATCAGTGTCCCTCAGCTGCGTCCCACAGGGGGTCAGGGTTCATCTTTCAGGTTGGCCAGCTAATGATGACCTGCACTAAAGCCCAGAACTGGGGAGTGCAGGCCTGATGTCACCTGGTCAAACACTTTAGTCGTTGTAAATAGAAGAGTGGTATTTTTCATTAAAGCTTTATTATACATAATTTATATGTAAGTACTTGAATGCACATTGTTGTTATTAAAGAAATGATGTCCACTGACTGAGTGTTCCGTGTTTTACTCGACTTACTGAATGGTTATTTGCAGTGGTGTGTATAATGTACATGCATCTATTTATCATAAAAACAAAGCGAATAATGAGTAAAGCAAACAAAACCTGGTATCAATTTAACAGTAGACATGATATTCACCATTAACTCATAGCTTATTCACATTTCTATTAGGTTTGTATTGACTCGTTAAAAGTCATTAAAAAGCAGTATACTTATTCTGCATGACCATAATTCATTACTAGTTGGGAATTGGCATTTTTCAAACAATTTTAAATATAAGTTGTGAATTTAACCTAATGATGTTGATTTTAATATACTTTGGTCAGAATAAGTTTTTAAGGTGTTAGTCCTCCTTTTATGACAAATACTGTACAGTGGTCTCTCGTGTATTGCGGGGGTTACGTTCTAAAAATAACCCGCAATAAGTGAAATCCGCGAAGTAGAGTCAGCTTTATTTTTTACAA
>JAPTGZ010000028.1:16679727-16690759 GCA_029814645.1 Fowleria isostigma | reverse complement strand
CAAGCCTTGGAACAGAATAAAATAAAATAAAATTAAATTAAATTAAACTAAATTAAATAGAATAAAATAATGTAAAATAAAATCTTTATTTTGTCAGCAGGTTCCCATATAAAAACATGCACCACACACCGAAATGTGTCGTCTGCCTTTAACCCATCACTAGATTATGCATCACACACTACAGTAGTAGTAGCAGTGGGCTTGCTAGATCAGGCGTCCGGGAAGCAAATGGGGGGGATTAGGTGCCTTGCTCAAGGGCACAACCAACAACTCTCTGCCAGTCCAGAGAATCGAACCGACAACTCCTCTGTCACAAGCCGACCCTCCAGCCATTTAGGCCACGGCTGCCCCAAGAGAAGGACAGAAATGCCTAAATCTGCTGTTAAAAGTCATCACTCAGTATTGTTCTTTATTCCAACTGGGAGCTAAAGTCCAGCCCCAGCACAACTGGATCTGAAGTCCATATTAATTTACACACTTAATGGGTTTAAAATGTTTCAGAAGTTTTACACTGGACTTGTTGAAACTTTCAGATGCGTCTAATAAAACCCCTCAAGCCTGATACGTACTAGAAGACACTTTTTCTAACGCTTGAGATACTAGTAAACCACTTCTCTGCTCTTAAAGAGTATTAGTTTAGAGCCCAACTTCCTTCTCTGTATAAAGCAATAGGAAGTGTTCAACTTATCTGCTCGTGGGAGGTGGGCAGGTTAATTGGTTTGGCTTTCAGACTTGGGTATAAAAAAATGTCAACCTGCTTGAACCTGACTAGACATGCTGCTGTCAGTTTCCTGGACTGACTTTCAGCATTCACACATATTTGTGGTTTTTGGTTGCCCAGGTTTGTGGAAAATTTAGTCCCACCGTGTAGTCGTTAAGCGTTATCCTAGTACATCAAAGTCCTTTTTCCTATTCTTCCTATTTTCCATCCAGTGTACGATCTAACAGAAGCAACTCGGCACCTGCTGTCAGTTAAAAGTTAGTTCACTTTTTCAGTAACTGCTTTCAGGCAAGTTTTATTGGGCTTTTTAGAATGTAAAGCAGCTTGTTTTGTCATTGAGACAAACAGACTTTACGTGAATTAAATGTCTGCACAGTTTCATATCAAAGACCTAAAAGCCTAGAGTGTTTTCTTTTTTTTTTTTTTTTTTTTTTGAATAGCCAGTGTCTGTGCGGTGGAGCTCGATAGAAAGCACAGCCAGAGATTCAGCCATCTTTTATTGCATTCAGATTCAAGTTACTTGGTCCACTGTGGAGGAGCCACACTTGAAAGGGACAGAGCGGTCACCTGATCCAGCTCAAACGTGCCTCTGCTAACCCCAGTCCAACGGGCCAGGCATCAGGGCGCCTGTGACTCCCAGCACCTCAATAATGCCATTGTCCCAACAGACACAGACAGACATAAACACACAGACACCCATAAAAGGTAGACCAAAACAGGCCACAGCCGATTTTGTCATTTTGTCTCCCCACCCCATTACACAGACATAACTGGCCGAGACAGATGCTTATCGTGTATCTGCAAATAAAACACCCACATGAATACTTTCCCTCAAGAAAACAATACACGTGCACTTGCCTCAGAGCATGATTTAGTGTGATACGCAATATAAAGGGTACGCCAATATTTAGATTTGTAACCAAGAACGTTGAAAACTACTTCCTACTTTACTATTTTGGGTGGTTTTACTGTTTACTGCTCACACTGAGATTCCCGCCAGCACACTGCTGCCACGGCAGAAACATTTAATTAATAGTGTGGGTGTTTTATTTATGGGCAGCGAGATGCCACACAAGAACAGCACATCACCTGGGGCAAAGACAAGTCCTTAAAAGGCCCTCTTTGTCAGGCAAGCAGCGGTAAACACGCAGGACAGATGTGGCCCAGCGCTAAAATACAGATCGCTCCCTTAAAGGGATGTTTAATCTGAGGCCTAATGAGGATGAATATGTGGATCATCAGGACGGAGGAAGTCGAAGGAATGAGCTTTTGGTAAAGATGCGGATAGAGTCACACGCACACACAAGCATTGACTTTATCACGGGCCTCATTAGGCTGTGTATTTTATCAGAATCAGTGCCAACGTGTGCAGGAAAACACTATTCATGTCACAAGGTCGGCCTTTAATAGGATTTATTATAGACGGCGTGGCAGCTGCTTTTGCACTGATGGATGGTACTGTACTTCTGTTTGCAGGCGCGTCGAGCTCCAGAGGTCCTGAACCACAATGACAAATTTTTGGTGCAGCTTTGCTATTTGCATTCAGAAGACAAACAAATCGTGGCTTGGCAGAGAATTCAGAGACATAATGTACAACTGTAATTTGTGTATGTATACAATAGGGCAGTGGTTCCCAACCTTTTTTGTCTTGTGACTCCGTTTTAACATCACACATTTCTGTCGACCCCAGACATTCAAAACAGAGACTCAATTTTTTGCTAAGATTCATTTGTTTTTGGTGATGTAATAGTTCTCTATACTATGTTGCAAATAAACATTAATGTTAGATTACATTTAGTCTATATAATGTTTATTATTATGGACGGAGGCAGAAAAGCCAGGTGTAGATTACTGCACAAAGTGAGAATTTAATTTTTCTCGGTCAGGATATGTGCAGTCTGTCGATGTATTTACAAGGATGGAAATTAATATTGAACAAACAATCAACATCAATCAAGATATGCCCTCTCAGATATTATATCCTGCATTTTATTTGAACTTGATTTTTATGAGGAAAAGTGTGTGGTGTTTGAATTAGAAAGAAATGTATATCAGTTCATTAAAAGTTATTTTAGTAAGCTTTTACTATTTTTTTAATGAATTATTTTTGAATTACTAGAAATTTCAGGCGACCCCAAGGTTAAAAAACACTGCAATAGGGACTCGGGACACGTACGATGATTATGCTTCAAAATATATTGAGTAAATGCTTTCAAAAATCAAACATTTATATAAAAGTCGGCTCATTTTTGACCTTGGATAGTGTTTGACACAGACTGGAGTCAAATAGCAAATGAAACATCACAGTCGGTGTATGAATGCAGCCTTTTACGTGGCTAAAACAAGGATGAAACTCCAACCATGATCCACAGCATCTGTGTATCGATCGACACAGCCTGTCCTGTTTGTTGGTGGTTGTTTTCATTCTCCATCTCTCTTCTTGGTTGTTGATTGTCTGTATGTCCTCAAAACATCTGAACTCTGTCCCCCATAAAGATGACATTTGACGACTCCCCACTGTATCCTTAATGACGAATTTTGACACCTTTGTTTTATCATTTAAGACATGATTTGATGACCCTTAGAACAGGTTTTGTTTTTTAAATGTAACAGAGGTTGTGATAGATAGAGGTGACCATAACCCATACTAGGACAACCAATAGGATTGAATGATACATTTTCACCAGTTTCTCCCAAAGTTTGCCGAAATAGTGACGATTGTAACCACTGGAAAAAGAAACAACACACTGGAAAAAAACAATATGTTCTATGGGTAGCCCTGGTAACATATATATATATAGGTTGTTTTTAGTAGGCGTCCAAGGGGGAAAGAGTTAAAAACACTGACACAAATCATCTGAGCTTAAGGCCTTAAAATGTTAGAAAAAAAAAAAAGTTGAATTTAGTGCCTGGTTGAAAATATCAAGCAAAAACATGAAGCCACTGTAAAAACCCTGGATGTGAATTAGGTTGTAAAAAGCCTATTTATTTGTCTCAAAAAGTTTAAAGTTTAACTTGCTGTAATAGGCAGAAACCCTGCATCAGTCACAAATAATAATTTCTTGTCTTTTCTGTGAAAGTTCTGAAGTGGTTTATCTAGTGAGGTTTTTAGAATTTATTATCTTTATTTTCTCTCCAGATCAAGATTATTGAGCTTCCCAGTAAGACTCCGGTGTGCACCCTGGTACCGGACGATAAGCTTGGAATGGTCATGTGCATCAAACTGTGGCAGGTACGAACCAGGCAGATCTCTGAAACCATCTTTAACAAGTCAGATTTCCTCCTCTTTTTTTTCCCTTTTCTTTTTAAGACCTTTATTTAATTCAGAGGGATTTGCATAGTTTAATAAAACATCTACCCTAAACCCAACCCACACATGTACATATACATGTCTAACACACACATATACATACACCCACTCGTGAATATGGGTATAGGTATGTGTACTTATACAATAGCAAAATATAACTATACATACATACATGCATAAAAGCACTTAGATTTACACACACACACACACACACACACACATATATATATATATGTGTGTGTGTGTGTGTGTGTGTGTGTGTGTGTTCCTCCTCCTTTTACTTAGGTTCAGTGGGTTCAGATAGACAGTCATTATTTACAGCAGCGCATCCTCTGCCTTGTCTTTACTTAATTTTAAATAACACCTTTCTGTGCCTACCTGTTTACCTGATTGGCTAGCACTCCATAAAAAAGTACAATAATAGAAAAGTCAACAAAAATTGCATATGTGAGACGTGGCACATGATTTACAGCCCATCAGCTCGTCCTGGACCATTTTTTCCAAGCGTTTCTTCTCAGCTGGCAGCGAGTCCCAACACTGTAATTAGAGCGTTTGGAAGGGCCGGGGGTTCACAGCCATATATCAGCCTGCAGCTGTACATTCAATCTGATCCCAGCAACAGATTGCTTTCTGTTTTGTAAATTCTGTCGAAAGTTTTATTTTCCAGCCATTAACAAGACTCTGTAATTATTTTCATGCTTAATTATTATTAACTCTTTGGGTTTGGGGCTCTGCAGAGGGTCACAGAGGGTTTGGGTTTATGCAAGACTGGATGGTTTGAATAATATTAATGAGCTGAATAGTTAAATGGCAACAGACATACAAAACATAGCTTATCATGTCAAACACAGAGCAAAGCACTCTGCTGGAGACATACATCTCTTCCCTGCACTTCTGATTATCAAATATTGCATTTTATTTATACTATTATTATATTAAAACTAATCATTCATTATATTTCATTGAATAATAATACTAAAAATAATAATAATACAACCATTAATAATAATAATAATAATGGATTTACATAGTGCTTTTCAAACAGTGCTGGAGAAATAACTAAATAAATACAAAAAAAAGTCATTTGTAGTAGTGTAACACTTGACCTCTGCTGACAAACTGCAAAAAGCGCCATATATTTTTGTTAATCTGTCATAAAAAGCTTCTCCATGTTGTTACTGATGTTGCAATAGGTGGCATTGTTATATGCGTCACTTTTAATTATTAAGCAGGGTACAAAGCTGTAAAGATGACACTGTGTTTATGCTATTGCACAGACATGCAGACAGGTTACAGAAGATGCTGAATGTGTGTGTTTGTGTTTTTCTTCCCTTTGCTTTGATTTCAGTGTTACACCCACCTTTCATCATCTGATTTATGAACCAGTGCTGTTGTAGCGTTGAGTGCCAGGGAACATAATGATCAATTATATCATTATAAATTATATAATATCAGTGTAATACAGCACAGGCAGATGTCTGACTTCAAAGGCGAAGGGCCCAGGTGATTCTAAATCATTTCAGGCTGATTCCTTTTAAGGTCGAGGCATGTTCATCCGTTACACTGACTGCAGAGAGCCGAGCAGTGGGAAAAGACCGCAAAACCGGGCTGTGCACATGTGTCTATGTGCGTGTCAGGGAAGTACTTTTACTCAATTGTACTTAACACAAGACAGTTTTTTGCTTTTTTTGATTTTACCCAACTTCCCCTCCACTACATCTCAAAGGCAAGAGACTTCCGAATAATGCCGAATATAAAGGGTTTCTTTCCAAGCTGACAAAGTTCTCCTGCCTCTTAAGCTAAATAAAGTCCTTCCCTCTTGGATTATCTGGAAAATGCATTGTCACAAACCTGAACAGGGCTGTTTTTGAGCTCATGAAAAGACGACTTTTTGGTGATATGTGGTCCTCACTGGACAACAGTCCTGGAAACATTTCATGGTCTTATTAAGTGTGATGTATTGTTTTTAAAGCAGCCTACAGGATCTAAAGGAGTTCAGTGTAGATCATTCTTAAATATGACTCATGGCAGTAAAATCCAAGATGTGCGTAGTGTAGCCATAAAATGAATCCTAAAAGCATCATGTTTCAAGGACAAGTTTATTTATATAGCTTATTTACAATGCAAAGTGCTGCGCAGAGATATAGGTAAAAATACATGATGTAATACACTAGTAAAAAAAAAAAAAAATAAAGATATATACATACAAGATAAGATATACTAAAACTGATAAAACACATACACAGTATCTGGATAAATAGTATCTAAAAACACAACCACAAGATAAAACAAAAGTCAAACACTTGTATTAAAATACTTATAAATATATATCATAATATAAGTCTTTAATAGTATAACACTGACATGGATCAGCTTACTGGACACATTTTTACTTTAATCATATTTCAAGTACATTTTGCTGATAGTATTTACATATTTTGACTTAACCTTTTAACTACCCCACCAAGAAAAACCTGATGAAAAATGTTTTTGTTTGCATTTCTTATTCCCTTGAATGTGTCATTTCTAGATTTAAAAAAGAAATACTCATGAATATCAACTGGGAAAGTGTCAAAAATTACTTACTAACTTAATTCTTTCGACATATTTATGATGTACTACCACTAAATGTTAATATTTGCAGTAATAGATTAACAGAGGTTTTAATTTGATAACAAATAATCCATTATTTCATATTGACTTAGTTTTTCTACCCTTTTAATTTTTTTAATTTATTTATTTAAGGGGACATTGCATATTAATGAACATATACATGCGAATATGCTAGATTCCACAGGCTAATTTCCTCTCTTAACTCTTACCATAAAGTAACAAATCAACCTTTTTTTTTTTTAAATACATATCTCATTTAAGTTTTTTTGTGGTATCAAATAATATAATCAGTAGGCCTATTATACTCTGATATGCCCAAAAAGTATTCATATATTTCATATTTTCACCAAAAACAGTCCAAATATCTTTAGTGATTTTCTTTTTAATATCTTTCATATTTTCACCAAAAACAGTCCAAATATCTTTAGTGATTTTCATGTTAAGTTCAGATAAATTATGTTACTCCAATTATTGAAATACAGTGACTGAAAATGTGATAAACCACATGGTCCAGCAAGCAGTTAAAGGGTTAAGTGAGCTTTTGAATGCACTATATGAGGTTTTACTTTGACTTGGGAACTGATTGCATTGTCCCGTTCAGATTCACTGACAAACAAACCTGCAGATCAGATGTCCTGAGTACACTGGTGGTGTCAGTCATGAGTAAATAATAGCTCATCTTGTCTTTTACTTTGGAAGGCTCGTACACTACCCACTGTTTCCTTAACCTCACACAGCAGGAGGAACAGCTGACACAGCCAACCTCTCCCCTAGCTGTCAATCTGAACCACACGAGCCAGACGAAAGAAGCCACGGACACCATCGCCTCCTCACCGTCTTCCTCCTCCCGCTCTTTTTCGCCACCCTTGAGACAAGAAATGATTATCCTCTATTATTTCCAAGACAGATTCACCAACAGATTTATTGTCAGCCTTTAAACCCTCTCTGCTGGAGTTTATGGAAAAGATTAAATGCAGTGTTAAATTGCACGCTCCTCTCAATCCAGCTTCCCTTAAACAGCGTCCCACCCAGTCTTCACTTCAAACCCTCTACATCTCCAAGGTGCCTGGCCTTACCGAGTCCTCCGAAAATCTGAATGATCGTGAAGTGATGAACAATACAAGCAGGAGCGAAGGAAGAAAGTGTCTCCATATGTGGGTTTGACTTCGGCCAGGAGGGGGGACAGTGGTGATGTATGATGTGCAAGGCTTTTAATGTGAACAGAGGCTGGCGGGGAAAAGGAAATGTTCCTATACAGATATCCATCACTCTCAGCTCATCACCTTACTGCCTCGTAGCCATGACATCATGGCGGACCAGGGCAAAAAACCCAGTAAACGATTGGTTCCGTATGTGGAAGCCGTGCCTTCCTGGGGCTTGTGGTGGCCACATCAGCAAACAAGCTGTTGGTCTTTTGGCGGTTCTGACTTTTGTAAAGTTCACCACATACGGAAATGACATGGGAGTGTTTGCTGCATGTGTTGTAAAGTGAAGATGCCTCCCACATATTTCTGTCTCATTCCATTTTGATACGTCTTGGATCATTGACCTTGAGGTTTTGACCACAGGTTATGAGAGATCCAGTGTGTTTTTCCTGTGTGTATTTTATAAACTACTGTATTTTTCGGACTATAAGTCGCTCTGAAGTATAAGTCGTGCCAGTCAAAAAAATTAATTGTGAAGAAGAAAAAATCATATATGTCACGCTGGACTATAAGTTGCATTTTTAGTTACTTGCTTTTCAATGAACTCACAGAAACTGTCGACCTTGGCTTTGGAGTCTTCTGGCTGGTTTTTTTGGTACATTGTCCATGTCTGATAGAGAGCCGGTTGCATTGCATGAAGTGGTAATACCAAGAAAGTCCTCCTGCAAAGTCATTTATATACATTGCCTTGGCAACTACCAGGACATGGAGACATAACTGCATCGTTGACAAGCCTCTTCCAGCAGCACGTTATTCAAGCACCCATCTGTGAACTCATTCCTCCAGCTCTTGCCATCTTGCTTTTAGCCCGCAATTATCTATGTTTTTTTCATCACAGTAAGAGTAACCTCCACTTTTCACCAGTCCCTCACAAATTTCTCACTCAGTCCAAACTTTCCTTTTTTTTCCTGCTGCTTGATAAATAATATATATTACTGCAAGTATGTAATCTGCAGAATACGGTTTTCTTTTTGGGGGCATTTATGTTCAATCTTTTTCAGTTGTCTTTGTTAATGCTTAAATAAATTTTCAGTGGTACAGGAGTAGCAGATACCAGTAGTTGTCACAAGCCTAGAGTGCCCTTTGGCGGCTGTAAGTAATGCTTACTCCTTGGTCAAGTCGGTCAGTGTGAAATAACATTTAAGAACATGTGAAATTATGTATTTTTTTTAAATATATACAAGTCGCACCTGAGTACAAGTCACAGGACAAGCCAAACTATGAAAAAAAAGTATGACTTTTTTTGGTAGTTTGACATGGGAAAGTGGAGTAATGTCACTTTGCCACAAGATGTTGGTAATATTAATTTTTAATTCGAACAACATAAGAAATATCAGTAAAACTACCACAAATGGGAGGGGTCAATCCATTTACACACCTGTTATCACTATTAACATTGTCCATCAATTGGATGATTAAGCTACTAACATTTTTTTTTTATTAGCCACATTGCCCTGCTACGTTGCTTAGCGTAACTAAAGCAATCAGAAGACCTTTACCTCTATGATAAGTCTTAGATTATGTTGCCATCAACTTGTTCCCTGTATTGCATGGGTCTCAAACTCATTTTAGTTCAGGGGTCAATTTCAGCCAAACTTGGTCTGAAGTGGGCCAGACCACTAAAGTAATAACATAATGATACATAAATGATGTCAACTCCAAACTTTCCTTACATAATGAAAATGTTTACATCTACAAACAATCCTTTAAAACAATGTGAATAACATGAACAACCTAAAATTTCACAAGTAAAATAAGTGCAATTTTAACAATATTTTGCTTCAGCTTGTCATTTACACATGTGAATTACAAGTTACAGATCACAGTGGATCTACAAATACACAAAACATTTAGTAACAGACAGAATATTGTTAAAATTACATTTACTTCTCTTAAGACATGTCAGATTGTCATATTTGTTCAGGATATTTAATTTTTTTGCAAAATGATAGTTTGTTTTAGTGTAAATACAGGAAATAGCATGAAAATATTTACATTAACAATGAGAAAAAAATTGGAGTTGTGAGTATTTACAGGTTGCGATAATATTTTTCCTGGTCTGTATGTGGAACCTGAACTAAATAAAAAATAAATATCTTAAGTGTAATTTTTACATTTCATAAATTCATTTCACAAGTCTGACAGAAACCTTTGGCGGACCTCTCCTGTAAATGTGTCTGGTAAATGTCCAAACTGCAAAAAAAGTAACATTAGTTGACTCAGTTCCACCCGTTCCAACTTGATAATTTGTATTAAAATTAGGAACCAGTTATCGATAACTTTGCAGCTCCTGGTGAGAAATGATGCAAAACAGTGAGAATCAAGGCACTGGAGGAAATCAATACATTTTCCTAAATTCTAGGAGTCACACATTTTTGCCAGTATGGTCGTGAAACGGGCATTAAATTCTGGGCTAAGTAGTCTTAAAAATGTCTTTAAAAAGTCTTAAATTTAACTTGTAGAAACCTGTAGGAACCCTGTGAAACTTATTTGTGTGATATTTATGCACTTTTGAGATTTTCATGTTTTAAAAACTTTTCTGTCAGTTAAACAAAATTTACTGCAAATTATGCATTCATTCATTCATTCACACGTTTATGAAATTGAACTTTTCTTCTACACACAACAGGTACAATCTCAACCCAGAAAGTAGGCACGCAAGTATAAAAATACACAAAGTTATACATAGACTATACTAAACTCTTAAAAAATTATGTACGTACAATGAACCTGGCCTCAGATCCATTTTACAAATGTGTATGTTGAATCAATTGGTACATTTAAACACATGTTTTGGGAATGCCCTCTGGTAAAGGACTTCTGGGAACAGGTTGCAAACAAACTGTCAACTTTATTAAATGTCTCTGTACCCTGTTCCCCGGGCAAAATGCTTTTAAATGATCTTTCACAGGTCAAGTTGAAAGTGCCCAAGCGAAAAATTGTGCTGGTCAGACTGACGGCAACAAAGAAAATAGCGGCCACATGCTGGAAACCGCCTAATCTTTCAGTTTGTGTTTGGACATTAATGTTTCTGGACATTGCTTATTTGGAACATTCTATACCAAAGGTGCATGGGGCTGAGAGTGAAGGAGCTGAAGTTTGGAAGTGTGTTATTGCGGATCTCCAACAACTTTGTGATATTTCTGCTGGTGAGGCTCTGGACTCATGAAGTGGGTGGGTGGG
>JAPTGZ010000028.1:16572896-16584514 GCA_029814645.1 Fowleria isostigma | reverse complement strand
ATTTTAATTTTATTTCATTTTTTTACAAAAAGTAAAAAAAAAAAAAAAAAAAGGAAAAAAACATTTTCACTGGTTTTTCCAGAAGTTTGGCAAAGTAGTGATGATTGTAGCCACTGGAAAAAGAAACCACCCACTGGAAAAACAAACTGTTCCATGGGTAGAACTAGTTACATATATATGGGTTGTTCCTAGTAGGTGTCCAAGGGGGAAAGAGTTAAATGATGACAGTATATTCTGTTTTTGATTATTATTGTTTTTTAATATTTGTGGGTCTGTACATTCTTTAACATCAACAAATACTTTCAGGAAACGTAAATTTAATCTAAAGCCCGAGCTCATCCATAAATAAACTGTCACCTATTATTCATTGATACTGAATATGTCCAAATAGAACATTACTACCTCTACAGACATCACCCCTCTATAGTCACGACTGACTAAAAGGTTAACAGCATTTGGAAATGTAACCCAGTAAATGTTCAAGACATTAATTCATTCCTCTGCCTTTGTGTTTGTCCTGCCTGAGGTGTGCTGTAGCATGTATGGTGTGAGAAATCAAGGCTGGCAATCTGCCAGGCCAGTCGTCAAAGAATTGATGCGCTGTCCTCCGGGCTTTTCCTGCCCATCACCCATGAGTATGAAAGCTTCACAGCCAGGAAAGATTACACGTCTTCTTTAAAATCTTCCTCTGTCTCTGCCAAGTGCTACAAAAATACCAGGCTGAGAGT
Source organism: Fowleria isostigma (assembly GCA_029814645.1). NCBI lineage: Eukaryota > Metazoa > Chordata > Actinopteri > Kurtiformes > Apogonidae > Fowleria > Fowleria isostigma. The sequence goes on along the minus strand of JAPTGZ010000028.1, from coordinate 16,583,786 downwards.
CGAGGCGGATGGGGCTGTGTGTTTGGAAGGAGGAGGGGGGGGTTGTGGGTAATAAAATGCTTTTGTAGGAAACATAGACAGGGCGCTTCACGTCAGTCTCCGCAGGAACACAAACTCGTCTGCCTCTGAATGACAATTTAGATGGAGAATGTTATTTTATAGGGGTGACAAATTGCAGGTATCTCTTGTGGCTTTGGGTGAGTGTTTCAGGGCAGCTTGCCAGCATGCTGAGTGGGAGCCAGAGCTTTGACTGACTGCTGCACCTGACCATGCACAATCCCCCAGATCAGCCGCCGTCACCAGCGGCCATGGCAGCGTACCAATGGGGATGGATTTATGCTCACAATGTCCGACCCTCTTGGCATCCTCAGCCAATGAAGATGAGTTTGTAGAAAGTAGGTCCGACCGTCCATTCGTCTTCCTTCCTGTAAGCCTCCTTAATGCAGTGATGAATAATGTGGTGTCTCCCAGCAGGACGGCCACACACACAACCAAACTCACTACCTGGGATTTACATGGACTCACAGGCATTCACGGAGGTCATTTTTCCCTGATGTTGTACCGCCGTTTAGCCTCAGTTTTCAGTCTCTATCTATCTCGAGTGTCGTTTAATGTTACCGGGAGTTCCTCCTGTGTTTTGAACTGTACCTTGGAGATTGAGCAGCTGGTAAAATATGATCACTGAGACAAATTTCTGTGACTTGAGCATCAAGAAGTTTCTTCTTTTGGATCCTAGTCTTGTCTGCTTGAGAGGAGAGTGAGATCTAAAAGTAGATTTTTTTTTTTTTTTTGACCATGTACAGTCATGGAAAAAAATTATTAGACTAGCCTGTGTATTCTTCAATTTCTTGTTTATTTTAATGCCTGGTACAACTAAAGGTACATTTATTTGGACAAATATAATGATAACAACAAAATAGCTCATAAGAGTTTAATTTCAGAGCCGATATCTATCTATTTTCCATGGTTTTCTTAAACAAAACAAAGTCACATAAGTTCATACATCATATATATGGCATTGTACTGACAAAAACAGTGCGTTTAGACATTCCATGTTTTATTTTCTGTCTGTTTTAGTCAAATGATACACACAGCAGTTAGTCCTTGATTACACAACCATTATTTCTTATGACTTTTGATTGTCTAATAATCTTTTCTGTGAGTGTATGTAGATGAGTCTAACAAAAAAAAACAGATTTAAAGGGGTCATATTTATCTAAACCCACTTATGTTAGTCTTTGGTTCATTTTTTTGTGTATTTTTGACCCTAATATGTCATAAAGTTTGAATGTGAACTTTCCAGGTGCTGTAGAGCTATTGTTCTATTCATTTTGGCAAAAATCTAGTGGATTTCTTCAACCCATTTTAATTTTTTCTTAATTTGTTACGTCTATAACTAGTTACGACATTTGCCCATATAAAGTTAAGACTTCCAAGGAATATTTCTCTGAGTACGACATAATTGTCAGCAGCAGCGGTTGTAGTCCATACTGAAAATATGTCCAAACATCGAGAAGATTATCTAAAATGTTCAGTTGTTGGTTGTATTGGCAAACACAAGTAAGAACAGCACAGTCAACAACTTGGAGGGGGTGGAGTGTGAAGTGGCTCTATTATATTTAAAGGGCCAGCGCTCAAAACCACTTTTCTCACATCATTACTCAGAAATAGGGTTGAAGATGGACCTGTGGAGTTGAATTAATGAAGAATTTAGACCCAAGTATAGCATTTACAGTTTATCTAGACCACAGGGTACTGTTTTAAAATGCTTAATTCCATTTAAAAAAGCAAAATATCACTTCTTTAAAGATTTTTGGCTGTGGATTTTGTATCTTGAACTGTGCACACAGTTGAGCAAAAAGTTGAGTATCTTCACAACCTTCAGGATGGTTGACATTTTGATCACATTTCTGAAAAATCACTTACACAGCAGATGTCTTTCCCATCGGCTGCAGTCCATTTAGTGGATAGAAGTTGCTGTTCTAACATTGTGAGCAGGTGAGGATGATGCTGTAGATTGCTGACGTTGCAACCTTTGATAGTTTTATGGCATCGTTTGTCAAAAATTCCAAGATTACCTTTCATCAAATTATAATTTAAGTGGTCTGAGGAAAAAAGAAGCACACTTCTGTGGATTCTATATTTGGGATGTAGAAAATCTACAGCCCTGTGTTGCAACCTCCAACCTTCGACAGGTGTTTTGAAGTGGATCGTGGTGTTAAATACATGAGTGACAGCTGTAATTACCAAATGCTCTTAAGACATGACTCTACTGTCTACATGGAAGCTGGGAAAAGCAGTTTTCCTTTCCCATGGCAGTATGAAACATTAGGTTGTCTATCATTATATCGAATTTTTAATTTGGACAAAGAGGAGAGAGCTGTAGAAGGAAAGTCTTTCATAATACTGCGACAGTTTTGTCAGAAAAATATATCAATTAATAGTTAACTTGGAAAACAAAATAACATACTACATGTTGGTTCAGATCTCTTGTGGTTAATATTCAACATACATGGTGAGTGCAGACTCAAGGCTACAGCGGTTCACTATTGACGAGTCATCACAGTGGTATGTTGACTGATCTGTTAACAATAGTCATGGAAAAATGTGCATGTTTGAAGGATAGACAGGTGAATTTTACCTATAAAGATACATGACTGTAAACACATACTGTGTATTTAGGGTAGCCGTGACTCAGGAGGTAGAGCAGGTCATCCAATAATCATGACCTTAATTCAAACCACCAACTTATTGACTGACTTAAGCACTATTCGGACTGGATTAGTTTTATGTAGGGCCATGGGGTAACACCACTTTACCACAGGATGTTGGTAATATGAATGACCGATTTGCTCAGAATAAGAAATGTCAGTAAAACTACCACAAGTGGGAGGAGTCAATCCATTTACGCACCGCCGTCTCCCCTGTCATTATGTTCATATGGCGTTCCTTCCTTTTATCACTGCCAAGAACATTAATATTGTCCATCAATTGCATGATTAAGCTAACATTTGTTTTATTAGCCACATAGCCCTGCTACGTTGCTTATCTTACCTAAACTGTTCAGAAGTCCCATACCTCTAAAAAGTACTTTGGACCTTGTTTTGTGTCTGAATCCTGTTCGTCGTACACCGATTCCGATAGTACATGACACTGATGCATGTGTCCAACTGCCTTCTGGGAAACTGAGTGCTTCTTCAAGAGCCTTCATGCTGGAAAAGCTGTGAAAAAACACTTGTAAACAGGATATAATGAAACATCTACACATATATTACCTACTGGCCTATTCGAACTGGATTAGTTTTACCTGGGGTCATTTCCCTGGACCCTTTTACAGAAGGTCAAAGTCGCTGTAATTATTACTGACATTGTGCGGTAATGATTACTAACATGGCACATTTGGAGGGGACTAAAATATCTGGCAATTATTACTTTACCCCACATCCCTAGGTAAAATTAATCCAGACCAAACAGGGCTTTAGTCAATAAGTTAGCGGTTTGAACTAAGATTATCAATGAAATGATGAAAACTAGAATTAAAAAAATAAACAAATAACTGAAATAAATAAAACACTATAGCTAATAAAAAAATTATAATTAACAAACTGTATGAAGTGCTTACAAAACTAACTAAAATATATAAAAATTATCAATAAAATTTCCTTCATTTTCATCTTTTTCAATGTTGGAGTGATATGAAATTGATTTATTTTGCTTGAATAGTTTTATCTCTAAGGCAAGTCACGGTCTGACGCTTCTGGTCACTCGTCGTTTAGAATCGACTTCTCATCCCCACTCTACCTGGAAACATTGAGACTAAAGTTTTGAGAAAGCATCAGAGTTCTGTATGGGATTTATATAAATACGACGGTGCGGAAGATGAAAGATATTAAAAAAAAAACCCTAAAACTAAGCATTTAGAAAAAACAAAAATTAAGCACACGTGCTCTAAAAACTAATTAAAACAAGCTGAATTAGAGAAATAAAGTTAAAACTATTTAAAATGAAACTGTAATGAAAAATCCAAAACTATTATAACCTTGGTTCAAATCCCACTCTGTCTTAGTCATGTGTCATTGTGCCCTTGGGCAAAACACTTCACCCACCTTGCCTCCAGTGTCACTCAAACCACCACCAGAGTGTGAATGTGAGAGTGAATGAATAATGGATAAATATTGGATGCCTTGGAAAGCTATAGAAATTGAATCTATTATTATTATTTTTCAATTTAAATTAATATTTTGTAATAGTCCGAAAAATACAGTAATCCAGACACAATAGTGCTATGGATTATGTACGGCTCAGTCGGCAGCTAAACAGGCGAAATAACTGAGAGTCCTTGTCGCCAGGGATGCATACATGAACAAAATAATCAAATGTAAACATCAAAAGCCGTAGATTTGCTGTGTGTATAATTTCATGTTGCTATTCCACCGCTGTTGTTATGTCTATGTCATAAATAAAATCTAATCTAATTGTAATCTAACAGACAGCGGTTCTTTTAATTCTGCTTGTTAGGACTTCTGTGAAAGGGTGTGATTGCTGATTCATGTTCAATTACAGTAAATGTTTTTCGCCAGCAAACACTCGACTCACGCCTAAAAGCACTCACACCCTCTGTAGTATCTTGTACTCCAGTGATGTCTTGAGCCCAGCTGTGTGTAATGCACAAACCAGAGATGTTCAGTCTGGCTTACATGCTAATTGCCTGTAGGGCTCTTCTCCATGCAACGCTACTGACTAGACCACCCATAGTGAAGAGACGGTGCATTTGTCTGTGTTTCAATAAAGCGTGTCATTATCTCGTCGTCTGTGATGTGCCACTGCAACACTAAAAGATAAATGCTGTAATAACACGGAGAGGTCTTGAAGGAAACGTGATTGATGTTACTAACTTTGTTGGATGCATATTTCAAGTGTTATGAAAGGTATGGCGGTGCATCAGTAGCTGGGTTTCTATTACCCTCAGAAATATGTAAAATGTAAATTACAAAATAAAGAACTGGTAATGGAAACTATGGGTGTAATGGTGCGCTCGATTGTACGAACCGATTTGGTACGGGGCCTTTGGTTCGGTTCGGACATGTATCGAACGAATATATGTCGCTTATGTGATGAACGCAAACACTCGGTAAACAGGGCTACACCGCAGGGTTTGGCAGCGGTGGATTCTCCCACATAAGCCGGGTCAGATGTTCAAAGCATTTTTCATTTTCTGTTTGTTGCAGCTTTGTGGCACAAGAGTCCAAGGATTCATTTATAGCAAAACGATTTTATTTTTTTACTCAAGTTGGTAAAATCCTGTGGAGTTGTTCCTCTTCTCCTTCACCGTGTTTCTGTTAAACGCATGAGGTCATGTTTCCAACACGCTCACATCAGAGAATACTGTGAGGCGTTCAAGAACACTCAGTAAATTACAGTGTTTGTCATAAATGAACATTGAACATTCAAAAATACAAAACATGTGGGGTGTCTGTTAATGCACAAATGACTGAACAATTTTGTAGAAATGTCCTGTGTCCTACAGGTAGTTACAGAGTGCATCCCCCCTTCATTGGTCTCCTTCATTGCACCGAAAACAGACCGAAAATGAGCCAAACTGAAGACCCCTGTACAGAAAATGTACCAAGCGGAAATTTTTGTGTACCAGTACACCCCTAATGGAAACACAGAAATTTCGCAAAAATTGTTAACGATCAAAAAAAATTTGATGTTCTCATTTTTGAGATGTTTGATATAGAAGTAATGTGCAAAAGTGTAATGGAAACACTTTTTTGCACATTTTCATTCGTCCAGTGCCATGAGACATTCAATAACATAACAGTTCATTAAACACTGGCCAGGTTATTTGGAAATTCTGGATCTACAACTTCTTTGGTAAATTCTCTCCCACAAAATCCATGATGCGTGGCTGCTGACATAAGATTTTGCCCTGGAACAATCAGGTGTACCTGCAGTGACATGTGGTATGCACGGACACACCTCCCATCTCTGTGAAAACTACAACCAGGGTCCTTTCTTCCTGTTTTTATGTCCTTAATCTATTCGTGTGTGTGTGTGTGTGTATGTGAGAGAGAGAGAGAGAGAGAGAGAGAGAAGCTGTTAACCTTTCCCTTTTAAATCACTTTGGGAAACAGCATCTGCCAAATGCATAAATGTAAACTTTATTATTAAGTAAGCAAAAGTAATGTTTTTTTTGTAGAAATGTGAGATGGGGGTGGGATTTAATAAGTTTTCTTCTTTCCGGTCCTTTTTGAGCAATACTTTTTGAATTTATTTTCTTATTACTAGTGTACATGGCAATTGCTATATTGTCTTGATCACCTTTATAAGGGACCGAGACTGGAATGGCATGGTTCTATTGTATTTTTGTTTTTTTATTTTATTAATGTATTTGCTCTGCAATTAGTTCCTTGTACTCATGAAATGTTTTGGTTCTTTTTTTTCTGCTCGAAATAAATAATAAATGAATGAATGAAATGAGACTATCTTACTGCGTTACCAGGTGTGGTGCTGCCAGGTTTGCAGGCACAGAGAGGATTTGGGGGGTAACGCATGGTTGGATGTAGGTGGCGTTTGATGTTGGAAAAACTGATTCTGAGTGTGAGCAGACTCCAGTCCTCCTCTGACCAAATCCTCTTTGGCCACGGGCTTTTCCCTTTGCCAGGGCCTGCTGAGATGAGCCTGAGCTAAACCAACAACTGGGCTGCTCGATGAAAGGGGTGAACTGCAGGAGGGCATGCCACGAACCCCGGGTCATCCCACAGTCCTGATGACTCTATCCCCGGTTCCCCTTTCACTGGCACATAGAACCCACCGCAAAAGCATCAACTTCACCACAGGGTTCAGATGCTCTTTAAACATCACTGGAGTAAATTGTGCAGAACTGTTCTGACCTGACTACACTGGCAAATAGACATTGCACGACTCAGTGTTTGCGATCCTGCTGGATGAACAACGCTGGAAAGGAATAATGCGATCTGACAGAGAATAGGTACTTGGTGAGAACCATGGAAAATACAGCAGATTCAATAATTAAACATGGCTTTTTCTAGCGTGAGCCAAACATGTGCATGTGTGTCTCCATGCATGTGTGTTCCACTGAACCCAGGCCTGCAAGAAATTGAAGATGAGCCCTCCAACCCTTTATGTGGAAATCCAGTTTGTCTCGTTTTTCATCTATGACGTGTGTCAAAAGGCGAGACGGATGTGAGCTCCCACCAACTCAACTGACCCAGAACTTGACTGTCAACTGTTAAAATCTGGGAGTGGTTTAGCGATGCGAGGCTTTTTGTTTTGCAGATACAGTGTGACATGTAAGGGTTTGTCTTTCAGAGGAGCGTATGTGGAGGAATTGCAGCAGTGTTCATGGTTGAGACACAGCAGGCTTTGAAATAAAACACACCTCTCAGTCATTGTATCGCAATGTTTCTAACAGCTGAAATGGAAAGAGGTCATAGAATATGTAAAGTGACCACCCAAGGTTGAGAACATAGCTGCAGGGAACAACATGGCTTGTGAGCTACAGAGATCTTGGCTCTTGACATGTCCCTGCAGTCGGCTGGAAGACTTCCTGAAGATAAGACAAAGTGTTCCTGCAATCCACCAGAAAAGAAATAAATCATCAAAAACCAGTTTGGATTTTTAGCAGCACATTCATTTTCAAAGCTCACTTTTGCTCATGCGATTCCAATGAAAGCAGCAGAAACAAACACAGCCTTGTACCGGGACATGCTATTTGTTTTCCTTCAAGAACACCACATTTTGCACCGCTCCACAGGATGTGAGGCGTGACAGAATATACATATGATTTTATTTCTCTGATCAGAGGCTCTTTTTTTTCCCCCTCTTGTTTTTTTGCATATGGAGCTCATCAAAGATGAACGACTTGTTAATGCTAGGACTGCTCAGCTGGAAAGTTGTTTTCAAGTGCTCGGCTATTGAAGAAACACGATGTAATAAAACACCGGCCAGTGGAGCGTCTTTGAGCTTCGGAGCTTTTCCCCTCCACAAAGGACTCAATCTTTAAAAAGCTTTTTCTTGTGGAGCAGAGAACAGTAAAGCTTCTAAGAGCAGGTCTGCATCACTGTTGCTCAGATAACGATCTGGAGGCGTGATTGTACCGGGAGCTTTGTAGCGTTAGCATGCAGACATGCTGCTGGCCCTCTAGTTAACCTGAGCACACAGACTAAAGTGTCTCAGTTTGCTCCCAGACATGTTTTAACACTGGAAAGTCTCTGGGGCTGCATGATGGTGGTCTACTTTTAGCCTCTGGAGGCCACTGTGCTTATGCGCAATGGTCAACTAAGACACATTGTCCTTGGACAAAAGCGTTCATGTCTCATTCCCCAGACAGCTGCCTCATTGAAATCCTTCTGCTAGATTTGCAAGCCATGAAACACTAACAGGGAAAGTGTGTTGGCAAGAGAATATGGTTATTGGAGGAATGCTGGTGTTGTACAGAGTGAAACACTGAGCATGTGTGTGGGGCTGCACCTGGTGCAAGCTCCAACTGAACCATAGGAGAGGCTGCTGTGTGTCTCAGTGGTTAAATACTTTTGGACGTTGCAGATAACTGACAGTAGGAGTAGGGTTACTGGCTTTGAATAGAACTAGTATCTCATCCATACTAAGGATGGAGCAAAATCAGTCTGTTAGACTCTCACAGTCGAAACACTACTAGAAGTATCAACACAATTTAATTTTTTTTTTCACAATATACAGTCATGGAAAAAATTATTAGACCATCAAAAGTCAAGGTGATTTTCTTCTTTGTTTTCTGTGATTTTCTTCTTCCTATTTGTTGATTTTCTTCTTTGTTTTTAGTGATTTTTGTCCTCATTTTTGGTGATTTTCTCTTAGTCATTGCTCATTTTTTTTCAGTGCTGTTGCTTGTAACTCAGTCCATATGCAGAGCTGTGGCCTGCTTCAGCAAACTGATTAAGAATGATTGCAATTGGTAGATTGCTGTGTGTTTGGCTTTAATATTGCAGGCTGTGATGTGACTATTGTGCACAAATACATTGTGATGACAATACCCAAATGACATATTGTGAAGCTCTAGTATCATGAGACTTAAACAGACACAAAAGAAAACATGGAATGTGTAAAAGCTCTGTTTTTGTCAGTACAATGTCATAGATATTGATGTAAGAACTGGTGTGATTTTGGTTATTATCAAAACCATGGAAAATAGATAGATATCAGTTCTGAAATTAAATCTTATAAGCTATTTTTGTTGTTATCATTGTATTTGTCCAAACAAATGTACCTTTATTTGTAGCAGACATTAAAATACACAAGAAATTGAAGAAAACATAGGGTGGTCTAATAATTTTTTCCACACCTGTAGGACTGTCCATCTATTTGTGATGAACTGACAACTCGTCCAGGGTGTACCCCGCCTTCGCCCATAAGTAGCTGGAATAGGCTCCAGTGACCCCCGTGACCCTAATGAAGATAAAGCAAGTTGAGATAATGAATGAATAAATGATTTATTTGCTTAATAGTTCTGCTTTTCTATAGTTTTGTTTCCCTCTACCTCCATATTAACCTAACTCATTTTAGTTCAGTTCCTCATTTAACCCAATATGATCTGAAGCGGGCCAAACCTGTAAAATAAAAGTGAAGAAAAGTAGCAGCATTGGACCCTTTGGCAGGACGATTTTGGCCCACGGGCCGTATGTTTAACACCGGTGTTCCATATAAAGGTCTGATAGACTAATTAAGGTTGCACTCTATTTGTAATTGGAAGAGTTTTGGGGCCTTGTGGGTTTTACTGTTTAATGTGCAGGGTTCCTACACAAGTATGAAAAAGTATGACATTTTTTTAAAAAATGGATCTGGAAAAGTATAGAAAATAGAAACAAATGTATTGAAAAATATTTCCAAGATTATTACCACTGTTCTATTTTCTAATCTATAAAATACATGAATATCTAAAACACTAAATGGATCCATCTGGTTATTTAAGGTGCTTACTAGCGCACCTAAAATGATTTTGAGAGTGCGTACAGCACAAATACAATATGTATTGCTCAAGAAAGGAGTGGAGAGAAGAAAACTTATTAAATCCCACCCTTATCTTACATTTATGCGACACAAACTTTCACTTTCACTTTCACTTTCACTTTCACTTTCTTAATAATAAAGTTACTTCTGTTCAGTCCTAATTATAAAACATTCAGAATAATGAAAACAAACTATTAATTATTATAATTTATTTACATGATACACATGTATTTACTCAAATGTCACAAGTTATTTGAATTTTTTTTACCAAGACATCTGGAAATTAGGGGCTGGAAAAAGTATGGAATTTTGAAATTTCAAATGTGTATGAACCATGAATGTATGTCATACGATCTGCATAAACTGCCTTGTAGAAATAGATTATAACTAAAATGGAAACAACTGATGGCACCAGACTCAGTCTCTTATTAATTTGAATGAAAATATGCATCAAATCCTTAATAATCTTAACATCAAACATCATATGAAATGGGTTGACAGACGTATTGTCAGTTTTATGAGTATAGCACATCATCACTCCACATTAAATCAAAGTTTAACACTGTATACCCTCTGTTTACTGTGACTGACACTTTTATGAAGAAGTATAAACATGGTGGGCATCTTTAATATTATATTATAGCCAGACATGGAATAATGTTACAGAATCCTTTTAGTGATTTATTCACTATTGCAGAATGGCACATGCTCTGATATATTGCCATGATATCTATTTGCATCAACTTGAGATTTACAGCCCTACCACACACATCCAGCTTTGCACACCGCACATACGTAACTGCACCTACACACACACACACACACACACACACACACACACACACACACACACACACACACACACACACACACACACAC
>JAPTGZ010000028.1:16484361-16494560 GCA_029814645.1 Fowleria isostigma | reverse complement strand
CTTTATTCTCATTATATTGACTTTATTCTCATTATATTAGACTTTTTTCTCATTAAGACTTTATTCTCATTATATTAAGACTTTCTCATTATATTACAACTTTATTCTCATTAAGACTTTATTCTCATTATATTGACTTTATTCTCATTATATTAGACTTTTTTCTCATTAAGACTTTATTCTCATTATATTAAGACTTTATTCTCATTATATTATGACTATTCTCATTATATGACTTTATTCTTGAAATATTACAACTTTAATCTCAGAAAAGTACAACTTTTTTTGTTAAATAAGTTTTGTCTTGTTATTTTATGACTTTATTCTGAAAATGTTACTTTAATATCAGAAAAGTCCATTATGTTAAATGATTTATTTTCATTATATTAGGACTGTTTTTGAAATATTCCAACTTTAATCTCAGAAAAGTACATTATTTTTGTTAAATAATGAGTTTTGTCTTGTTATATTATGACTATTCTCAAAATGTTACACTTTAATGTCAGAAAAGTATGACTTTATTTTTGTTAAATTAGTTTTTTTCTTGTTATATTATGACTTTATGCTTGAAATGTGCAACTTTATTCCCATTATATTATGACTTTATTCTGGAAATGTTATTACTTTAATTTCAGAATAGGACTTTATTTTTGTTAAATAATAAGTTTTTTCTTGTTATATTGTGACTATTTTCAAAATTTTACGACTTTAATATCAGAAAAGTCCGACTATTTTTGTTAAATGAGTTTTTTCTTGTAATATTGTGACTTAATTTTTGAAATGTTACAACTTTAATATCAGAAAAGTCCAACATTATGTTAAATAATGAGTTTTTTTCATTATTTTGTGACTATTCTCATTATATTATAACAATTCTTGAAATATTAAAACTTTAATCTCAGAAAAGTACATTATTTTTGTTAAATAATGACTTTATTCCCATTATATTGTGACTTTATTCTTGATATATTCCAACTTTAATATCAGAAAAACGACCTATTTTTGTTGAGTTTTTTCTCGTTTTATTATGACTTTATTCCCAAAACATTATGACTTTAATCTCACAAAGTATGACATTAATTTCATAAAATACTGACTTTTTTAAACCTACGACTCTATTCTCATTATATTATGACTTTATTCTCCAAATATTATGACTTTAATCTCAGAAAAGTACATTATTTTTGTTTTATGAGTTTTTTTCTCGTTGTCTTATGACTTTATTCTCGTTATATTGTGACTTTATTCTGAAAATATTCCAACTTTAATCTCATAAAAGTACATTATTTTTGTTAAATGATGACTTTCTTGTTATATTATAACTTTATTCTTGAAATATTATGACTTTATTCCCATTATATTGTGACTTTATTCTTGATATATTCTGACTTTAATATCAGAAAATTACGACCTATTTTTGTTAATTTATTTTTTGTTATATTATGACTTTATTCTCCAAACATTATGACTTTAATTTCCTAAAGTATGACATTAATTTCATAAAATACTGACTTTTTTAAAACTACGACTCTATTCTCATTATATTATGACTTTATTCTCATTATATTATGACTTTATTCTCATTATATTATGACTTTATTCTTGTTATATTGTGACTTTATTCTGGAAATATTCCAACTTTAATCTCAGAAAAGTACATTATTTTTGTTAAATGATGAGTTTCTTGTTATATTATGACTTTATTCCCATTATATTGTGACTTTATTCTTGATATATTCCGACTTTAATATCAGAAAATCATGACCTTTTTTTGGTAATTTTTTTTTTGTTACATTATGACTTTAATTTCACAAAGTATGACATTAATTTCATAAAATACTGACTTTTTTAAAACTACGACTCTATTCTCATTATATTATGACTTTATTCTCATTATATTATGACTTTATTCTTGTTATATTGTGACTTTATTCTTGTTATATTGTGACTTTATTCTGAAAATATTCCAACTTTAATCTCAGAAAAGTACATTATTTTTGTTAAATGATGAGTTTCTTATTATATTATGACTTTATTCTTGAAATATTATGACTTTATTCCCATTATATTGTGACTTTATTCTTGATATATTCCAACTTTAATATCAGAAAATCACAACCTATTTTTGTTGAGTTTTTTCTCGTTATATTATGACTTTATTCTCAAAACATTGACTTTAATTTCCTAAAGTATGACATTAATTTAATAAAATACTGACTTTTTTGAAACTACGACTTTATTCTGATTATATTATGACTTTATTCTCCAAATATTTAATCTCAGAAAAGTACAACATTATTTTTGTTTCATTATGATTTTTTTTTGTTGTCATGACTTTATTCTCAATATATTATGACGTTATTCTTGAAATATTCCAACTTTAATCTCCGAAAAAAACATTATTTTCATAAAATAACGAGTTTTTTCTCGTTATATTATGACTTTATTTTCCAAACATTATGACTTTAACCTCATAAAGTATGACATTATTTATATTAATGACTTTTTTGTAATAATCACGACCTGTTTTTGAGTTTTTTCTCGTTATATTATGACTTTATTCTCCAAATATTATGACTTTATTCCCATTATATTGTGACTTTATTCTTGATATATTCCGACTTTAATCTCAGAAAAGTACCTTATTTTTGTTAAATGATGAGTTTCTTGTTATATTATGACTTTATTCTCCAAACATTATGACTTTAATTTCCTAAAGTATGACATTAATTTCATAAAATACTGACTTTTTTAAAACTACGACTCTATTCTCATTATATTCCGACTTTATTCTCGTCTTTGATGATTTTATTTTCCCGCGTGGCCCTAATGTGCCACCTTAACCCACCCTGTTTTTTTTTTGTTTTTTTTGTGTTGGTTGCGCCGTCGCCTTGGGTGGCTGACATGCGATATTGAATTAATCGCAGGTAAATCCTGCGTGGTCTGCGTCTGTGTGCATCAGTCGTCGCCACATCTCCGCATTACTGTCACCGACACAAATCCCCGCGCGGTTCCATTGTGCGCGGCGATTAAAGGCGACGGCGGCGGCGGCGGCGCGGGGCCGTGGGCAGGCCGACGTGGGTACACTTGTGCGTGAGGAGCTCCTAAGTTGCAGAGGTTTTTTTTCTAATTGAGTCAGGGACTTATGCTTGGCGAGGTAGGCGTGTGAGTGGGGGGGAGACTAATCCCAAGCTGCTGTTGTTTTTCGTTGCCTGCTGGCGTCAGATCAAAAACTTAACAGCGATAATCATGCGAAATGTGTGGCTTCACTTCAAAGCCTGCATCAACTTTGCTCACACCCTTGTAGCGCTGCATTGTTTCATCATTTCCAACTGGTTTTTCTTCTCTTCTCTTCTTTTTTAACTTCTTCTTCTTCTTCTGCAATGTTTTTTTTTATTCTTAACTTGATTATTGATCTGAAGACTTGAAGGAAGGTAAAATAAAGGCGAGCTGCGGAATCTTCAGTTACGGATCAAAAGGTTAAAGGAAATGACCGAACCCTAAACGAGGCGATAAACGGACCAATAATAATAATAATAAAAAATGGAACGATTTAGGTCGTTTATGTTTTAATTTGAACTGTTTTTATTTCACATCTGTGTGTTTACAGTTGGTTCAGTGTGTAATTAACAAAGATTAAAAGGGTTTAATTTAACTGAACTTTTCACAATGACAATAAACATATTCTATTCTATTCTATTCTATTCTATTCTATTCTATTCTATTCTATTCTATTATTATTATTCTATTCTGTTCTGTTCTGCTGCATTCTATTGGGTTCTATTCTATTCTATTCTATTCTATTCTATTTTATTGCGTTCTATTGGGTTTTCTTCTATTCTATTCTATTCTATTCTATTCTATTCTATCCTATTCTGTTCTGTTCTATTCTGTTGCATTCTATTCTATTCTGTTGGGTTTTGTTCTATTCTGTTCTATTCTATGCTATTCTATTCTTATTATTCTATTCTATTCTGTTCTATTCTGTTGCATTCTATTCTATTCTGTTGCGTTCTATTGGGTTTTGTTCTATTCATGCTAAATCTCTATTGGGATAAATTGGAAAACAAATGGCAAAAATGTAGTTTAGCTGATGTTTTCAGAGTATATAGTAAAGTGTTATTGCACATACACAACTGTTCAAATGTTTTAAAACACCCCAATTTTTCCAAATTTTCCAGTTTTATTTATTGAAATTCAAGCAGTTCAAGTCCAGTGAACAGCTTGAAATGGTTCAAAGGTAAGTGGCCAGAGGTTAAGAAAAAAAAAAAAGGTAAAGTCAACCAAAACTGAAAAATAATGTACATTTCATAATTATACATAAAGGCCTGTTTAGGGAACAAGAAATGAATTAACAACTTAAAGCAGTCCTGTTCAGTGGAGGTGGATCAAGCCTTAAAGTTGGTGGTTCCAGTTCCTCCAGGTGTTTCTACACTTTTATGGAACTTATGCAACAGAGATGAAGAACTTTATGAAGAATATTTGATTTCCATTGTAAAAAGAATACCACGAGGGATTTCTAAATTGATTCCATAATTTCTCTTTGTTCTATGCTTTAAATTTTAGAGTACACTGAGACATTAAAACTATATCATTTTCAATAAAATTCTGGAAAAATTAGGGTGTTCTAATACTTTTGACCAGTAGCATATATACATAAAGGGTTCCGACACATTTGAAATTTCAAAAATTCCATACCCTAAATTTCATACCCTAATTTCCCAAAGTCTTGCTAAAAAATTCAAATTACTTATGACATTTCAGTAAATAGATGCGTATAATGTAAATAAAATATGGAATTATTAATAGTTTGTTTTCATTATTCTGAATATGTATTCCATGATGTCACCCAAAAAATTTCAGAAGATTATAGCTATGTAATATAGCTCATACAAATAAATTAAATAAGATAAATTCAGTGCATGGCTTTTTTATTTTATGTTGCGATTTCACACAAAGTCTGCATTTATCTTTCTTTATCCATTCAGGATCTTTATCCAGTCAGTCTTTACATTTGGAATTTATGAGCCGGTCATCAGATAATTTACATCTGCCCATTATGTTTTTTTTTTTTAGGTATTCATAATGTTAGGTTTAAGAAAAACAGAACAGTCTAATAAACATTCCTCTTTTTCCATACATTTATTTCCATTTTCCATACTTTTCCAGACTTTTCTAGTGATTGATCCAAGTTTTTTTTTTTAAATTACTATTTTTTTTTTTTATGATTCAGTGTATTTTTCATTATAATTAAAACACCGCACATTTTTCCTAATAAAAATCAAGCTAAAATAAGATTCAGGATGTAATATCTGAGAGGAGCTGTCTTGGCTGATCTTGACTGTTTGTTCAGTATTAATATTCATCCTTGTAAATACCAGCTCCACCGACTGTTCATATCCTGACCAAGGAAAATTAAATTCTCATTTCGTGCAGTAATCCACCTTAGTTTTTCTGCCTCCATCTATAATAATATACATTATATAGACTAAATGTTGTCTGAAATTAATATTCATTTGCAACATAGTATAGCAAAATATTACATGATCAAAAACAAATTAAACTGAGCATAAAATGTCTTTGTTTTGAATATCTGGGGTGGCCAGAAATTTGTGATGTTAAAATGGGGTCACGAGCCAAAACAGGTTGGGAACCACTGGTTTATACAATAGATTCACAAATGTTCCAGTATAAATAACCTGTAAAGTGAATGTATTATAATGTGCAGACAGTGTTTAGAAGTAGATCTGGTAGCTCTGAGATAAATGATTATTTTGAGTGAAACCCATTCTCTCATTAATTATCAGAATTTCACAGTTTGACCCAAGGAAACTACAGCCAACCAGCATTTTTAAAACTTATTTATTATCATTATTATTATTGTTATTATTATTATTATTATTATTAGTAGTAGTAGTAGTAGTAGTAGTAGTTTATTTCTAGCTTATGCACTCCATGTACAATGTAAATGATGTATACATGTACAATTTTTAATACTGTCTATATACATTTCATACATGTGTACAGAGATATACGTGGAAAAATTGCTAAAAAAAAAAAAAAAAAAGGAAAATACCATATGCACAAGTATACACAACAAAAATTATACATGAAGAATCTACATATAGAATTATACATCAGAACTATACATGAAGAATGTGCATATAGAGCTATACATATAAAAAATAGACGTGTAGAACGTGCATATAAAACTATATGTAGGGAATTTTACAGGGAGAGTATGCATGTAGAAATATACAGAAGCTTTACATGTAGAATATACATAAGGAACATACACAGAGAAGTATGCATTGCAAAATCCACATAGGTATTCCATATATATATATATATATATATATGTATACATATGGAATAATATACATCAAGACATTGGTTGTAAAACATTGTGTGTACACAGAATGCATAACACATTATTTTACAACACAAGTCCCCACTAGTAGAATTTTTCTCTGTTTGTGGCTCAAACCTGGTTAAGTTTCACTTTTATTTTTACTCATAGACTAATGTTAGTACATCATGGTTTGGTTTACATGATGATAAAATTCACAATGCATATGTTAATGTTTGTTTATACAAAATCATGATGTTTTTCTAACCCTAAAGTACATTTATTACTTATGCCTAATAGACATTCTGAGTTGGTATGGGAACTCTATGGAGGCACATTCCTGGGTTTTGTAAAAAAAAAAAAAAAAAAAAATCCAGATTCAGTGTCAAATGATGTGGATGTAACATGTGTCCTTGGTTTTGCAGAAATTTGTCCCACTGAGTTGTTTGTGGAACATTTGTGTTTGTAAGACTTTCAAGTTCTACATCAAACATGAACGACCAAATGTTTGTCCAATAAATTTACCATGTTTAATGTGTCAGATCTTTTTTAGTTTCCCCATGTGTCATCTGCCCCAGGGGCTCATGGGACAGTGTAACGCTTTGTGCCCGAGTGCGCGCGCTCCGAAATGCCTCACGTCCTGTTTTTTTTGGGAGACTTAATCAGGGTTTCCATATTAAAAAACGCTAGAGGTTGAAGAGGTCACGGAGACAAAAGCCTTTATGAGGGGAGTGGAAGCCGTGTGTGCCAGGGATGACAGACGCCGAGACCTGATTGGCCTGTTCCTGCACGGATGGGATTCGCTGTCAACAGGTCCCAATTAGTCCAATCAGAGTGGAAGGAAACGGCACAGAAAGGATACTTTGTTAGTGCCTCTGTTTGTGAAGCTGGAGGCAAAAACAAAACACAATCGGTAGCTCTTTCTTCCCACCCCCACCGGGCCGGCCCAGATTGTACGGGGGACGAATTAACTCAGGATTTAGTCCCGTTGTAGCGTCACGTTGTTGACACATGCCGCGCTACGTGGTGTCTACATTGTTACGACCTTTAATGTTACTGCTGATGTAAATATTGCCCTCTGCGTTTGCTTTTGTGTTTCTGAATAGTACTCGATGACCAGAGGTGTTTCCTGACACAAATTTGTCATCGAGAGCCTTTCAGATTGCACGCAAACACAGTTCCAATTTAACAGTTCACAGGACAATTATTCATGTGAGAAAAATAGAGTCTGCTGAGAAGAAATATACGCTCAAGGAAAAAAGAAGTAGAGCTGAGTCACATTTAGTATGGAACAGGATTAGGGCTACTGGGAAAGAAATAAAATTAAAGTCATATATATATATATTTATTATCATTCTGAGAAAAGTCAGAATTCCGAATAAAAATATTTATTAGACTTTATTTTTTCCCCTGTGGCCCTAATCCCCTAATTTTATTTTTTTTCCCCCTCAGAATTCTGACTCTTTTCTCAGAATAATAATAATAAAAAATATATATTGGACCTTATTTTTTTTCCCCCTAGTGACCCTAATCCTCTAACTTAGCTTTAATCTCAGAATTTTTTTTTTCTCAGAATTCTGACTTTTTTTTTTTTTTTTCCAGAATTTTGACTTTAATCTCAGAATTCTGACTTTAATCTTAGAATTTTGACTTTAATTTTAGAATTCTGACTTTCTTCCCTAAATTCACATTTTTTCTCTCATAACAATAATAAAATATATATATATTAAACCTTATTCTTTTTCCCCAAGTGGCCCTAATCCTCTAACTTGACTTTTTTTCCTCAGAATTATGACTTTAACCATAAAATACTGACTTTTATCTCAGAATAATAATACAAAAAATATATATTGGACTTCATTTTTTTTTTTTTTTACCCCAGTAACTCTAATCATCTTCCGTATATTTAGAAACTCAAGTCATTAAAGAAATAATAGAGACTGAAGCAGAAAGCAAATTGTGCAAGATAATCCAGAGTAAATTGTAAAAATGGTTCAAAAGTAGAGTAAGTGGGCATCTTTGACTTTGAATAAAAACATAATAGGTAAAATTGGAGGGAATATGAGTTGTATTTTTTAGAAACTTTTAATGAATGAAGGCAATTTATATCCTTGTGCTGAATTCCATCCAGATAATAAACGACAAACTCCATGAAACGCAGGGAATTCATCCTCACATTGTGATCCAAATTAAGCAGATAACCACCCTGGGACCTTGACCTAACTAAGTTATCAAGCAGGGTTCATTGAGTGACGAGACATTGACCTTTGACCTAAGGAAGTAATTTAGATGGAGAGGCTCTGACGGTCTGACTCACGGTGGAAAAAAACAGTGGACTCTTGATAGAAGGGGCGTCAGAGGTGAGGATGGACAGGTAATTGGGACGATGGGGTGGGGATGTCTTCTTTTTATGTAAACCCCCCCCTCCCCCCATCATTACCCCCATTAGGTCGACCGAGCCAGGATCAGTGGAAATGTTTGCATCAGGTTTTGGTTTGTAATTCTTGGTGTTTGAATATAGGACTCGGTTTGGATATGGTTTGGAGGTCATGTAACTATTTTGTAAAACGTATTATTTTGGGGCCGTCTGGGCTCCGGTCCCACTAATATTATTCCAGACATCCCATTGGACCCTGTTGTTGTGAATGGCCACAGAAGCAGACAAATACCAGCCTCCCATGGCCTGATCCTGGATTCCTCAGATATAGTTTTTTCCACCGTACAAGTGTAGCATGACACACGCTGACGACTGCAGAGAGGCGCGGGTTTCCACAGTGTGGTGCAGTTTGATGTAGCTCTTCTAGAAACATCTTATTTGTATAAATCAGTTTGTGAGGCTTGAATAACAGTCATCCAACATGCGGCACATTTCAGAAAATTTTTACTCTTGCTTTTTCTAGGTTGTTTCTGGAAAAAGATCTTTAGAGGACAATACGTTTAAAGTTTTCAGCAGCGACGCAAATCAGACTAAAAAGCTCGAGTAAAACAAATCAGACTGCAGTGGCCACAAATAGTCACTAAAAAATCTACTTAAATGATCAACAGGCTCTTCTGTTTGACATCCAAAACCACTGTTACTGATAACTTGGTTAACCATCCTCATTATTGTTGTAAAGTTAGTTTTTCCAAAGAAATAAAATGAAAATATACAGAAAAGTAATAGTAACTGAGTTATATTACTCAACTAATGCTATCTTGATGAAATTTTTGTTTTATTATTCATTTTTTCGAGCAAAAAAAATAAATCAAAACATTTTTACAAGTACAATAACCAATAGATACATTAATAAAGACGATCAAGACAGTACAGCAATTGCCATGAACACTTGCAACAACAAAAAAGGTTCAATATACACTGCTCAAAAAAGAAGTGGGAAGAAGAAAACTAATTAGATCCCACCTCCCTCTCACATCCATACAACTTAACACATTACTTTCACTTCCTTAGAAATAAGGTTACATTTGTCTAGTCTTAATAATGTAAATAACAGATTGAAAAAACTTCACATAATAACTATCCAACTGATAGTTACATACTTTATAATACACTATATTTCAACATTAATTACATACCAACAATGGTAATGGAAACTAAACATATCAACATGGTAAACAACAAGTGCACACCAATAAAACACACTTACATACTAGTTTAATTCAGTGGTTCTCAAACTTGTTCCAGTGGAAAATCCCTTGAAACATATATTTTTATAATTCTCCCTTCAGCATTTTTGATTAAATGAGGCAAAATTCATTTCTGTGTCAACGATGTCTGTTTATATTTTCAAAGCTGTAACAAACAATGTGTATTTAATTGTAATATATAAGAAATGAGACATTTTTAAAGTAA
>JAPTGZ010000028.1:16080115-16092655 GCA_029814645.1 Fowleria isostigma | reverse complement strand
ATGTCTTTATTTATCCTTAAATGGGTAAATGAAAATGCCATGGACTCATAACACAGATACAAAAACACAACATCATTCTGGACTCTGATACAGACCCTTGGAACAACAATAACAGTCCAATAGCAATTTCAAATAAAGTTCTCATTATAGAAATAAACAACGGTTTCAAAAGAGTTCCTCAGACGTTCAGTAGAACACCAGGGCATTACCATTCACTCACCAACTAAATAAAGTTAGCGTTGTGATCCTAGCAGCTAGCAGCTGATAAGCCTCGGCTTATCGGTTAGCTGTGCAGCTAATTGAGTCCCCGATCTCTGATGTGTGAACCAGTCCCATGTGTCTGGGACCAGGGAGGATCTATCAGTGGAGGGGGGAGGAGGACCTGGAGTTGTTTTTGCATCTGCATTTACTGTACAACTAACCGAAGCCCCGAGGCTGTCTGCAGACATTAGCATAGCGTTGCTATAACATAAGCCGCGGAGCTAAAGAGCAGCTCCGGTTACGTGACCTCCTCTGTGAAGTCAAAACAAATGTCTAAAACATCGGTGTTTGGATAAAGTTTCCCATTCTCCTGCGCCCCCAATGAGCAATCACTATTTTTTGCCAAATGACAAATGCACGTTTATAGACGGAGGGTTGGTTATGACAGTGAATAGTCCTCCAGGGGAGGTCCGCAGAAAAAAATACCAAAGAAGAAGAATGAAACCACCGAAGAACAAACTGGTGTAGCAGATACTAGTAGTTGTCACTAGCCTAGAGCGCCCACTGGTGGTAGGTAATGTTTACTCCTTGATTATGTCGGTCAGTGTGAAACTCCCATTTAAAAACATGTGAAATTATATATCTTAACATATATTAGTTGCACCGGAGTATAAGTCGCAGGACCAGCCAAAAAGTGCGACTTATAATCCGAAAAATACAATATATATTAAAATACAACCAAATTTATCATAAAAACAAAGCTGGAGTGCGATGAAACTTATATTTTATTCATAACATAATACAGAAAATACATCTGATGTTTAAACAGAGAAAATATTACATATTAAGAGAAAAAAAGTCATTTGAAATCTCATGGCAGATACATGTCCCTGAAAAAGTTGGGACAGACCCACTGGTAACATCCCCTCTTCTCTTATCAACAGTCCAAAAACATCTGGAACTCAGGTTTTTTTGATAATAACCAAAATCACATAAGTTCTCACATCAATAGCTGTGACGTACTGACAAAAACAGTGCTTTAAAACATTCTATGTTTATTTTTCTGTCTGTTTCAGTCACATGATGCACACAAGAGGTAGTATTTGATTGCATAACCATTGTTTTTCATTAGTTTTGATGGTCTAATAATTTTTTCTTTGACTATGCCCTTTACTGATCATGTAGATGTTCGTAAAAGCTCAGATTAAATTTAGAGGTTAATATATGAAATTAAAGAAAACTTTTAAAAAAAAGTGACACGTTTGGAAAAATATATCATTAACTGAATGTAAAAACAAGTGTTAATAACCATGGTCATCTATTAAAATACATGGATTTTGTGATAAATCATTTCCACATTGACTACGGAGCCTGTGAACCTCCATATGGGTCATATCTGATGACCATGAAAAGTCCAGAAACTGCATTTTACCTGAATTATGTACACATATTAATAGGATTAGTGGTTTAATATACGTTAAACGTTTTAGATCAGTAGACGCTTTTAGTCGCCAGAGGCTGTTTAGGTATTAAAGGGTTAAGTCATGAATCCATGGAGTAACTAGTGCCCATATTTATTTAATAATGAACATCCTACCTTATTTATTTCTTTGTCTTTGTTTCAACTCCTTGCTATATTACCATTACGGTCCGTTTTATGGTTGGGAGAAAATTATGTGAGCATGATCAATAAACATATATTACACACATGATGAAACCTGAGACCAGGTCTGGAATATACTTTATTAGTAAACGCATTATTGATTTCAGGTCAGGACAAAGAAAAATTAATAGAATCGAATCTAAACTATGTAATATTTGGCAAAAGGTTTCTCCAAAGGGCTTTATCTGAAAGAGATCAAACAGGCTATTTTCATTCATACCCACTTTCCTGCTGTGTTCACTTCAGCTCAATGCAATAACAGCACAGGTAATAATAATATAGCAGTATAAATGCTGTATTGATCTCCTGTGGAGCATTCTACTCTCCTGTTCTGCACTAAAAGAAAGATCAGGAACTAAACGAGCAAAACTGGTGCCTTGCTCAATGGCACTTCAGGAAGTAAATGAGTTCAATAGAGCTTTTTTTTTTTTGACCCATAGTGATCCACTGGTGACTAAAATGATTTAATATAAATTGTTCAATACCTGTTGATGCACAAATCCTATCAGTATGTGTAAATGACTGGTGTAAAACTATTTATAAAGATATTGTAGTAACACTGATGACATATGAGTGTGATAAATACACACTTGACTCTCACTATTTTATATTAAATAAGTCATAAAGAGGAGAAAGAACATGATGGACTCTGTTCAGTGTTTTCATCAGGAGGAAATGACATCATATGGAGTAGGTCATGTGATTTGGAATTAACACACTTCCTTCAGAGGTGTTTTTGAAATGGGTGACTTCGTAGAAAGTGATTTCTCGGGCACGGATGCAATTTGTTATTTTCCATATAAACTTTGATATATTGCTAAAATAGAAGTATCTGTCATAATTTATCTCAACTTAATTAAAAGAACAAAATCAAACCTATTTTAGAATAAACTCATTTCATTATTGTTTTGCTAATTAGAAGGTGGTTGGTTTTATGTTTAGAAAATTAATTAGTTGACATTTTAGTATATCGAGTCATTTATTAATTATGTATTAGTTGCTTGCCAAATAAAGGGCTAAAAAGTTATTGTTTCCATAAGTGAATACTTACTGAATTTTTAAAGACATGATCATAATGAACATAAAAACCTTTTTTTTTTCTTTTTTTTTTTTACTTTTAACCCATAAAGACCCAAACATCCACCATCTACCAAAATCACTTACTGATATAAACTGTTTAATCTCTTGATTGACTCATGTAAATAAGTTTGTCATTTTTTCATGGTCATCATCAGATATGACCCATTTGGTTATTCAAAGGCTCTGTAGTTACCGTGGAAACACCGTCATCTTCTACAACATTGATTCACCAGTAAAACCATAGAGTTGGATCAGTAACAGTGGAGACACTTGGTTTATGATCAGTTAATGATAGGATTTGCTGAAAAAGTCACTTTTTTTTCAGTTTTCTCTATTTTTGTTATAATAATCCTCAACTTTACTCTGAGTTTTTATGAACATCTACATGATTAGTTAATTAAATGTTGGAAAATATGTGATTTTCATTGACATCCCCCCCCACACACATAAACTATAGAAGATAATATTACAACAAATGGTGATAAACCACGTAAGGATGGTTAAATATAGAGAAAACATCCTTTAGGAACTGACATAAATGTCACACTGGATCCTTATGGGTTAATAAAGATGTATGTAACATGTATTCCATAGGCTTCAAAAGTCTCTCAATTATATATTGACTCTATCATTACATTTTTGTTTATTGTCTGTTTGTTTAAAAATGTAAAATCTGTTTAAAAAAAAAAAAACAAGAAAGGAAGAAAGTTAAAAATACAGAGGATAAGATAATTTGGGATATTATGGAAGCAAATCTATCTCATCAAACTTTGAATTATAAAAGCCATTGAATTCATAGCACTGACTTTTTTTTGCACTGAAATTAAGTATCTGAATTTTTTTGTTGTGAAATTATCTGAATATTTTTTGTTGTGAAATTAAATATCTGATTTTTTTGTGAAATTAAGTATCTGATTTGATTTGCACTGGAATTATGTATCTGAATTATGTTTATTTTGTGAAATTAAGTATCTGAATTTTTATTTCTTTTATTTTTTTATTGTGAAATTAAGCATCAAAATTGTTTTTGTTCTGAAATTATCTCCATTTTTTTTTTTTACTGAATTTTTTGCATCTGAATTTGGCCCATTCATTTTGAGCCACTTTAATTTATAGTTGAAAGTTTCCAGAAAATAAAAATGGGGTTCTTAAACTACAAAGAGTTAAATTCAGAGCAAAAAAAAAAAAAAAAATCAGCGCTAGAAACTCAGTATGTTGTATAATTCAAAGTTAAATAAGCCAAATCTGCTTCCATAGATCTCCCACACACCCAGCTCCGAGTCCTCATGTATTAACCTGGGGGGCCACCCTGCTCTTCATCTCTGCTCACTTGGCTGTGGGTCCCTCCTCATAAAGACCCTCGGGTCAGACCCCAGGTTGGGGCGCACTTCTTCCCAAACAGCCTGTCACTTTGCACACAATGAACGCGTCTTAATCAGGCGGTGCAATGTCTGCTGGGGGGCCCCTGCTCTGTGTCGGGGGCCCTTGTTCGGAGAGGCTAATGGGCGGAGACCTGTTTTTTTTTGTGCGGTTCTTTTTTTTTTTTTTTCCAGCCCAGGTCCCTGCTGTGATGCGTACTGCAGAAGTAGGCTGGGGGCGCACACACGCTGCAGCGCCACACACACATCGACTCCAAACACACACACGCACACACACACGCATCATCTCCACTGGAGACACTGGCACCGGAGACGCAGCGCCACGACCGCTCCGTTATGTCTACCGGGGGACGGACCGGAGAAACTTGCGCGCAGGGACCCTCAAAGGCGGATAGATCCATGTAGCTCGTCCCAGATAGTGGATTAAATTCACGCTTTCTTCTCCCTCTCTCTCTCTCCCTCTCTCTCTCTCTCTCTTTCTTCCTCCTCCTCCTCCTCCTCCTCTGGTTTCGTGTTACAAAGCCTTGGGAGGGAGTTGCGCGGAGAGCCAGTCCCTCTATGTAGTAACTGAATGACAGGATCATATGGCTCGGTTCGTCTTATAGTCCAAACATCTCCAAAAAATAAATAAATAAAGGAAAAAACAACCAAGACAAGAGGACGACTTCATGTGGAATAATTTATAACTCTGATTGAGAGAGGAAAAAAAAAAAAAGACAAAGCAGAGATAACGGACAAGGATACTGGATCGACGAAGAAAGCGCAGGACGCGTCGCCTTGTAATCATCCCCACCATCTCCGTAATAACAAGGTAAGTTTGGAGCCGTTATTTATCGTAATGGAGGTCGCAGAGCTGGGAGGTAGCTGCGTTCAAAGTACCAGCACAACCAGAGGATACCAAACATCCTAATTCAAGCTCCGGATTTCTCCAACTGTTGCCACCGAACCCCCCACCACCCCCCTTCTCTCCCTCTCTCCATTCTCTTTAATACGGATCCCGTGCGTAATCGTGTCCTTTTATATATATATAAAAAAATGACTGCGCTGTTTGTGTTTTGTGCGTTCTGGGTTTCGGAGTGATGCAACTTTATCCCCGTTTTTTCCCGCGGTGTAAACACAGCGCACTGCGGTCAGGGGCTAGTTGGAAGAGAATCAACTCCAGAGTCTGGATTCTGCTCCAAAATCACTGCGTTTCCTGTCCAGTAACTCCACCGGTTGGATGGATCCACGCATCTCGTATTAATCCCACTTGCCTATAAGGTGTGGGTTTCTCTGCAGGTGTGTGTGAACTTTTAGGGACCCTCTAGTTTTATTCCTCACTTACTTTTTTTTTTTTTTTATTATTATTATTCTGCTGAAACAGTTCGAATAAATGCTTTTAAAGTACTCTCCCATTTTACTGCATGCATATGACATTTTTATAGTATATTTTCCACACAAATTCCCATTATTATAATGTCACTCATCCACTTCCACTACCTAAAAAGCTATGAGTATGCCTCCATTTCTCCTTACTCATCTGACACTTCAAGCTGTGACAATAATCCACTGACTTGAGATATTATTTTGGAGTGCTTTTTCCTTCTTCCACTCCATAATGAAGTAAGTATTAGCTTCAGTTGAGTGATTATTGTAATTACTGAAGAGGAGGAGGGGGACAGGCGTCTGTACTGGACAGTGGACAAGGGTTGTGTATATTTAAAAAAAAAAGTGGTTTGGGAGCAACTGAGGGGGGTAAGCCTGCTTTTTCCCATTCCCTTATTTTACAAGCTGAATGGTGCCACTGCCAGTTAACTATCAGACAGTTCAGATGGGAGTAAGCAGCCAACAGGCCCTAAAAAATAAAGGTTATGGGAGAAGTTAGTGGAGTCATGTTATTGCCATGTGGGAGGGAGGAAGACGGCAGGATGACACTGACGTTATTGTGCCCGAGGACCGGCTTTCTGCTCTGATATTTGTAGAATATTCTCATAAAGTTTGTCACATGATTTCTTTTTCATAACGTTAGTGAGTGGGTAGGTGTATGTCCCTGTGCGTTTGTGTCACCGTGTCATTTGCAGTGATTAATGAAAGTAATATAGCAGCAGACTTCAGTGTGAGCACCCAGCCACACAATGACATTTGCAGTGTATTAGAAGGAGTCAGGAGGATGTAGCAGAGGATAATCCTGCTGAAATTCACTTTACTCACCTTTTAATTTGCTAAATCAAGTTCACAGACCTTTAAAAACACACGTAATCCTTCATATAAATACAAAAATGATATTAGGTGGTAACCGCTTACAAGGATGACTCTTCAATGGAGACAAAGACACTGGATTGTTGAAAACCCTCCTGATATCTGCATTAGTACTACTCTGAAGACTTTCCTTTACGCCCGGTTTTACCCTGGACCTAAGATGCGCACAAACATTCACACACATTCACACACATCCACAGACTGTAGCCCTCTGGCCCCAGATGTTAATGCCTCCATTGACGGAGCCACAGGACTCCTGCCGACTCCATCTCTTCATTGTCGGACAGACAATAGACTCCACATCCTGATGGCCGGCCTCCTTCCCATCGTCCCTCACACTCCACACACTGCTCACACACACGCACACAATTAAACCACACACAGCCATGCATACAGAGAACAGCACACATCTGATGTATGCATGTTGTACACAGCTGGCCGTTGACTTATGTAAACTTTATTTTCCACGTGTGTGCATGTTTCCTCACATCGATGGAGGCTCTGGTCAGTGGGATGTTCACGTGTTCTTGTTTTGTCTGTTTCAGTGTACGTTTGTGCACATGTGACAAACACTGTGTTTTGACATCAAACATTGCATCACAGCCATTGTATCGTCACTGCGCCAGATGCCTCCTGTCTGCTGTGTGTTTGTGTGTTTAATTGTCAACTGTGTGTCACATGCATCACGTCAATGCAACAGATACTGTAGCCCACAGGCTGAGCAGCTGAATGCACAGTAAACTCCCGTGATAACGGGATGATTTCAGATTATGTAACTCTCATACAGGAACACACACATCGACTGTTCAGTTGCTGCTTTGGTCTATGGATCAGAATTCACTCCCTGTAATGTATTTTAGATGGTGGGAGAGGCATTTTTCACATCCTTTACAGAGCAACAGTTGATGTGCCAGCTTCCCACAGGATCTGTGGAAGAAGCATTTTTCAAAACAGCAGCCCTTTCATCCAAGCAACAATTTAATTCCTACTCTATCAGCCTTTCTGTTCTTCTTTAAATATCTCTTTCAAAGGCAGATTAGCTTTTGTTTTTGCTGTTTCAGACTGGTCTGTGAGCTGCATTTCCTGCTGAGCTTCAGAGTGTTCCAGCCTTACCCTCTACGTTGCATAAAGAGAATCACCCCAATTCATTTGTTGGTGCTTGACTGTGTGTTTGTGTTGAGCAGAGATATGGTTCATGGCAGGCCAGATGCAGGGTCTGGAGAGCAGAAGCAGATGGGTTGTGTGTGTGTGTTTTCGCATGTGTGTGTGTGCTTGAGGGGAACAGCAGGAGGCAGGGCTCCGATGGACAGGCTGATGTTTAGAGAAGAAGGAAGGGAAGAGGCTTGTTTACAAGAACATCATGGCAAATGGGCTTTGGTTGGGCACAGGGTCAAAGTGATATAAACCATCTGGTGTATGCTCTGTGAGTACTTACTGTATGCATGCACGTATTACTATTGATTAAAGCTGACTGGAAGAGTCTGTATTGGCTTCTAAGATGTGCTGGAGTGTTTGTGTGTGTGCTGAGTGATGCCTTATGTGCACAGCTGTTGACTGAAGTGACAGTGACACTGCAAAGTCACAGTTAGTCTCCCACATGCAAACATTACTGCCACATTCATGGTGATTGATTGGGTTTGACTCTTAAAATTAGAAAAGAAGTCCCTCTGAGATGTTTTATTCTCACACCCGCTTTCTGGCTTTCTTCTTTTAATTTCTCTGGCTTTTGTCGTGAAGTTAAAGATGTTTACGTTGAGGTCATAACGTTGTTCTACCCACCTCGTGTTCTGTATTCATAAAGCGGTTCCACCTGCAGTGTTATCTGTATATGCTGCTTTTCTTCATTCACAGTGTGTTGAGTTCTTCTGCTGCATAGAAACCTGACCCGACCACTGTGAAAACTCCAAAGAAGTCGACTTGGCTTTAATATATTGACGTTAAACGACTATGGAAGATTCTGACACACATCTGTATCCACCGCAACAACAACTGCACAACCTCCAGCCTCATCTCAGTGGCTTTGAGGCCCGTTGACAAGTTTCCGTCAGGCGTCGAGGATAGATCCAGAGGCTTTTGGCAGCGGCTGTGATTGCAGTTGTTCTGTAGACGAGAAGCTTTTGCTCTTCTGCAACTTAGCCCTCCCTTTGAGCTCTCTCTCGCTCGTCTTCCATCTCCCTCACCCACTTACGCACGCATATTTTTACACTCCTCCTCTCTCACTCGTTTCGGCTCAATTCAAGTAGCATAATGAGGTCATTTTTGCATTGCCAAAGTGTAAGCACTTACCACTTATAGAGCTCAGCTTTAATTGAACAGACAAGTGGATATTCACCCTATTGTGAATGAAAACTATGCTGGGGGTAGAGGAAAGTAGTATAATCCCTTTGGGCACTCGGATAGTAGTGCCAGCACCCAGAATGCCCCTGGAGCAGCCAACATAGACCCATTCGAATCCATTCAGTCAAACTAAATGAAGATTTATAAGAGTTATTGTGAGTCGTTAGCATTAGAGCTAAATTACAATACTCACACATTACACATTACAGTAATAAATATTTGTCTCCCCACCACCCCCCCACCGTCAGACACTGTTGTAAAAACGAAAAAAGCCCTGAGGCAGGAGAACTGTTTTCCAGGAAAGTTTTTTTTTTTCCGCCAGCTGGTGGAAAATCCAATATGGTGCACAGTGATGGTCCTGGAGGCCGTATTGTGGAGCAAGTATAGAGGGTTTCACCAAATCTTTATCTACCTTTACGTGACTCACTCACAGAATTACTGGGTCCCTTTGAAGGAGCTGCCCTGGGTGGCTCCGGCCTCCTGCATTATTTATGAGCAGCAGAATAGAGGTAGAGGAGTCCTGACCTGCTTGTTTGTTACCAGATGACCACTATTGGCCATCTGCTGCCCGCCAGCTTCACACTCTCTCTCTCTCAGTCTCGGTGTCTGACCCTTCTCCATATAGCTCTGCTCTCAGTATAGGACTGTCTATCAATAGCATGCTTTTCATCAAGTTGGTAAATGTAGAGGAGCCTTATAGAGCTAGAGAGGTTAGAACTGGCAGCTTGAGCAAGACGTAGGAGTGAAAACAAATTGACACAAATGTGTTATAACATCATCATACGGTGTTTATTTTAACCCATAAAGACCCAAAAAGCCACCGGTGACACAAACCATCAACTGATATAAACTGTTTAATACGTGTTGACCCCATTAATCTTATCAGTACATGGAAGAAATTGGTGTAAAATGCAGTTATTTGTCTTTTCATGGTCATCAGATATGACCCATTTGGATGTTCAGAGGCTCTGTAGTCACCGTGGAAACATCGTCATCTTCTACAACATTAATTCGTCAGTAAAACCCATGGAGTTGGATCAATGACAGTGGGTGGACATGCTTGTTTTTAGCATTTTAGTTAGCAATATCTTTGTTGAAAAAATCACTTTTTCCTTCATGTTTCTCTGTTTTGATATAATTAACTTTCAATTTACTCTGAATTTTCTTTTTTGGACACTTAAGTTTTCATTAGTTTTTATAATTTATCCTACAGAACATAAACAACTAATATATCTAACAATGTAAGAAGTTTTAAAATTAGTCTCAAGAAAAAACTAAGTGTGAATTTGTCCAAATTTTAAATACATTTGTAAATTATAACGTAGCAACTAATGGGTATCCTTTTTAAATAAATAAACAATCAGCATCAGATATCACTCACAGTCTGATAACAATGATAATTCAGGTTACAGTCATGAAATATCAGGTTATGCAGTTAAGTTTTTAGAGCGGCAGTCCATATAAGACCCCACAGGACCACAAGACAAACACACTACGACTGTCTTTAAAGAAACCAGTCCATTTGCCCCATCGTGTTGTGTAAAGATCAGCCTGAAGCCTCAGCATAAATGTTAGTCTCTCCATTTTATGAACTTTATCAACAGTTCTCAAACAGTCCTCCGGCACTGGTGGATCAAGTTGAAGCCATTTACAAGTGGTTGCTGTTTTACTTTTTATTTTCACGAATATCTATATGATATGTGAATTAAATATAGGAAAATACATGATTTACTCCAAAAAAAAAAGCCAAATAAAGAGGATGACTTTTTTTTTTTTTTTTAAATGGTGATAACACCCGTGGTAAAAATTATTAGACCACCTTATATTTTCTTCTATTTCTTGTTCATTTTAATGCCTGGTACAACTAAAGGTACATTTGTTTGAATAAATATAGTGATAACAACAAAAATAGCTCATAAGAGTTTAATTTCAGAGCTGATATTTATCCATTTTTCATGGTTTTATAGATAATATCCAAAATCACATTTTCTTACATCAATATCTATGGCATTATACTGACAAAAATAGTGCTTTTAAACATTTTATATTTTCTTTTCTGTCTATTTTAGTCACACGATACACACAGGAGTTAGTGCTTGATTACTCCACTGTTGTTTTTGATGACTCTTATTGGTCTAATAATTTTTTTCCATGACTGCAAAACAGTTAAGAAAGTTAGAAATACAGAAAAATTCATTTAGAACCTGCCACAAAAGTAGCACCTGGGTCTTTATGAGTTAAAACTGTGAGTCTGCTTTACCATTTGTATTCCACACATTTGATTAATTATTTTGAAATGATAAATTACTGCAAGGGCTGCAACTATTCATAACATTAATTTCATTCACAACAAGGGCGAGCTAGTCAAAAGACCCTGTGATGGTCATGTGAGGTAAAATCATGATCCAACGAGACGAATCCCAATTTTCTCACCCCTTAAAATTGGTTTTCTTCTTGCTGTCTCTGTTTCTGTTGGTTTCAGCTGTGTGAGATGGCATTTATTTGTTGTATCTGGTGAGAAACTCTGCATTTATTACAATTTGTTAACAATATCTTGCTCATTTTTACTGTAGCATTGCTCTTTAGCATGTAGGTAAATCAGACTGTAGACAGTGACTTATTTCATTACATAGTTATTTATTCAGTGATGGCAAAATAACACGTTACACAAACTTTGCAAGTTAATGCATACAGAAGCTAATAAGTCTAGGATAAATTAACTGAAATAAACACTAGTAACCTATGCTAGTGACAGTAATGCCTCATTGTCAGCTCCTTTATTTTGGTTAATATCACAGAGGAGGGAAGAAATCAAGAAATATTCTCATTAAAGGAGCTGGAAATAGAGAATATTTTCATTTTACTTTAAAAGAATACTCAAATTGATTATTAATTTTTAAAGAAGTTGTTGGTTAGTTTAATCTGGTTGTTTAAGTCTGATGTCATAGTGCTGTAAAACTGATCTCCACATCCAAATGTCTGTAACAGCGGAGCTTATGATTGTTTTCTGTAACTTCTTTTCCTAACGACCTGTACATACTCTGCAAGAACAGAGAAGTGTATCCATTTTCTCATTGTGGAACCAGAACAAAGTTTGTTTTGCTAATGATCTGCCGGGTTTGAAACATTCTGAAAGCTTCAGGCTACAGATTTACCCCTGCTTTGTCTCCTTGTTATGTTAAGCTGGTGGTTCTCAAACTTTTTACAGTGGCGGACCCCCTGGAATATACTGTTGTAGTCAAGTACCCCCAACTCTTGCGTCAGCTTTTTTTTAATTAAAAAAGAATAGCAAATGCTCTGAACTTACGGATTTTCCACTCACATTCACCCATTCACACACCAGGCACCACTGGGAACAATTTAGGGTCTTGCCCAAAGACACTTCCACATGTACTAGACAGTTGGAGGCGGGATTGAAACCACCAACCCTTGGTCATTGGACAACCCATTCTACCAACTGTACCACAGGAACCTAAAAAATATTAGGCAAAATTTGTTCCTGTGCCAAAGGTGTCTGTATATATTTAAAAACTTTTAAACAACATATATTTTTTGTTAATATAATTGCCACATCTTGTGTGTATTTGCTACATGTACAGTCTCTGTATTTCTACATGAACAATCTTCCTGTATAATTCAATA
>JAPTGZ010000028.1:15957935-15968117 GCA_029814645.1 Fowleria isostigma | reverse complement strand
CTTCTCCGTTGCTCATTTTTTTAAATGTTGTTACCAGCGACTCACTCCATGTGCAAGGGGCGTGGTGTGTGTCAGAAATTAGATGAGAACATGTTGAGTTCATTTCCGTCCTACATTACAAGACCTACGATGTGACCATTGCGCACACGTACATCCTTTTTTTTTTTTTTTTCCTAAATGTTTGAATCACTGGACTTTGAAGTTCAAACTCTGACAAATTTTCCACTTGTAGCTAATTTATTTACCATATTTATCAGACCGAATGCACACACTGTCTGTATTATACTCTCTTCTGTGAGTTGCCTCTGCATATACGTGACACACAGTATGTGGAAACACTTGGAGATAATCAGTTTATTTACCCATCACAGCTTGAACACATGGTAGCACAGATAAGCTTTGGGTTTGGACTGAAATGGAGTCCACATACAGCACTACATGAAAGGAAAAAATACTTGGGTTTTTTTTTCCAGTTATTTGGGTTAATAGTCTATGTTGAGATAACACATCCATACATTAGTGGGTCAACATTTGAGGTAATATTGAATATTGAACACATGATTTGCTGGCTTTATTTGTGCAAAGGAGGGAAAACTAATTCAGGCACCAGGTGTAGTAATATATAGCTGCAAGAAAAATGATGTTTTCTTAAATTTCTTGTTCATTATAATTCCTGGTACAACAAAAGGTACATTTGTTTGGACATATATAATGAAAACAACAAAAATAGCTCATGAGAATTTAATATAAGAGCTGATATCTATCCATTTTCTATGATTTTCTTGATAATAACCAAATCATATAAGTTCTAACATCAATATTTATGGCATTGTACTGACAAAAACAGTGCTTTTGGACATTCTGTGGGTTTTTTTCTGTCTGTTTTAGTCACATGATACACACAGGAGTTAGTACTTGATTGCATAACAATTGTTTTCGATGACTTTTGACGTCTAATAATTTTTTCCGCAACTGTATAGTGCTTTTTAGATATTCTGCATATTTTGCTTTCAAATATTTATTCACATATAACTTCACAAAGCATCTACATACGTCATTCTTTTTGATATAGTGCAAAGAAGCAGCACGTTAAAAGACATCTAAAATGTAGTTTCTTACATATTAGAGACAAATTCGAGCTCCAACGCACCAACTTTGATAAACTTTTGGTGTCTGTTATATAATACACTGTTGTCCATAAAGTTGGAATAATTTTGTTTTCGGAAACATTCCTCTTTTTATTCCTATTCATCCACATCAGTTAAATGATTACATACTGAGCTGCATTTATGCTTCATATGTCAAGAATAAATCACATCGTCACAGAAATTTCATGACAACAGGTACAAGTATGTTGTTCCAAACTTATGGGCAAAAAAGATAAGTTTAATGCTCACGTATATAATTTTGATCTGATACATTCAACAGTATAATTCAGCTGTTTTGTACGCGTTGTTGTGTTATTGTCTGATATCAGCCACTGCAGGTGTGTGTCTCCTGTTTTCAGCAACACTGCCACTTAGGATTACGCAGAAAAAAGCTCTGTTAAGCAATGAATGGTTTCAGTCCACTGTAATGCTATAGGCAGAGAAAGAGTCCTGCAAGTTGATGAAAACATGAATGAGTCAAAGCCACATTTTATACTGAAAACAGTGATTTCTTCTTTTTAAACAGAGGAAATTGGAAATAAAGGGTCTCTAATACAGTGGTTCTCAATTTTTTGGAGGACAAAAAATCACCAGGTGGTAAATGGCCGGTACTTATGTAACGCTTTTCCACGTATTAATGGTGCTCAAAGCGTTTTACAATATAAGCCTCACAGTCACCCATTCACACACACACACACACACACTCATACACCAGTGGGGGGGCTGCCACTATGCAAAGCACTACCTCACTACTCGCCCAAGGACACTTGTACATGTGGACAGTTGGAGGTGGGATTCGAACCGCCAACCCTTCGATCATTGGACGAGCCGCTCTACCAAATGCACCCCAGCCGCCCAATTGGTGCAATTATAACTTTCATTGAAAGAAACATCAATATTCTAACAATACTTTTTGCTTTTCCTTGGATAATTTTATGTTAAAATTAAAAATAACTTAGATTTTTGCTTGAACAATACAAATAAACTCTACAAGACTGCTCCCTGGGACAATATTTTTCCAAGTTAAAATAGGAAATGGGCAATTGTCTTACAATTATCACAATAAAGTTACGTTTTTAGAACAACAAACACATTCTGGTAACAAAGATGAACATTTGACCAATATCAGTGGCTGTAATGAGCCTGTTTACATGGCACACCTCAGAACATTAAAGTACAAACTGTATTAAAAACAGAAACACTGCTCAGCTTTCTATTCCAGTTCAATCCTTGTCCATTCTCCCAACCTAAACTCTTTGTCTGATCTAGTGACAGATCACCATGGCAACAGATTGGTCTGTTGTACATCCCTAAAATGAGTCTGGGGTGCACCAATGTTAAAACATTAGTTCCACCTGCTACGTATTCTATCACATTTTGAGTCACTATATTTTAATAAGTGGAGTACCTAACTTATCTAAACCTAATTGAACGGAGAAAGATGAAAAGACATTTTGACTCTTTGGTAAAAATTTAATACATATTAATACTTTTTTTGACATATAGTATTAGAGGCCTTCCTGAACATAATTATATTATTTTATACCACAAAAAAAATTAAACTAGATATGTAATAATTTTTTAAAAACATGTTCTACCAAATGGCTGAAATGTCGCTTTATTGTAGGAGTAGAAAAATTAAGCCAATATAAAATAATGAATTGTACAAAATCAAAACCTCTGTTAACCTATTGCTGCAAATATTAAACATTTAGTGGCAGTACATCATGATTATGTTAAAAGAATTAACTTAGAAAGTAATTTTTAACACTTTCCGAGTTGATATTAGTAAGTATGGTAAAAAACAAAAGCTACAGTGGGTTGTCCAATGATCGAAGGGTCGGCTGTTTGAATCCCGCCTCGAACTGTCCGCATGTTGAAGTGTCCTTGGGCAACATAGTGAACCCTAATTGGTGTATGAATGTGTGCATGAATTGGTGAATTTGAGGCTTTATAAACGGCTTTGTGGATAATGGAAATGTGGAAACGCACTATATTAGTTTAGACAATGCCCCCCCACCCACACACACACACACACACACACACAGTTTGAGAAAACACTGCTCTAATACAAACCTCCTTCAAATAAAAGATGGGTACATGTGCGATATATATTTTATTTATTTTTAATTGAAATTTTTATTCGGAACAGTCTTACAACATTTATCAATGAACATCATGGCTGATGGTTTTTTTTGCAGAAAAGTAATAAAGATTAATAAAAGTAAATAATAGTAATAATTATGGACATGCTCATGATATACTATACAAAAAAAACAAAGAAAACCCACAGTAATAATAAAAAAAGTATGAAAATGAATAATAATAATAATAATAATAAGTTTGTATATATGACCAACCACACATCTAGGATACAAGACATAGGAAATTTTACATATATATACATATACACCTGTTAGAATGATAATAATAAAATTAATAATAAAAATAATCACATTTTAAAAAACTAAATAAATAAAATAAAATAAAAATTTTAATAAATAAATAAAGAGATGGAGCTTAACACTATACATGTGCCTATAGTATTTGGCTAGGCAAGAATAAAACACAACTGTGAACAAAAGAGTAACACATTAAAACATTGTGGGAGGAGAGATAGTTCCATCTTCTACGTTCAGTTGACGACATGTGCGATATTTGAGAAAATGTTTTTATTATGGCATTTTTTCCAAAGTAAAACTCTACGTCCTGTTTTACTTTCATGACAAAACTCTATTGAAAATGGTATTCACGTAAAAAAAACCAAGCAGAAGTGTTTTTCCTTGATTCTATCAGTCAATAGTGATGGATTTCTGTGCTTATTCAAAAAGGGTTTGTGTTCAATGTATTGACTCAAAAACCACCAAAAGAACGGTAAGGGATGTGAAATGTGTTGCCGGTTTGGTGGTTAGTGTCTAGCCTATAGTTTCAAAGATTGTTCCTAAGCAATAAAAAAAAACACTGCTGTTTTTAATGTTTCTATTTCTTCATGCAGTCTTCTGTGAAAGATTGCTGCTGTAGACATCTAATCACATTTCAATGAACACAAAGATAGAGAAGCCATAGAAATAAAGTGTTTTCCCAATGAATGTACAAGATTTCATTTCTGTGAATGTGAATAAGTGTCTAATGTGAGAAGCAGTATGTTTTGTTTTGAATGAATTTGAAAACATGGTGCAAAGCTGAAAATGTGTCTGTACTTTGGTCTTTGCAAAAAAAAAAGCAATGACAGATATATTCATGCATACTCTAATCTGAGCATTTCCACATTTGTAGAATGTGTCCGGTAAGTGAAACTACATCACATCTGTTTTTCTCTCTCTCTCTCTCTTTCAGATCGACTGGCCAGCTCCGCAAGATAAGAAGAGGGAGTGTGTTGCCAAGGGGAAGAACAACCAGGTAACGGAGCTTTTAGGACAGTAGTTTATAAGAGCGGTATTACTCATTTCACTCTGGTCAATTACATTTTGTCAAGTCAGTCTGGGGGTTTCTAGCTGGAAACTGTCCAGTCATTACATTAGCACACAGTGAAGTGCATCTGTGTTGCAGGGTTTATGATCAGCAACTTTAGAAGAGCTTTGGATCAGCAGTTGTTGTGTTACAAATAGGTTTCTAAAAGAGAATCTAATACGCAATAAAGGCTAATGCTAATGCTATCATTCTGGTAATGTTAATAAGACAAAATAACAGCGTTTGGTAGACTAATCTAAAAGCTCCACATCACTTGTTTTGTTTTTTTGTAATTTTGGCATGTTCTATTTTTTCTGGTGATTTTTAACTACCTTTGTGGCAGTTCCCAAATTAACTTTTCTCTCTCTATAATCTTTCTTAAGGGATTTACCTCCATTTACCATCATATTATTCACTGTATTTTGAACATTTTCAGTGAAAATCAGGTATTTTCTCAATATTTAAGTTACTGATTATGTACTTTGAATAAGGCTTTATTGTCATTACACATGTTGCAAGCATAAGAGCAACAAAATTTCTTACAGTACACCTCCAAGAAACATGAAGACATAACAATCACAAGGGAATACAGGATAGTGTACTGGCCATAATTATAGATGGAGAAGTAAACACAATTAGGAGCAGACAGAAAAAAAGATACAGATACATAAAGATCCATATTGTATGAAAGTGCAACATATTATTATTCCAAAAAAAACACCTCAGCGGTTTAAGCAGACATGACAAAAAGAGACACGTGACAGTTTGAAGGGGGGCGGACGGGTCAGGGGAAACATAAAAACCACATAACAACAACTTTAATCATCATGCTGATATTACATTTGAGGGTTATTATACCAAAAAAATAAAATATTCAAGTTTAACCCCATAAACACCCAGTGCTACTTTTGTGTCAGTTTGCAAAATAATTTTTCTCTCTGTTTAATCTTTTCTTAAGGGATGTATCATCATTTATTATATTATCTCTTTGTGCATATTTCACTATAAATCATGTATTTTTATCATGTATGTTTAATTTCTTTTGTTTAATTTAGATATTCATAAAAAATCAGTGTTAATTTGAGTGTCTATTGTGAATATCAACATTTAAAACCAATACAAGGAAAATTAATACAAAAAAGAAGTTATTCAAAAGGAAGCCCACCCCCTTACCTGATTGTTTTACCGACCATAAATTCCCATGTCATCTCCTATAGTTAACATATGTATAACAATTCTTATACATATCAAATTCTGACCAAGCCCACTAAAAACACAAAAATGCTATACATATCAAAAATAAACTCGGTTCATTCAAAGGTTAATATATCAAAACAGAGAAAACGGAACAAAAAAGTGACTTTTTCAGTAAAATTTATCATTAACTGAACATAAACCGTGTCTTACTGTCACTACAGAGCCTCTGAACGTCCAAATGGGTCATATCTGATGCCCATGAAAAGATGAAAACCTGCATTTTACATAAATTATTTACATGTATTGGTAGGATTAGTGGATCAACAGGTATTAAACAGTTCAGATCAGTAGATGGTTTTGGTCATTGGTGGATATTTGGGTCTTGATGAGTTAAACAAACAGAAATGTTGATGATGATGATTTTCCATTTCGTAGTGTGACTTGTAAAAAAAACGGATTGTGAACTCACCCCAGCTCTGCACTTTAGTCTCTGTTTATACTGCATAATGTTCTACTCATTTACACGAACGTCTTGTTTAATTTTTTATGGCGGTGCACAGAGCTGTTGGAAGTGGAGCTAAAGCTTCTCTTATTGCACAACAGTCAGTTTTGATGTGGTTTAGTACAAAACGGGAAAAGAGAAATGGTTCACAGCCATGTAATAGCAGCAACTGTATTTAAACTAAAATTAACTCCAAGGAGAAAAAAAAAAAAAATATTAAAAATATTCCTAGCTGGAGCTTTAAAAATACTCCAGTGTTTTCAGATTATTATTAAAATGTCATGGTTATTCAAAGCTCACCTGTTGAACTCGAGTGGTTTCCTGGTTTTCTTCTGGATTGGCCGTGATCAGAAGTAAGAGTGGGTGTTTTGTTGCAGGGCTCTCTAAGTTTTGTATCTTCACAATCATAAATGCTTACATACATATGGTTCGACGTCTTTACTTACATCGCAAGAATGCCCATATGGTGTTTAATGATCCGTTTAATGATTTGCGTCTTTATGTTATGTCAGAGTTGTGGGTTTGAACGAGGCCTGTCCACCAGACACATCTCATCCTAATTATCCTCAGTGATTGCAGGAGCTGTAAAAATGAATTTTAAAAAAATGCAAATGATCATAACACAGCAATGAGATACTGATATTGTTTTGCCGCTGCAATGCCAACATCAACTGGATGCATTGAATTATTCATTGCTCTGGTACACATCATGTGTGAGCATCTGTTTCCAATTGCTTTCAAAGAGCTTTATTGTTTGTCACAGTGCAGACATTAAAGGGCACTTCCCATAAAGCACTGCATATATTATGCCCTTAATTACACACATATTCTTTGGATGAAGACAATCTGTCGCTTTTTTTGTTCCATTTAAAGGTTATTGAGATAATTAGCTGTCTGTTTAGTAATGCCCTCGACAGGACCCTAAATACTTGTGTATATCTAGATATTTCCCACAACAGCATCAAGTGGTGAAATGGATTCATGTTATTAACAAAAACAGTTCCATACATAAATGATATAATATTATACAATACGATACAATATGATATGATATGATGCAATATGATAAACTCTGTTTTAAACATAAGTAGGAAAATATTACAAAGGTGAAGGAAAGGAAAAGAGAAACCACAAATTTAATCCTTTAATGATAATAATAATTATTATAATTATACATTTTATTTATAAGAACCATTCACACCACTCAAGGACACTGTACAGCAAAGGATTTTGTTTTTTTTTATTAGTTTATTTTGAGCTTATGCACTCTATAAACACAGTATACATAGAGAAGTTTACATGAGTAAGTATGCGTAGAGAAATATAAATAGAGAATATGCATATAATAATATTCATAAAGAAATACACATAGGTTGTAAAACATTATCTATACACAATATACATAATACATGATTTTATACAGCAACAAAGACAATAGGAGGAGGATAAAAAGACAACGCATAGAATACAAGATAAATAAGCAAAATTAATAAAAGAGCATTTTCAATACATAAAAATAAAAAGGTGCAGTACAGGACAAAATGGAGAGCACCACGACAAGGCCACATTCTAACAATTCCTGGTCTGTCCTTTTCAGACCGAATGCTTCAACTACATCCGTTTCCTGCAGAGCTACAACCACACACACCTCTACACCTGCGGCACCTACGCCTTCCAGCCCAAATGCACCTATGTGGTAAGTGTGCATGTGTGAGTGTGTCCCTGGACAGTGAGTCACAGCTAGCCAGGGCTGGCAGGTGTCAACTTGACATGTCTGGCATCTGACCCGAGGCTAAGACCACTGTGTGACAAAATAAAAATAAATGCAATGGAGAAAGTATCTCATGCAGGGTTAGCTGGATGTGTGAAAGTTGGAGTTTGTGTGGTGTATATAAATATACATATATATATGTGTGTATATATATAAGTGTGTGTGATTGTGTTTGTGCTTGTGTGCATATAAGTGACACTGATGTGATAGGACACCGTGGCGAGGACTGAATATGCAGACAGACAGAGCTTGCAGCTGTGTCATGTGGGTCATAATAAATACTGACCACGAACCACCTGTGCTCTTCATTTTCTGTGTGTGTTTTTGTGTGTGTGCGTGCAGAATGCAGACTATTTCACCCTCAACACTGCACCGCTGGAGGACGGGAAGGGGAAATGCCCGTATGACCCTGCCAAAGGCCACACCGGGCTGATAGTGGGTGAGTGTGACTTTGTTTATTCATGGGTCAGATGATACACTAAGATTCACTTGAATGTGTGTATTTTTAAGTCCGTCCCACTTACATATACACTCTATAGAAAACACACACATCTCATAATTCAAGAGATATTAGCCTGGCTTGACATCAGGTTTCCTCAGTGTATTCAGTACTGAGTAAAGAGTCTGGAACTGCTCCATTCACTGTGAATTATAGCCAGGTCCAACTCCGCAAATCTCTTTACAACTGTTGTCAGCTGTTTGATTCAAAACTAAGGATTGAATTACAGATTACACCCTGTTTTCTTAAGTTTCTCTGACAAAAGCCTCACGTCCGTCTTATCTGTGTTTGGTTTTCCCGGCGCCTGTTTGTCCCGCCTTCATATTTGGATTCAAGCCCCACAATTCTAGACAGATTTCTTCTTGGGAAAGATGGATGGCTGGCCAGGTTAAGAGATTATAGCTTTAGGATTTGTTTCACTTTGGTTTATGACGAACTGATTAAATGTCATTTAGTTTTTTATTTAGTAGCTTTATTTTGGAATTCAGGATTTTTTATTGTCATATATATATATACACATCGGTGTGCAAATTAGCTGAAGCTAGACATCTTATGCAACACATTTTCCTTTTGGTAGCAATGCTGTATGTAACATTCCTGTGAAATAAATATTAAATAAATAAACATATCAAAATGTAGGTAGGTAGTTCTTGGCTAAGGTGCAAGTTAAATACAAAAAAACAAGATAAAATATCACACATTATGTTAATACGTACATCGTATATACAGGAGAAACGTAAAATGCTGTGTACAGTGATAAGATTAGCTGATTCAGACTTTAACAAATAGAACTGTCCATGCAGAGTTTTATGGTCTATTCACACTAATACAAATATTTGACAAAACAAATAGTTTCCTTTATGTTGTAGCCTCTCATCCACATGTAAACTGCATTTTATGTTATTGAAAATGGATATTTCTTAAAGCACCTCGTGTGTATCCATATGGACAGGGAATGTGATAGCTTAGAAATTGATGGCATCGCATCTTAATTTGTGTAAGCATATCGTTGCTTTGTGATGAAAATGCACCTGCGACATTAAAAATATATCATTTTAGTTGTATCAGTCATATTTAGGAATGCACATTTGCTGGTGTTCATTTTAAATCTATAGCACATCTATTCAAAATGCTGAAGTGAGATCTGGGGGTACTTGGAAAAAAGTCTGTTTCAGGGGTACTACACTGTAAAAAGTATGTGTATGTGATGTGTTAAAGACACTGTGAACACCAACACTAATCTGACCCAGGACACGTTCACATGCGTCCAAATCTGATCCACATCTGATATTTAACGCTTCAGTCGGGACGGACAGGTCGCATTTATACGAACTTTATGTCACTGAAATGCGACAAACGTCACAGTTCTGCATCCAAACATATGCATCTGTAAACCCAGTGTGTGGGCGTGGCCACGTATGACATCAGGACCTCTGTTGTACATGTGGGCGTGGCCACGTATGGCATCAGGACCTCTGTTGTAATGTGGGTGTGGTCACGTATGACATCAGGACCTCTGTTGTACATGTGGGTGTGGTCACGTATGACATCAGGACCTCTGTTGTACATGTGGGCGTGGTCACGTATGACATCAGGACCTCTGTTGTACATGTGG
>JAPTGZ010000028.1:15939665-15950329 GCA_029814645.1 Fowleria isostigma | reverse complement strand
ATTTTTTTCATGTAGAGTTGTGTCCAGAGGTGAAAACAACCGTGCCTCCAGCTTTTATCTCTATGTTTTGACTCTTAAAGTTGTTTCTTAGTAATTCTCATCCATAAGGCCCCATAAAGTGACTCACTACTCCCCCTAGTGGTCACATAAATCCCCCAGACTGTTAGTGAAAATATATTCATTTCATATCTCTCCAGTACACTGGCATTTTCAGCACTTTATTCTAAACACTCTAATGATAATTTATAGTTATTTAGGGTCAAATAATGGAAGCAGAGTGACAGATTTGTAACCTTGGATGTGGTGAATGTGCATGTTTTTATACTTAGTAATAAGAATATGAATCAGTAGAACAAGAAAACAGACAAAAGGTAGCCTTCGCTTCATCTTTTAGAGGAGAACAATGAGTTATTTAATAAATAATACACATTTATTGTTACCTTGTACACAAGTTATTATTAAAAGGTTTTCTCTTTAACAAAGTTGAAAATGAAAATCAAGCTTTTTATCAATGTTCCAGCAACATGTGAAAAATGTGGTTTTTTTGTTTGGGGATTTTATGATGAAAATTAAATCACTTGTCTATTTTCATTCCTTTCATTTTTGTTTGTAAAAACTTTATCAGAAATTTAAGACACTGGTGCTAAAATGACTAAAGTCACAAAAAAAGGTCTGTTAAAAATATTACTAGGATGGACTTAGCTAAACAGATGCAACATGTTTATGTGTTCAAATTGAATAGTCCAAAATCTTCAGA
This sequence comes from Fowleria isostigma, assembly GCA_029814645.1. NCBI lineage: Eukaryota > Metazoa > Chordata > Actinopteri > Kurtiformes > Apogonidae > Fowleria > Fowleria isostigma. The sequence continues at coordinate 15,949,572 of JAPTGZ010000028.1, read as the reverse complement.
CTTCAGTACATTTTGCATCAGGGTCTTCAATTATAGAACAATAGAAATATGGGATGAAAACAGTCAGGTGGGACTCCCGTAAAACCGAAAGAAGTCAAAGTTGGACCCTCTTATCTCCTGAGCTTTAATAAGACCTGATTCATCTTCTTTCAGGGGGATCTGGGTGGTACCAGAACTCTGCAGAAGAAGTGGACCACCTTCCAGAAAGCCCGGCTGGAGTGTTCCCTCCCTGAGCGACATGTTTCATTCAACAACCTGAGGGCCGTGTTCACGCTGCCGGGGCAGGACTGGAGGGGCACCACATTCTACGGCATCTTCCATGCACAGTGGTGAGTTGATAACCCATCACAAACAGCTGTAGCCATGTATGTAGTCAAATGTACTGTGATGTAAAGGCGCTTAGAGTGTGTGTGACAGACTGCAGGGATGGGAATCGAGAACCAGTTTTTTCTGAGAACCGGTCCCCAGTAGCTCAGTTCCTAGGAATCGTTTGCTTGCCTGCTCAAGGATTCTGCTTATTGATTCCGCCTTCGTTGCACATGCGTGGTGACGTCACACGCACGCTGCATTGTTTTGGTTTAGAACGCAGCTAACATGGCATCGAGGCAGAAACTCGGTGAAGTCTGTCTGTATTTCAGATGTAAAGACGACACCAGGTCCACTGGTAACACTGTCAAAGCAAACATTTGTCCACAGCATGGCATTAATTTGCAGAAATGTCACGCATTTGATACGCTACTGAGCGACACTTGTGTAAAACAGCCCTCCGGTACCGGTCCGCTCCACCGGTGCAGCAGTGGCTCCAATGTAACTGATAGGAAATAGGAGCACAGACAGTACATAAAACACACTCTGTAGCAACATATTTGTCATCTACACAAGAAAATCTGACCTACCACAGCTCCAAGAAGCACTTCACATGTGTTTTACTGGCACAGAAGCTGAAATGGATCCGGTGTCATCTGTAATTATTACCGGTATTTGTGCATTTGTATATGTTATATTTTCTGTGCAGAGATGGAAATATAAAAGACAGTTAAGGCAAACAAACCCGTTTGTAAATCCTTCACCCAATGAGAATCAATAAGGAACTGGATCGATAAGCCAAATCGATAATGGAATCAGAATCGTTAACTTCTTATTAATTCCCATCCCTACTGCAGTGGGATGAATAAGAGTCAATGGTTGGATGTGAATGATTTCTTTTTTTTTTTTGATTGAGTTATAAAATTTTATTATTGCATGTTTTAGTATTATCAATGTCTGTTTTTAGTCTTTATTTATGCCCACTTTTAATTTTATCGATGCTTGCTTTTAGTTTTTATCAATGTCTGTTTTTTATGAATAACACCCGCCTGCCCAAGAACTACAGGTGGAAATTAGCTCAAGTGTTACAACCTGGTACAATGCATGTTTTCTGTTTAAGGTCAATGTATATTGTGCATTGTCTCTGTATAAATAAATTAACTTAATTTAATTAAATCTTCAAATAACTGCAGCCCCAGTTTTTGGCGTAATAGTGTTCAGTCACTACCTCATACAAGACCTGGAGCCTTAATTAAAATCACACGTCAGCCTGATATAACGGCTCTAATTACTGGACTCTGTCTTATTGTATAATTGGCCCTTTGATTTAACACTGTAGGGTTTTAACTGATATTAATGTAAGTTATTTGGATTTCACTCCAGTATGCTTGAATGTAATTTGTGGACCACATGTGGGCCTAATCTTGTTTCATTGATTAAAAAATTATATCACTGACTATACCCTTCAACGGGGGTATTTCATTGAAAACCAAACTAGAAGCAGAAAGTCATTCAGCTCTTGTGATTTTTCCTCTTCCTTAACATTTGTTAGGTTATTGATTGCTGTCTTGACAGTTTTCAAACTAAAGTAAAGAAATTGAGAGAAAACTAATCTTCTGCAAAACAGATCCATTTGATAAATATACTGCATTCTGCTAATTAAAAGTGTGTTAACAGTGGTGACTTTGCATCTGTTTGACCACTATATGACTGTAATGAGTTACTTATCAACAAAGTAATAGGAAGCCAGGGCACAAGGGTTTCTTTGGGTGGAAAGTTGGAGACTTTTTTTGTCTCCAGGCAATGCTCTTTGATGTGAGTCTTTTGTGTTCTTCAATAAGATATCATATCGCAAAGTGAGGAGCTTTGAACTTCAAGCTTTGTTTCTCCATTCGGAGAGCTCCTACTACTGCAGAAAAAAGCTTAATCCTCTCTCTCTCTGTGACTTGCTGGGGATTCCTTAAAGCCCTGTGGCTTTCACAGAGATAACATTAAGATAATTGGACATTATGTAAATGATGACTTGGAGTTCAAGCCATAATCTGAGTGGATGGGGTAGCTTTTTAACTTGCTAAAAACATCAGCGCTGTCCCCTGGGTTGACATGCGTCTTATAAAACCCATGACTTCAGGAGTGTTTCTCACTTTAAAAGCACCTTCCTCACGATAAATGTCATGTTCTATAAAATAAAGGGTAAATCATTTCTTGGATTGTTTACAAATCTGACAAAAAGTAATATTTTGCAGATTTAATAAGCTATCTTCGATAGCAAAGTTTGAAGCAGTGTGCAAACAGGTAGTACACGGGTGTGTAGTAAACATAATCCTGCTGAGAAGGAGTTTGAGCATGTTTTAGACAAAAAACAAACTCAACTTTACCTCATTACTACAGTTTCTCTCTATGTATCAATATAAGCGACCTTGCCAGTCCTGCAAATGAGCATGGAAATTAAATATACTTCAGAAATGAGGGCTACAAGTACGATTTAATGTGTCTGAGGCACACATCAATACCCAATTTCAGTCCCACTTGGGTTCTGAAATTGGTTTGGGAAAAAAACAAGATCTCAAACCCCTAAACTTACCATTAAATGAAGTGTATTTCCTGGTTCTTAGTACCAACAGACTGATTTCAGAGGCCTATGAAGGAAGTATATTACATTATCAATTTGCACATCACTTTGCTTTGCTGCAGAAGGAGGAGAGTTGTTGAAACATCTAATCATCTTAAGTGGTTCAGTAAAGGCCCATTAAGCTTTGGAATTAATATTTAATGGATATATTTACGCATTTATTTGAAGACACATATGTAATAATTGAAACTGTCTGATACTGTTGATGCATTTTTATTTCTAACATTGGATTTTGGTGGATTTCTCACATTCTGCATCTTCCTCATGTTGCATTCGGGGTGTGCCTGAAAAGCTGTCCTATTTTTCATATGCGGGTGACCAGTAATCCGTTTCTCAGTTTTTACCGCCACACATGACTAATTTCTCGCCTGGCTGCCATATTTCAGGGGTGACGTGGATGTGTCAGCCGTGTGCCAGTACCAGATCAGTGATGTGAAGAAGGTGTTCGAAGGGGCATACAAGGAATACAGGGAGGCATCCCAGAGGTGGGGGCGCTACACCGGTGCTGTCCCTGTCCCGCGGCCTGGATCGGTAAGATTCTGTGAAATAGGCTACAGTCGAGATGTATTAAAAATGCAAATATTTTCAAGCATTTTCAGGAAATTGTGTTTTCATATTATGAGGAGATTACCATTCATACTGATTTGATATTTTTCATGCACCTGTTTTGTGCATCCACTCATGCATTTACAAAAGGAGAGATGAGTTGGCAGAGGAGGGATGGAGACATAATGAGAGAGGGAGCGAGGGAGGGAGGGAGGGAGGGAAGTCAAAACTGGTGGCGTAGAAAAGTGTTGGAGGCGGAAAACGGCTAAAAAGCTGGCACCAAACAAAATGCTAAGAACGTAGTGATCCAAGACGAAAGGAAAGGAGGCAGAGGAAGTGGTGTGATGGCAGGCGGAGGTGAAAGTGAGAGTGAAAGAAAGATGAAGAAAAAGAGGGGAGGGCAACAGTGGGGGATGAAGAGAGGGGGAGTTATTTCTTAGCCAAAAAGCTATGCCAACCTGTCCCAGCTGCAGCTAAGAACTTTCCCCCCCTCATCTTCTTTTGTCCTCCCTTCCTGTTCGTCTTCTACCTCCATCCCCTGTTCCTGTCTTGCCTACCTTTCTCTTTCCTCCTCTTCATTTATTTTTTACCGTCCTTCTGTTCTGTCTGCTGCAGTGTATAACCAATTCGGACAGGGAGAGCGGCTACAACAGCTCTCTGCAGCTGCCTGACGCCACGCTCAACTTTGCCAAGAAGCACCCGTTGATGGAGGACAAAGCTCTAGCTCGCCCCCTGCTGCTCACAAAAGGCGTCAATTTCACCAAGCTGGCGGTGGATCGGGTTAGCGCCCTGGACCAACGATGGTATAACATGCTATTCATCGGCACAGGTACAAAATCATGAACTCTCGTGCACCCGGAATCTTTTACATTCACAATATTGTCATTACCAACCACAACACACAGCTGTTTCTAGTTGAAAACCTCTGAAAACACAACTGTAACATTCAGTACCCAAAGGCACACAGAAAAACTCAGCAGCAAGAGTCAGATTTTTTCCCTCAGGATATCAAAAACAGAGTTATAATGAGGAGAAAAAATGGACCATTCAACATTGGGCCAGAAGCAAATGGAGCAACAAAAATAGAGCCTTACAACAGACATTAGACTTTTTTCAGGGGTTGCAGGGTTGTTAGATCCCATTTACACAATATGAAGTGAACTATCATGTTCTCTTCAGTGAAATTATGATACTTTTCCACTTTTCATGGCTCTGGCAGAACTTGCAATGACTGTCTGTTTTTTGGTTTTCCATCAGCCAAAAGTTGTAAATAGTACGTGATATCTGGTTCTATTTGGCTTCCCTTCTGTCAAGACTCAAAGGAAGCTGAGGTGATGCTAAAAGATGATGTTAAAACACTGCAGATGTTCATCACTATCACTGTCATTTCTGTGTGAGAAACCTAGTTAAGATACTCCACTCATTGATTGATTGTAGTCACATCAGTTTTATGCCACATTTCTACATCAACCTGCTATTTTACTGTATCTGCATGGGAAAACAAAACAACTGAAACCAAAAGTGAGTAGATTCAGGTCAAGTAGAGCGGGTACCATGTGGTGAAAACGCATCAAATACATCGCAGATCAAGCGCAAAACATTAATGTCCCACATTCCCCTGTTCCCTGCTACGCAGCTGTGTGTGTGTCTGTGTGTGTAGTGAGAGGAGTTGAATTTATTGGAGAGATGAGAGCGTTCAGGGCATGGCAGCAGACAGGGACAGGTACTAGCATTAGGCATGGTGGCACAAAACAACATGCCATCTGGTCAGACTTCAGCAGGGTTTCAATTACGGACTTGATTTGCATGCTGAGATTCATCTTCATGCATCAAAGGAAACATCTACATATGCACGCCTTAATTAATATCTCCAGTTGGTGGCTACTGGGCCCATGTGCAGGTGTCCTGTTTTGGCACAGATCTGAAATCAGCCAGCCCTCCTGTAGCCTTAATCCTGAATAACACAGATCTGACGGTGGATTCCAGGGAATGTGAATTTGAATGCAGCCCATCTCATGAATAGAGACACAACTACTTACCATTCAGATCACTGCAGCACCAGAGCGACGGTGGCAACTGACAGTGTGACAACAGCGGACTCGGGGTTTCTCTCCTGGCAAGCGGGGAGGCCAAGCCGGACACATAGACACACAAGGGGGCACACAAACACACACACACACAAACACACACACACACACACGGGTAACACACTTACAAATTGATATGCACACATACAAACACGCACACTCACACTCACCGAGCCAAGTGCAGTCATCCCCACGTGTCGTGCTTCACAGCACAAACTCAACAGGGCCCTTGGCAGACGTGTGCTCATAGTGCCAATTGGGCTGTGGGCTTGATTAGCTATTAGCTGCAGCATAGCGACAGCTGATGTGAAAAAAGAGAGAGAGAGAGAGGGAGGGCTTGTCAAGACAGTTTTTCAGAAAACCAAGCCACAGGATTGAGGGATTAGCCGACACTGGTCTCTGACGCTGCGAGAGGCGAGTGTGGTGATATGCCCACTGCTTGCAAAGCTTGTATATGTGTGTGTGTGTGTGTGTGTGTGTGTGTGTGTGTGTGTGTGTGTATTTCCTTCTCTGCAACCTCCTGTTGGCTACAGGGTTAGCATTTCATATATCCGTGACAGTCTCTGAGTACAGAAGACCACACAGGAAAGCACATGTCAGCATGGAACAGTATTTCGTAGACACGCACATGAAGGTCACCCCACCAGCTGTAGCAGAAACACCTTTCATCACAGGAATCTGAACTTCTTCACAATGCCCTACATGAAAGAAGCTCCTCTTTCACCTCGTCCAGCATCAGCTATGTCTGCAAATGTCTCAGATGATGCTAGCTTTACCCAATGGCTTTAAAGGCTGTAACCAACATCTTGGTCTTTATTAGTTCACTTTTAACCTTAATCGCACTGGATACCCTCAGTCCATACAGGTCTATTCTGGCATATCTTACTTGTGCTTTATTCTATCAATACATCAGTTTGAAGGAGTCAGATTTCCTCCTGGATTAAGGACATATTTTATAGCACCAGTGTTTTTTAGATGTTTTATACTATCTTCCAGTAAGTCTTTGTCTTACATGTTACTCTGTTGGTAGGCTGAGTTGTAAATACAGATATGTAAGACAAGAACAGGAAGCCCTGATTGCTGCAGTAAACACCCACGTCCATGGGGCACAAGGGGTCACTGAATGATTTGATGAGTTTGGAAAGGATGTGAATCATATGCTCCGACCTTCACAGTCATCAGATGTGAACCCGGTTGACAGCCTTCTCCACAACCATCATCAAAACACCAGGAGAATAAGTGAATATCTTTCGGAGGAATGGTGCTCATCCCTTCAGTCGAGTTGTAGAATCAGTGCCAATGTACTGAAGCTGCTCTGGCCCGATGCCTCACCAACACATTTTGTTATTTTTCTGTTAATGTGTCACCTGTCTGTAGTTTCTTGAGGTGCTGGATCCAGTTTAGTAACAGCTGTAATATTCTGGCAGGAGGAATTGTTTTCTTTTTTCGCTGCAGCTGGCATTGAAATTTCAGACAAGTTGTGAACAACTTGACAAAACATTATAAAGGCTCTTTTTTTTATTTATTTATTTATTTATAACAACAGACTAGTTTTACACCACAGCAGGGAAAACCCACGTGTGATTAATAACCTTAATTAAGGTTGCATTCCAGTTCCAGTGCTCTGATATTTGCATGCTGGTCCACTGGCATGACTTACTGTGGCACCCATAAACATCATTAGTGTTATTAATTTCACCTGTGCTTTCCCTGCTGTGACAAGTCAGAATTAAGCAATAAACCTTAACTGAGCCATTGCCTTAGGTTAATTTTACATCAGCAAATGGGAAATGCAATACACAGCGTGGTACCATACCGTATTAATACACTGAGGAATGCCGTTTTCAGATTTTATGCAATTAGCATAGTTTGTTTTACCTACTCAAGAAAGTAGTTGTTCAAAGTGTGAATCAAAGAGGTTTGTTTGTATATTCTAATGTCCTCTGATTAATAATGGATTCGAAGCCTCTGCAGTCACAGGTGTGTGTTTGTGAATATGTTAGTATATCATTAATATTTAAGTCAATTCTATGCAGTCACAGGTGTTTGTTTACGCATCATAAATATTTAAATGTACTCGTATGCAGTCGCAGATTTGTGTGTAAATATTTCTTAAATTCATATCAATGGCATTTAAATGAGCAGTTAAGCTGTCAAAGGGGTGTGTTTATGTATAAAACCTATTTCAAGAGACAGGGCTTTGCCAGTCAGAATTATTCCCCCAAGCTATCGGTTTGGAAAATATGTGTTTTTATGCGATTTGTAAAAAAATAATAATAATTCACCCTTCGGGGTGAAACAGGTCTGTTGCACTGAAATTAACTTTAGAAGGTTTGAGAGGTGAGCTGAATTCTTCCTCCTCTTGTGTTGCAGCGGAGGGTTGGCTGCAGAGGGTGGTGGTCCTGGGCTCCGAGACCCACGTGATAGAAGAGATCCAGCTGTTTGAGACAGCCCAGCCGGTGGACAGCCTCACCATCTCCCACTCCAAGGTAAGACGACGTCATCTATAAATAGGAACTCCGCCAGTCCAATACCTTCAGGCACCAGTCTGTCAACAACAACAACAACACTTAGCCTCTGGGAGCACTCCTCTGATGCATTTAGCAGCCTTTTGAAGCGTTGTCAAGTCTATGGTAATCTCAGATAGAGTTTCAAGGCCTTCAAAGAGGAGCACGCAATTGAAAAGACCTGTGCATTTCGTACACAGGTAGGGGGTCAGTAAATATGCAATCCATTTACATTGAAGAAACGGTTAAGGTTTTTGGGGCTTCACCAAGCCAATGGCAAAAATAAGCATTAGTCAGGCACTGCCGCTTTGATTTTGACCTTTCTTTTATCAGTTCTCTCAAGTCTTCTGAACTTTTATAAAGTGCAATGCTAACTACTCTTCAAACTAATCTTTTGTTAAGTTCCAAATAGAATCCAGACGGGTAGGTACGACCAAATGCATCAGCCTGTTGGCATTTCAGCTGTCTTTGCCTATAATTTAACAATTCTAGCTATGATAAAAATTTCACACAAATATGTAATAGGATAAAGTTATGAAGCTTTTTATATCCAAAAGCCTAAAGGTCAACTTTCACAGCTACTTTAATATTCTACAAGAACACTTTTATGGCCATTATTCAACACAATAACGCCAGAAGGGGAGATTGTTCGCATATTTCACATTTGGGTGGATACTGAATTGGTGACACTGATCTCGAGGGCATTAAACCTGTGGTGATGGTGTAGATCTGCGCTGTCAGGTGGAAGATAAGAGTAAAACGTCTCCAGTTTTTATTTCAATTTTTGCAGCAACACATAAACAGCAACAGAACTTATTGGCGACATACATTTATGCACTAGTTGCCTCTGGAGGTTATGTAACCGAGGAGTTATGTATTTCTTTCTGTCCAACTGATGGATAATGGAACCTCGACAGAAGTATGTGCTTGCAGAGAACACTTCTATGCTCTTATTAAAAAAAAAATTCTTTCCTCTTTGCCTGCTTGATTGTTTGAGTGTGAGAGTTTGGCTGTTCCCACTGACGATAAAAAAACGCCTGTCATCTTCATGGGCTGGATTTATACGTTTCTGTCTTTTTGAGAAAATAGAAATCCTAGAGGCCTTTGAGGTTTATAAAGTGGACAAAGATTCCCTTTCCTGCTTGAACTACTCCATCTAGCAGGATCTGTACCGACTGTAACCCTCGAAAGTTGTTTGGGAGTTCCATTAGCTTGCTTTGCTGTTGCATCACTTGTTCATTCTTTTAGTCAGTTGCCCTTGTCTCCTGCAGTTCTGTTAAAAGATTGCTGTGTAAGATTCAGGGGGATCTTTCAGCTGAAATGGCAAACTGTATTGATAAATCTCACATGCTGGTCGTCTAGTGCTCTTTTTTTTTTTCAAGGCACATGCAATCACAGAAGCACAAAAGACATGGTGTCATCAGCCTGGTGCTACTCTGCAGATGTTTTTAACAACGCTGCCCTTTTACAGCTCAAGTGTCGCCTCCTGAATTCAAAAACCTCTCCACAATAACAGTAATTACAATCCTTCAGTGCGGTGGGGAATTGAACCCCTGCCCCTGTTGTTTTCTCAATCTATCCGCCTTGTCGAGTGATCCTCCGCGTTGACACCGGTCCCGTTCCCGAGGCTCTGCGATGACATGTCCGTCGATCGATGCAGTTTTGACTGGGCGTTCCCAGCCCTAAAGCCCACTGCTTATCTCATTAATGCTGGCTTAGCGGTACCCAGACATTTTATAACAGCTTTTGCGAAGCAGAGCCCAGATTGGCTTTGAAGGGGGTCGGGGAGAGTGTGGTGGTGGTGGTGGTGGGAGTGGGGGGGGTGTGAT
>JAPTGZ010000028.1:15910997-15922318 GCA_029814645.1 Fowleria isostigma | reverse complement strand
TGTCCAGGGTGTACCCCGCCTTCGCCCTTAAGTAGCTGGGATAGGCTCCATGCGACCCCCATGACCCTAATGAGGATTAAGCGGGTTAAGAAAATGAATGAATGAAAACTTGAGTGGATTTCTACTAGAGCTGCACAATATATGATTAGAGCATCATCATCACAATGTATGTGTGTGTGCAGTAGTCACATCGCAGGTCATGTAATGTAGGAGGAAGATTAACTCAATGTTTTTTCATCAAATTTCAAGGGTACCTGTCATAGTTGCTGGTAACAATAGTGAAAAATGAGAATAAATAACAGAAAATGAAGAAAATCACCGAAAATTAAGAAGAAAATCACCAAAAACGAAGGAGAAAATCACAGAAAATGAAAAGAATCAATAAAAACAAAGAAGTAAATCACTGAAAACGAAGAAGAAAATCGCAATATATATATTGCAGGGTTTAAAAAAAATCGCAGTGTTTTTTTTTTCAATATCGTTCAGCCCTAATTTCTACACCCTGTTTTAATTCCTTCTTACTTTGTTACATCTATGACTAGTTACATTATGACATTTGCACATATAAGGTCAGTACTTCAGGCGAACATTTCTCCAAGTACACCATTTGTCAGCAGCAGCGGTTGTCAATACTGAAAATATGTCCAAACTTTGAGCCAGTTACCTAAAATGTTCAGTTGTTGGTTGTTTTAACAAACACAAGTGGCTGAAGGGGACAGAGCAGCACTGTCAACAACCTGGAGGGGGGTGGGGTGGGAAGTGGCTCATTTACATTTAAGGGGCCAGCGCTCAAAACCACCTTCCTTGTGTCATTACTCAGAAATATGGTTGAAGATCTACCTGTGGAGTTGAATTAATGAATTCAGACCCAAGCATAGCATTTACAGTTTATGTAGACCACAGCGACATGTTTTAAAATGCATCATTACATTTAAAAAGGCAAAAATCACTCCTTTAAGATTCTTGTCTATTCCAGCTCTACTGCTTTACTCTGTGGTTTGTCACACGTGACCCATGGATGATCTCATCCATGATGATTTAACTTGAAACGGTGATGCTATTGTATCTGTACTAGAGCTGCGCAATATGTCATTTGAGCATTGTCATCACAATGTACGTGTGCACAAAAGTCACATTGCAGGTTCTGCAATGTAGGACCAATATAATAAAGACACTTTTTAAATAAGAATATTTTTCTTGTTCAGACATTTCTTGGCAGGCTTTTTTTCTCTTTTTAGATAAAAAAATATGACATGTTCTAGAAATAAGAATTTTTTTTTTTACATATAATATACTTTTTTACAGTGTAAATACAGTATTTCATACATTATAAGCCTGGATAAGTTGAGTTTACTTCAAAAAAATTAAGAAAAGTATTGCCTTAAAAAAGTTAAGTCGTGCTTAATGAACTTTTTAAGTACATTTAACTTAAAATCTTTTGTAGTATTAACTGCTTTGCGTAGTAATTACACTTAAATAATTCAGTTCAATGCACTAAATTTTAAGTTTATTTAACTAAAAATATGAAAAGATTTTAAGTTAAATGTACTTAAAAAGTTCATTAAACATAACTAATTTTTTTTTGTTTAAGGCAACCATGTATCTCTTTTTTTTTTTTTTTTTGTAAACTCAACTTACCTAGGCTTACAGTGCATTTACATTGGCACCACACAGCTATTATATCCCCCTGGGTGTTTTTCATGTTGCAATATATATTGCAGGGTTAAAAAAATTACAATGTCAGTTTCTTCATGCAGCCCTAATCTGTACTTCAGTATCATTTTTCCTTGTTCGTGCCATGTTTGGGGGTTGTGTCTTCCAGTATTGTGGTTAACTTTTTCAACTGTGAGAAGTGATATTGTAAATTACCGCGACTGTTCTCAACTTTGAGGCTCACTCGAATCTACCATTTAGATGTTCCCTAGCTCCACGAGCCACAAAACCCCTCTGATGTGGAGAAAATGTGATAGACGTCTCTGCCTCTCCGTAATACCGCTTGTGCAATTTCAGAAGTCTATGACCTGTCAGGCTGCATCACTGAGCAGATATGTTTGTTTTCGCTGTCTCAACTCTCAGCCTGTCAAAAGTAGCCCCTTCCTTCCCCGGGTCGCCTCCACACTGAGGCAGAAGATGGCCTCGTTCCAGAGCCTGATGGGTTTGGAGGAGAGCGAGGTCTGTGAAGCGATGCCAAGGCAGGACAGCAACACTGGAGGATGCATCAAGACAAGAGATTATCTGTCTGGTGAGGCCGCCTCGTTGCCACAGGATTAATAGTTTCATTACTCAACAGGAATCTATGCCAGTAGGGCTTCTTTATGATGTCTGGAGGCACCGTTGCTGTGGATTAATTCATAGCACAGTATAAAAGCTGACACTGACAACATCTTCCAGCAATCATTTCTACTCAGATTGGTCATCTTCCTAAGTGGCCCACTTTCCAAGCTGTTTGTTGCTCGAGTTAGATTTCATCTCTGTTCTTTCTGATTAAAAACTTTTGAAGTTGCCTTTTTTTTTTTTTTTTTTTTTTAAAGCTGTGTTGTGGTGTGATGTTTATTTACCCAAATTCCCTTTTTATTTATTTAATAATTTTGTTTATTTATTTTTTGCTATTTGGATATGTCTCCTCTTCAGACAGAACAACTCTTGATGCAGGCAAAGAGAACCACCCACCCTTGATGACGCCCACACCCGGCAAGCGGAGGCGAGTGGGCCTCATTCAAGGCTGTGAGATGGAGATTAGAGAGGCCAGCGCTCCTATCCTCCACTTCAGTTTGAAGGAACAGGAGGTACACTCTCTCTGGCCATGTACTTACTTGACTGCTATTAATAATTTAGCTACATAAAAGGTTTTACCTCTCTATACTTGGCCCACACAGAATCCGTGGATTACTTTTAACGTCGGTGTGAGCTTTACAGGGTCAGAGGAAAACAAGTGCTCTTCAGAGTGCTGAATATTCCGTCTTATTCATTCTTTGGTTCATAGACTTCCAGCTGTATTTATTTTAGAAAGTGCATGTCAGGTAATTGTTACTTTTGTCGGTTTGTTTGCCCACTGTTTGGATACAAAGCAGCAGTGTGAAAGCAGTATGAATCTCTAAATGATGTCCGCAGGAAGAAGAGCAACCAGTGAGACGGGGACCGGCGCGATCCAGTGAAACAGTGGAAGGAGCACAAGCTGAGCTGATTTCACCACCTTTCTATGCTGACTGTGAACCACCTGTTTCCACTGAGGTCAAGGCATATTCACCCACAGAGAATCAGCAGGTTAGCGCCTAGCCTTTCCAGACTGTTATGTACACACACACACATGACTACAACTCACTCAAGAATGATTAACAGAAAAAATCAGCACCCGGCTCAGGCTCTTTAGAAGGGACTCCTGCTTTTTTGTTATGTGTGTTTGTGAGTTTTGTAGAAGAAAACCCGTATAATGAACAGGTTAGGCAAAAATTGCTTTTAGTCAAGGTTCTAACGGGGTCTTGAATTTATAAATACCTTAACGTTTTTAAAAGTTATTAAATTTGATATGGTAGGTCTTAAGTTCTGTTGCCATAAACTTGTTAGCTGTATTGTGTTTAAATGTGTCGGGAAATGTCCAAGCTGCAAAGAAAGTAGCATTATTCTACTCGGTTCCAGCCAGACAATTAATATTGAAATTAGGAACCAGTTATTGGTAACCTTGCAGCCCCTGGTGAGAAATGATCACAGAACATTCAGCCCAACACACATGCAGCTGTTGGTCACGTGCACCTTATGCAAGAAATCAATTCAACTTCGAATGGTGGGAATTGAGGCTTTGGAGTAAATAAATACATTTTCCTAAATTCCATGATGTGGGAATTTTTGCCAGTATGGCTGTTAATAGGCTGTGAAATGGGCATTAAATTCTGTGCTAAGTAATCTTAAATAAGTTTTAAAAGTCCTAAATTTAACTGGTAGAAACCTGTAGGAATCTTTTTTTATTAGATGGATTTCAGTCATTGATTTTCTACATTATATTTACATGAAAGTAACTAAACCCTGATGTTTGTTCACATTTTGGAAGAATTTTAAAAGATTGCACCGTAGCTAGGGATGGGTACCAAATTTGCTACTTTTTTGGTACTACTGAGTATTGATTCACATAAAGTCAAACAGTACCACATTTCGGTACTTGAACGCGTCCTCGCGGTGTATGTGTCAGGGACGTGTCCGGTGGATGTGGACATCCACTTTGGGTCCATATTTGGTGGTGTCCATGGAGTCAAGTACACCCAACTCCATGGGTGCCTTTACTCACAGGCCTCCACCCGGGTGGAGTGGGTCAAATAATTTCTTAAATGCGGGTCCTGCGGTTTGGGGGAAAAAAAACTCAACCTGGACATCACTACACGACACCTCAAACCTGAGGAAATACTTATTCAAACATACCCTACACCTGAAGGCTGAGGAATGGACACTGTTGGAAAGAACCAAAGGAGCTCAGGCTCTGACTCCAACACCAGGCACCGACGCTGCACCTGTTGAACATGTGCAGTCCAGTTCATGCAGAGGGAGGGGTTTGTGTTAGTTTGTAATACTTTAGTTTGAAAAAATGTTATACATTTATTTTTAAGTTATTTGCCCTCCCCCACACAGTTTTTTCAACTGTTATGATGTTATGTTACTTCACTTATGAGGTTGAGAAGTAAATATTCAGACGTTTTCACCACTTTTTTATAGACAAAATAATTTTTGTCTATAAAACCGAGTATTGGTACCATATTGGTTTAAATGTGAAAGATACCCATCCCTAACTGCAGGCCATTTTCTTGAGTTTGGCTTTCTTTATAACTTGTACACTAACAGGACATTTCAGCAGCAGTGATTGGAAAATTAGACTTTTCATGTCTTTGTTCTTATTTGGATTGAAGACTGTAACTACCATCAAATGGTTGCAGCTAATACACTTTTCTCTTTGAAGCAAGAAACAATTTTGTATCAAGGAGATTCTGTATCTAATGGTAATGAAATCAAATACTGATTGTTTAATGCTCCCATTGTGGACTCCTCAGAGAGCCTCAGTTATTATGAGGGGAAATGTAAATAAATGCATACGCTGACTGGAAAGTGTAATGCTGACCCCATTCTGAGTCGAACTAACCACTGATTTTGACAAGTGGGAAAGTGGAAGAGAGGGTGTGTGTGGAGTAGCTGAATGGTGGTGGATGTGAGGCAGGAGGACATGGAATCGGGGGTAGTTGGGATTTTATACCGCTTTACCACCCAAAAAAAAAAAAAAAATCACTTACCTCTCCCCAAGGTAACTGAAGTCCTGAAGTGCTCTTCAAACCAACCAGATGCAGCTGATAATAACAGCAATTCTGCATCGGCAATGATGGGCTACCCCACTTGCTCTCTTGTGTGTAGTGTTTCTGAATAAAGCAATATAACAGATTGAGTTCTCTGTTGGGGGATGAATGAAAGCGGTTAACGCTGAGTGTTTTATACATATTTCATGAGGTTGAGTCACCGCAAACAGTTTGACTTCATGTCATTGTCAAAGTGAGAAAGTTCTGTGTTTTAAGACCCATTTTACTCATAAAGTTTATCTAATTTATTTAAAAAAGAAATTTTTATAAATTAGTAGATATTTTATCACAGTGTAAACATATGTTTCCAGCTAAAGCAACATGTTTTATATTTCGTATTTTAAAACAGGAACCATTTACACAGTGTATCCACTATATCCAGGAATTGTACGGGTGCTTGAAATCCTGGAAAATGCTTAAATTTCAATGTTGTGTTTTCAAGGTCTGAAAAGTGCTTGAATTTTAGTTTAAGTGCTTGAAAGTGCTTGCAATTATAACTCTGTGATTGATTTAATTTTATTTTTAATATTAACTGCCAGGTTAGATAGCAAGGCTACTTGCAGAGAGGTGACATATTTTCAGAAATAAAACTACATGTGTCTGGATCTTTCAAATTTTTAGCCCTCCAAAAAAGGCTTGTCAGCCAGCACACAATGTTATGACTTTGTCCTTTTCTTGATTTATTTTGTTTACCATAGGTTACACAGGTCATGAACCTTCAAATCAAAACAGACAAATAAATGCATAAATACACCATATTCTTTTACACGTATGAAACATATAATATAGCAGACTCAAAACACAATAGGCAACCAGTAACACACAAGCATCTATGAATGATTTAACTGTGTTAGCAGGCTATATTAGCACATAGCAGTCACTCCATACTAATGGGCTGTGTGCTTTTGTCTATGATTGGAACAAAAAGGCTAGAATGGTGCTCATCTCATCTTCATCCACTTTATCTGGGGCCAGGTTGCGGAGGCAACAGCCTAAGGAGGGATGAATGATAGAATTATAATAATAATAATAGAGTAGAATGGTCCTATGTCGCCTGCTCAGTATAAATATTGCTGTTCAGTGAATTATTCATTTCATATTAATTAAATATGTGAACATTTAACATCGGGTACATTTAAAGAAGCTTAGAGAAATCAAAAAATTTATTTAGTCTTAACAGTTTTTTCATTTGACCTAGAAGTCTTAACAGTATGTCAAGAAAGCAGGTGCTCTCAGGTCAAGTCAACATAGGTTTTTGTCGTAATCTTTGGCTCTGTGTCTGAAGAACGCCAAGTGTCTTCCCTTTTTTTGGATAAAATTTTGTTTTTTTTAATTTCTAAACTTTTTGCTATTATGATGCGTAACTTTATAAGGCTATAGCATCATACAATGTACATCACTGTGATAAAAGTAATAATGAGTAAATGTATTTCCATAGATATGTAATTCACCACAGCAAAAAATTAAATGACCCTTAAAATTGCTTGAATTTGACCTTGAAAAATGTGTACAATCCCAGCAACTTCATGCTAAAGCAGCTGCTCTTATCAGATGTATGTCAGTGACTCCCACTTGGCCCATTCTGTGAAGCAGCCTCAACGAAAGTCCAACTAAACAGAAGATCTCATGTGTTCTCTCTCAACAGGAGGATGTCTTTGAACTCCAAAGCCTGAGCCGACCAACACCTGATGACCCTGCAGCAGCTTCCCCAGCCCAGCCGGCCTCCCCCTCCCAAATCCTCTCTCTGCCTTCTCTGCTGGAGATGAAGCCCACAGGTAAACACACACAGCGCTCTTTGCAGCTGTGTCGGAGAAACCAGCCTTTTATCTTGGTTTCACTTTGAGGCTTTAAATACAGGGCCAAGCTTAACGCAGTATGTCCAGCAGACCAGGAGAGTGGCAGAGCTGTGTTTTCAAAGAGGAAATGAATATTAATAAACCACATGTGATTTTTCTGGGGTCGAAACCACTGTTTAAGCTACAGTGGGTGGCTTAATATTTCTCACGGGGTGACATTGGTGGTTTAAAATATTAAGACATCATCAAACTGATCTTTTACTTCAGAGGACTAATGCATGTTTTAGCAAATTTGTCAATCTCAATAAAGTTTGGTGAGGAACTAAAGTATGGTAAGAAGTAGGGATGTAAACAATTAATGGACTATCAATTAATTGTTGATATGAATTTGCGCGATTAAATTGCAATAATGGCCGGTTAATTTTCCTTTTCCACAGCAATATTTGTGGTGTCGATTGTAGGGGGCACTATTTTTCTAAACTAGGCTTCATCACTGAGGCTGAATATCGGGGGAAGTCAGGTTGGCCCGGCTAGGAGTCACCCTGTCCAAAGGCTGCTGGCTATCCGCACTGCGACGCCACAGCCAAGTATCCCATAGCAACATATACAGCGCAATTCACATTGAATGGGAGAATACCGCAGAGAACGCATGCAGTTTCAGAAGCCTTAAAAATGATTGTGGACACAGACTCCCGACAATTCAAGGTATGATGAAACTTCAGAACTGTTAAGAGACAGCAACGGAGAAATAGAGGATGAGGGAGATGCAAACGCGTGAACCTCATCCGTGTGGAAATCTGGCTCTATAGTGTCAGATAGTAACGCAAAGTCAGAAATGCCCATTTCTTCTACACTGCTCCTCTTGAGATCCATTCATTTTATTTAATTTCTCTGCAGAACTTATTTTGTTACACTACATGAATACCATTGCCTGTACTGTATCCCTGATGGTACAATAAATCAGTCCTTGAGGAACATGGCATGCTTTTTCATGAAGTATATCAGCAATATTTAGCTTTTATCCATTTGAAACCCTTTTGAAAGAGAAATTCAGGTTCTCAGGGAAATCGCCACTCGTCAATTCATTGTTAATTGATCAACAAGGGCAACCAACTAATAATTAACGAATGAATTGAGAATTTGCATCCCTAGTAAGAAGATAGTTGTGAAAGGTATATAGGCAATACCTATTTGCTTTTTTTTTTTTTTTTTTTTAAATGCTTAAATAAATATTAAATGTCTTAAATGTAGTAACATAGATAGTGTTTCCTCACTTGAGTCAACAATTCTGGTTATCCAATCCAGCTTTAATTGTAAAGCACTTTAAAACAACCACAGTGGATCAAAGTGCTGTACAGAAGTATAAATAAAAAACAATAAAAGAATAAAATACAAGAAATAGGGCAAAAGACACAGGGCAACCGTACCAAAAAGAGTGCTGTACAGAAGTATAAATATAACCAAAATAAAAGAATAAAGTACAAGAATAGATTAAGAGGACATAAAAAGCTGCACAGTTAAAAACAATTAAAGATAAGAACCATTTAAACCAATACTAAATTAAAACAATGAAATAAAATAATTCAAGCATTTCACATGGTGGTTATGGTTATGTCAAACTAAATCATAAAAATGTATTCTTTGCTAATATGGCTATTTTGTTTGTAGAATTTTAGTTTTTGCTTTTTTTTGTCACGGTTAACAAAATGAAAAACAAAACCTCCTCTGGCTTTGTATGACTCACAGTCATTTATCACAGTGACCACACAGTCGCGGACACAGAGTCCTAACAGACCTTGATACTGAGACTGACCCCGCCTCTTTTCATCTTTCCCTTTACATGATGCCTAGCATTTCACCTTTCCTGTGATGACCCCGTCTGTTGTCCTTTGGTCTCTGTCTGGCTCTATTCTTATAAAAATAAAAATAGTAAAAAAATAAAGTCGGGGAGAAAAAAAAAGAAAACCGTAAAAGATTAATAGCTCCTATTTTTTTCCCCCCCAGTTGGCATGAAAACGTCCTAAATCTTTCATCTAAGTTGACGAAATCTTCAGATGCTGTGAACTGTAAATCAATTGTTGATCAGTCTGTTCCCCTTTTATTTTTTGAGGTGGTTATTAAGGAGTTTTTCCCAAGTGATAAAATGGAAGGAACAATAAATAAACTAACACTTGATGAAGTTAGTTCAGCTCAAATTGTTTGAATTTATTAAGGTCAGTAATTTTAGCACAAAGTAATATATGATTTAAGCACAAGGTACTCAGGTATTTAGGCCAGTTTTTATTGAGCTTGGAAACTAAACATGAGAGTAGAATTAGTATATCTCCTCATCACCAAACTCTGTTCATGCAGCTAACTTGATCTTCATGATTAAGCAGTCAGTGAGGAGGGGTTGGCACACTCGACTAAAGATCAAGAGTCCTTTTAGGTCTCCTTGTCCAGATGCTGTTCTGTTCAAGAGCACGGAGAACATCACCCAATGGACATGCACATCATTTTAGCTAATGTTCTTAAAGTTTGTGACTCAAACCTGACATCATCCATGGCATCCCCCATAAGTTCAAGTAATAGCAATGTGTTAAAACCACATGGGTTTTTTAAAAAAAAAAAACTATATTATTTTCCATCAGAGAATCTCTTATGTATTTGCATTTTTTCTTTTGTATTTGCATTTTTTTCTTTCATATTTGCGTTTTTTTCTTTAGTATTTGCATTTTTTTTTTTCTTTTGTATTTGTGTTTTCACTTTAGCATTTCCATTTTCTTTTTCGTATTTACATTTTCTGTTTTGTATTTGTGTTTTCTCTTTTGCATTCATGTTTTGCACTTCAGGGCCACCGTACTGAAGTCATGGAAGTGTTCATTATTCATGAATTGAAACATGCAGCAATTGTCATTTGACATCATAATAATAAGAATAATACTTTTTATTTATAGGCACCTTTCAGAACACTCAAGGTCACTGTACAATATTGTTAAAATAATAAACAATAAAATGAGACACATACATATAAAAAACACAGCTAAAAATGGTAGCAGATAAATTTGGGTTTATGGATCTGAGTAGACTTGTCTGAATAAGTATGTTTTTAGCTGGGACTTGAAGGTGGTGACAGAGTCTGAGTTTTTAATGTGATCTGAGAGGTGGGGGAGTGGAGCCACTGCACAATCTTGAAGGCTCTGGACCCCATGGTGGTGGGCAGGTGGGCAGGTGGGAGGGTGAGTTGAATGAATGAGGATGACCAAAGACGGGTGGGAATGTGTCTGTGGATGAGGTTGGTGAGGTACTGAGAGGCTAGGTGGTTAATTGCCTTGAAGGTGAGAAGGAGAATTTTATATGAAATGCGGAATTTGACAGGAAGCCAGTGGAGTTGTTTGAGGACAATGTGATTTGACTCATGGAGGGGGTTCTGGTGATGATGTGTGCAGCAGAATTTTGAACCAATTGTAGTTTATGGATAGATTTGTCAGGTAAACCAAATAGGAGGGAGTTGCAGTAGTCTAAATGGGATGTAACCAGGCCATGGACCAGAGTTACAGTATTGTTGAGTGAGAGGGATGGACGGAGACAGGAGATATTGTGAAGGTGGAAATAGGCTGACCGGGTGATATTGTTAATGCATGACTGAAATGAGAGAGTGCTGTCAAGGATGACACCCAGACTCTTAACCTGGGGGGGAGGGAGAAACTGGGGAGTGTTCAATCTGAATGGAGAAGCTGTTTATTTTAGATAGGGTGGATTTGGTGCCAATGAGAAGAATTTCGGTTTTGCTACTGTTTAGTTGGAGGAAGTTGATGGAGAACCAGATTCTGACTTCCTGTAGACAGTTGGAGAGGTATGTGGAAGTGGGTTTGGTTGTCAGGTAGAGGTGGGTGTCATCCGCATAACAGTGGATGTTGAATTTCTGAAATATCTGACCAAGGGGGAGGAGACAGATGATGAATACAAGGGGCCCAAGAACGGAGCAGTCAAACAATGATTGTGCAGCCATCTGGACATACCAAGATGTAACTGGTATCAAAATGAAGCTGATGTTCTGGCACACCTAGCAATACTCATTTTATATGGCTATGATATTTAGTTTCCCCCACAATCACGATTTTCTTAACTGTTGCTTTTTTTCTATAGAGACAAACAAACTGATGTAAAATGTAGATGAGATAATGTACCAAACCAAAGAAAAAAAAAAAAAGAA
>JAPTGZ010000028.1:15857983-15869307 GCA_029814645.1 Fowleria isostigma | reverse complement strand
AACTTAGCAAAGTAATTATTGGCACTTTCCAAGTTGATATTAGTAAGTATGGTAAAAAAAAAAAAAAAATCTAGAAATTACCCTAGGGAATAAGAAATGCAAACAACATGTGTTTTTATCAGGTTTTTCTTGGAGGGGTAGTTAAGGGGATATAGACGTGGTATGTATACTGCTGAACGAAGAACTAACTTTAACTGTGATGAATATTTTCTACATTCTTGCCTTCATTCTTCCAGTTACTAGAGGAGTTCTCATCTGAGATAACTGCACCTTTAAGTTGGTCCTCTTATCTGAGAAAAAATGAACATGACCTTATCGAAATACACTGATATAATCCCTCACCCACGTGCCACACCTCCAGACAGTTTGTTTCTACTGTTGTGTATTGGTGAACATGTCCTCTGCTGTGGATCATAGTGCACTGCATTATTTATTCATAGCGAGGAACGATAGATGTGGCGCAAGCTTCTCCTGAGTATTGTCCATCTGTTAGCTGGCCTACTGTACACACTAATGTAATATGTAAGTCCTCAGGAGGCGTACTAATAGCCATTCATGTGTTAACACTTCACACTATTTATCTGTGTAATAACACTACCGTTAATTATAATTAGTGTCTTGTCGTCTCAGTGTGATTTATCTGTCCCTGCAGAAGTGCAAGACAAACAGTGAGTAAAGTGTGACCTTAGCAGTTTTATTTGATCACCACTATGCTGACAGCAGTTCACCATCTCACAAGACAACCTCTAACATGGGAAAAACTCAGGTCTAATTGCTCCCTATAAGACACTCTATAATCCGTCTCTGAGGACTGCTGTACACATCATTTTACACAAAGCAGCAGATAATTTAATTTCCACCCAGGGAGCTTTCAGCATTAGCCTGTAATAGAAAAGGAAGATTGCTTCCAGATTTCCAACACAAGTGTCTCTGTATCCCTATGATCATAAAATTGGAGCAGCAAAATCAGTTTTCCCCTATTGACTGTTTTTCTTCTCAATAAGAAGAAGGAGGTGATGGTGAAATTGTTTAAACTTCCCCGTGGCAGATTCATAAAACTCAGCGTGGCCTGGATAATGACTCTTAGTTTTAATATTTTTAATTTTTTACATTTTAGATGAATCTTGAGCATAATAAACACAAATTACTTTCAAACTGCACTGCACTCTGATGCCTTTACATTACACTGCTTCCATCTGTCTGTGGATGCTGTAATTTATGTTTCACTAAAAGCCATAAACCCCCCCACCCCACTATAAATTATAAGGAAAAAAAGGTGTTAGACTCAGCTGTCGTTTAATGAATTGCAACAAAGTGGATCAGTTGCAGACAGTTTACATAATCGTTTTCTTTGGTGGGAAGACAATACTCTGTTTCAGTGTGAGGAGCAATGCATCACCAGACTACCCTGCATAGACACATAATAACATGCTTTATCATGTACTGTAATAGTCCACTACTCCAGATACCTCAACACTGCAACATCTGATCATCTCTAGGGAGTGGATCTGTGTGGCTCACCTCCCATCTTCAGCTTAAAAACACACAGCTGCTACAATAGACTGCAGTGTGGAGGGGTGTCTCACTTTGATCTTTAAATACCCTCTAACGTTAAGGCATGCTCATTGGCTTTGACTTTTTTTTTTTTTTTTTTTTTTACAGATGCTAAGTAAGATGCAGACGCTCCCTTAGATCCTCCCTTATGCAGCCATAGCACAGCAGAGAATGCGAGAACACCTATCCTCTCTCTTTTTTATTTTTTTTCCCTCCTCCAACGCCACTACCATCTGTCCCTTTCTTCCATTTCATGTGCTCAGCCAATATCCACACCCCTCTCATAGCAACAGTACGCCGCCGCCCCCCGCGCCTTGCAGTGGATTTTTTTTTCTTCCCCAAGTTCTGCGCTTCGCACCATGCAGACGGTCCCTTGGCCCTGCCTGACGGTTCAGTGTTCCCCCCTCCCCCACCAGCCGTGCTCCTGTTTCACTCAAAGATGGCGTCGGCTCTAGAGCCCCTAGTCTCTGGCTGCATTTTTCGGCTTGTTGTTGTCTCCGTTTCACACGGGTTTGGCACCTTCTCCTCGGCGGCTCGACACGAAATTCCGGTGAGTAGCAGCGGAAGCCAGATCGGAGACAGGAGGGTTTTTTTTACACGGCCCGCTTTACCCGAGCTTCCATCGGAAACCAGAACCGGACCAGCTCTGGCTTTCTGGGGAACCGCGAGAGGTAGAGGGGAGTGAGGGGTACGGAGGGATGATGATCGCGGAGGTGGGTGGGGGGGTACGGAGGGGGGAGCCGAGGCCTAGCTTCTCCGCTCCAGCGGCCTTGTCTTCCCCGTACCGCAGGCTGTAGCGTTACGTGGGAGGGCGGTTGGTGAAGGGAGGAAGTCAGCGAGGTGGAGACCGCTGGTAAGGACGCGTCTAAGCGGGCAGATGATCCGTGCTCATACCGAAGACTGTGTACGAGGCGGTAGAACATGTAATACTGCAGAATGTGCGGCTGTGATATCTTCATTTTTGCACTTGCCCGCTAGCCGAGATGGCCGTCTGCAACTTGCATTGTGCCTTTTAGAAGGCCGCGGTCTCACGTTAATATCTACATGACATTCAAAATAACACAGTTCACTGTTATTTCTCTGTTGTGTGGGTTCGTATTGTCGGAAATATCGGCTGGAGTGGATAAATGTTGTCTTTTATGCCCAGGTGCTAGCTAACCTTTCGTTTCATGCTGTTTACGTTTCGGGTTAGCGAGTAACGTTGGTAACATAATCGTAACGTTAGCTCGTTGGCTAGCTGTTAACGTTAGCTTGCTAAGCAACAGCAGTTAGCGGGAAGGCTTGTTGTCAGATACTTAGCTGCCAATATCATATCAGTGAGAGTAAACAGCACCGCAGGAAACAGTTTGGCAGTGCGGCAACTGCCTGGGCTTTGATTTTTGGTTAGCCTCTCAGCTAATGTTTGCTAACAGTCTATGTTTTGACTGCATCATGTTTACGTTAGCCACGCAGCTAGCCCCATAGTCAGTTTACCAGTGCAGTTATTGGGTTTGTTTACTTTCTCTGCTAACCTCCTCTTTCACCTAATGTATATTATGTCTGTGCCTTGTCAAGTGGTTGCTACAAGTGTGTGTCTTTGTTAGTTTAAATCAAGTTGTGTAGTACATACTGTGTCTTGGCCAGGATGCCTATGGAATCAGAGAGTTGTTATAAAGGGGGGATAAAGGTGTTAAGAGCTGACAAGTGCCAGTGGAGTGGCAGCTCCTGATAACAGTTTTAATGCTTGTCTCTTGTAGATTCACAAATACTTCTGTCCAGAGGGATGATTGGCTTTGTTAATTTTGTGTCTGTGGTGGCACTATAAAATGAGCCACAGTTGTTATGAAAACCTTTGTGAAATAGTCTGCATCTCAGCCACAATAATCTATTTCATATTTCACGTTTAAGGTTGAATATTGCCACAATTATAAGCATTTGCCTGTTGAATGTGAATGTGACTTGTTACTCTGTAATGGTTTTGCTAACCTCTGTCTTTTTTGTCCCTTTATTTTGTGCAGGGTTTGTCAGCTACTGAGGTGTAATAGGCATGAAGGTGATCAGCCCTGGCTGCTCCCTGGGGTGAGATATCTGTTCTGTCCCAGAGCTGAGAAGCCCAGACTGCTGGAAGAGTAAAAGGCAGTGAGAAAGTACAAGTGAAGCAGAAGGAACTTGGATCCTAGTTTTGTGGAAAGTTGTATTTAGCAGATCACTTTTTATTTTATTTCCCTTACCTTCATTGTTTAAACACTAAGTTAATCTCATGGACACTATTATCATATTTCACTGCTCATAGTGAGCATTGGCATGCTTGCTACTGTCAAAAACTGACAGTTTTATTGTCCATAAAACGACATTATTTTTATGACAACCTCCTTCATCTTAAACCTATATTGCATTGTAAGTGTTGTGGGGCTGTCAGTGACTGGTAGACCTGCTTCTCTTTCCTCTCCCCCCTGCTTTCTGCCAAGGACCTTCACCTGGTGGGGGGTAGGTTGACCGGTTTTTACCAGGTGGAGGGTTGGCTTGGGGTTTGTGCTATGGTTAGCTGCTCCCTACCGTGCTGTTCATACTCAGCTTCTGAGGGACTATCTGTGAGACCCCAGGACAAAGGATAGTAAGCAGGTAGAGGGCTAGGAGGAGGAGAAGAGGCGGCGCTACGGCGCAGGCCAAGAGTTTCCTTGGCTTAGAGTCTCTGGTTTTTTTTGTGCGGTCATTGCGGTAGGGCCCCAGAGCCCCCGCACCCCAACAGACCGCAGCCATGGTGAAACTGGCCAACCCAATGTACACACAATGGATCCTAGAGGCCATCAAAAAGGTGAAAAAGCAGAAGCAACGACCATCCGAAGAGCGCATTTGCAATGCGGTTAATATGTCCCATGGCCTGGACCGCAAAACAGTTCTAGAACAGTTAGAACTTAGTGTCAAGGATGGCACCATTCTTAAGGTCACCAACAAAGGTCTCAACTCCTACAAGGATCCTGACAACCCGGGACGTTTGGCTTTGCCCAAGCCCAAAGGTGGCAGCTCTGGAGGAGGTGGTGGAAGTGGAGGCGGAGGTGGAGCCGGTGGCAGCAGCAGTGCTAGTGGAGGTTCTCACTCCCATTCAGGGAAGAAACCGGGACTTGACTGGAACAAGCTTATCAAACGGGCGCTGGAGGGACTTCATGAGCCTGGTGGTTCCAGCTTAAAGAACATTGAACGGTTTCTGAAGTGCCAGGCTGATGTGGCAGCTTACTTGTCTGGCAGTGGGTCTATGGGGCCTGGTCTCTTCCACCAGCAGCTGAGGGTGGCCCTTAAGAGGGCAGTGGCCCATGGACGCGTGGCCAAGCAGGGTCCACTGTTCCAGCTAGTGAGTCGCAGCAGCTCGCAGGATGATGGGACTGGGACGGTGTCTCTGGATTCACTGCCACCTGTCCGCCTGCTGCCCCATGAGAAGGACAAGGTAATGTCTCTGCATATACATACACAAAAACTAACATGTGAAAGTATAGACATCAAAAGTCACAAAGAGATGGCACACAGTACATTATCACATTGATTTGTACTTGTAATTCTGCACACTTCATGGATATGGTAGATCTTTTGGGATTGTTTAAAAACTGCATAAAACACAATTTAGTCTCCTGATTTCTTTTTCGGTGCTGGAAACAATCATGCTTTTATTGGCAAGCAGTTGTTTTGTAGAAACATGTTATGTGTTTATAAAGATGAATGATCGCAGAGCAGCATAGTTTGCTGGCATCAGATGTTTCTGATGAGATTACGCACTGTTTATTATGTTGAAACAGCTACTGTTGATGCTTTGTTGTGCTGTTCCACACCTAGAGTTGTTGTTTACCAAGTGTAAGCATCATCGTCTTCTCCTTTTCAAATTGGTCGCTGCTTACAAAGCTGCAATTTAATCCACCCATGTCAGGTTTTGTCTGTGTGAATGTTTGTAAGTTTCCATCCAGCATATGGTGTTGCGGTTTACACTTATTTTAGAACTAGCTAAGACATGCAAGTCAACAGTTGTAAGACCAGGCAGCTGCCAGAGTGAGCGGCTTTTCTTGTTGCAGTTTTTTGTTTAAGACTTTATCACCACATGTTGTGAGGCTAGTAACATTATTTCAGAGTACATGCAAAATAAATATCTGTAGACATCAGTATGTTGCTTTCTGGCTGGATGTAAGGCCCAGGTGTGTGTTTATTGTGGTCGAGGCTGCAGAACATGCATGATGCTGGGTGGGTGGCTGGTGGGCCCGTTTTGAGGAGGAGGAGGAGGTCAGTGCAGAGAGTCACATGGCTCCCAGCCTCCTGCAGGGAGTGTGGACCAGCTGCAGGGCTGCTCCCTGTCAGGAGCTGTCAGGAGATTGGAGGAAGAAAGAAAGAAAGAAAGAAAGGAATCAAGGGAAGGGAAGGGGAGGAACACAGACAAGAAAGGGAGAGGTGGTCTGTAGTGGTGCCAGAGGAAGAGGCCTGCATGACGCAAGCTACAGGCCTCTGTAACCAGAAGGAGAGGGAGCAGCAGAGACTTAGAGGGAGAAGAAAGCAAGAGAGTCTGAATGAGTTAGAGAGTGAGAGAGAGAGAGAGAGAGAGAGGGAAAGGCAGACATGCAGGCGACAGAGGAGAGAGGGAACACACCCACTTTTGTAACCTGATCAGAGAGAGCAGTCGGCTGCTAACCTCTGCTTCTAAGGGCCAGGACATGAACATACACTAACACACTATCATATGAGCCTGCATGCAAAGGAAGAATCACATCTAGGACACAAACTGGCACAAATTCAAGACCAACATTCCCACACACTTGCAACCATGTAAATATACCCGTTAGAGCTTCACACCTCTGTCAGTCTAGTGGCCCTTGTTGGGTTCATATGTTAGCCAGGTTATCACTAGTTCATAGACGCTGAAGACGCTAGATTTATTGTAACCACTATTTTGACTGCCTCTTGGTTTTTACTGTGGCCCTTGCGTGGGTGTGCACATGCCTGTGCAGGTAAAGAAGCTTCAGTAAACACACTTGACACATACATACACACACACACACACACAGAGTAGGATTAACCTAGAGAGCAGGCTGAAGTCACATGGGGTCTGCCTAACACACTGACCTGGTTGGCTACAGATGGTGCACCTCTTAAGATGACCAGAGATCAGCTTCTCCACTGCTGACTCAGCTACTCATAGGCCCGCTTCGCTGCCTAATTCAACTAAATATAACAAAAAACATAGCAATGTCTGAAGGCATATGTGGAATGATAATATATTTCCACTGGAACTACAGTTAATCAAATTGCAATGTCAGCATGTGCAATTATCTAATAGCAAAAGGCTTTGATTTTGGTAAATAAAGTGTATGTGTGAACATAGTCACCTATTCTCATTGTTATTCACTCTCTGAAGAGCTTTTGAAAAAAAGTGAATAACAGTTTCAATTTAGGTGGTGAAAATTGTACAATATATGGTTACTATCTGTCTGTAGACCTGGTCAAATAACAACCAAAGACCAAGAAAATGATAAACTGGTGGCCAATGAAAATAAACACAACCTCTGTGATACAGTGACATATCCATTTCGGCGACATCGATCTTGATAAACAAGCAAGTAGATTCATGATTTCATTTGTTTATTACAAACTGCATTATTGTTCACAAAAATTGTAGTGTGACTCACTGTTCAGCCCTAATTATATTTTATCAGTTTTTTCAGTACATTCTAACAATGGGAAAAGGTGAATTGTAGTAGCAATTGGCTGTAAATACCACCTTGTTGCATCAGAAAATGTATTCATCTGAGACAATGAATTAAGTGTGTGTACATGAGTTGTTTGTGAGACTCATCGTCAGGCCAGATGGATCATGGTACTGCTGCTGCGGCAGCAGTGAGGAAGTTGACATTTGTGTCTGGCATTCACACAAGCCTGTTTACTTCTTCCCTGCTTCTTATGATGTTGTCTTGATATGTCTCTCCAGAGAATGCCGTCATATTGCGGCTCAATCATGTGTGTTTTGTGCATGACTGTAGTTGTATCCATGATGTATATGTTAGTCTGTACTTGTTCGAGTGGCATATCGATAAAAGAGATAGAATCTCTGCTTGAAAGAGAGAGAGACGAGTGTTGTGTGATCACTCTTTGCCTTTCTAGTGCTTTTCCACTGGCACATCAGTGCCATATTGCTGTGGATGATTGCTACCAGTTATGATTTCTCAAGAAAGGGGGAGGACAGACAGAGTGCGAGCGAGGGTGGGGGGAGGAAAATCAAAACAAATTGGCTAAGCACCGGCTTTGACCCCATTTGTGGGGAGATTTGTGTACTCTACATGCTGCTGTTTGTGTCACACCACTCCATTCAAACGGGATCCCAGACCCTATTTCTGTCTCTGTCTCCCCCCTCTCTCCCTAATAGGGTGCCATTGCCAGGTCAGAAAGGGGGAGGTGAATGGGGGAGTGAAGTCAACCAAGGGTCATGGATATATAGATGGCAAACCTCATTGCCTCCCTTAGCGCCTGTTAGCAGTATGAGGCTATGGCCATTAGGTGGGATGGGCTTGATGCTGAGCCTTTGTGTGTATATTCGTGCGGGTATTACTAGTGAGAGTGTGTGCATGATGTTCATCCTGTCATAATAGGCAAGAGCAATCTCCCTGCCCTGCGATTGCCCTCCTCTCAACAGCTGGAGAGGGGTGAACCAGAGTTCTCGATGGCAATGTGCGGTGTCACGGTGAGGACGTGTGAAAAAAGGGACTTGTGAACAATGTTTTCACAACAAAAATTCCGATTTGTCCACACCGTGGTGATTTCCCTCTAAATGTTCCACTGACCCCAGAACAGATTTGGCTACTGCTAGCATCATGCTAATGGTTCCTTTGCTGCTGGTAGACGTTACTTGCCAATGTGGACGTATTTATCCACTGTAATTCATTGCACAGATTGAGTTAACCCCAACCGGTCTCCCTTACCTTACATACATTACCCCTGCTTATGTTTGCTCAAGGTGAAAACGGCTCTGCAATCCTCACTGAGGACTATGAATACAAAATGCCCCCAGACATCGATTATATGCCTTGGATGCAACTTCCCTCTTCATCTTTCTCTCTCTCTCTCTCTCTCTCCTGTCCTCTGCCGCTACATCATGCCATGTAGTGAGAGGAAAGGAGTTTGTATGTGCTGGACGGATGTAAATATTT
Source organism: Fowleria isostigma (assembly GCA_029814645.1). Lineage (NCBI taxonomy): Eukaryota > Metazoa > Chordata > Actinopteri > Kurtiformes > Apogonidae > Fowleria > Fowleria isostigma. The sequence continues at coordinate 15,860,599 of JAPTGZ010000028.1, read as the reverse complement.
CTCAGGGTTAGGACAACACCACAGGAATGCGGGGAAATGACATAGTTTATTTCCATGAATTGGCCTTAAGACTATTGTTACATTTTCTTGAATTTCAGATTTAGGATTGGTCCTTTTTGGAAGGAGGTTACACTTGCACAGATTCTTTATTTCTGCCTCAGGTTCCTTGACAGGCGCACATAGTTTCTAGGAGACTTGGTCTTGCTTGACCTAATGCTGATGCTTTAAGATGAAAAGGCTCGTTCCCTTCTTTGTTGGCGCTAGCTACAAGTTCTTTCTGCAGACAATTAACACAGGTGTGCTCCATTTTTTTTTTTTTTTACATTTAGCCTTAAAGTTCAGTAGAGAAATAAGAAATCTGTTTGGCATCTTTACTTTCTCACATATCTTTGTAGCTGCATGGCAAGGTGAGACACTCCAGGTGAACACAGTAACATTTTTAAATACTAGATATCACCATGAAACTTCCTCAGTTGGTTCACAAGCATGAAAAAAGTGTTAAAAGTGTTTGAAATTTGGATGTTAAATTATGCCAATTGGGTATTATCTCATTAAATATGTGTGATTTTGCATATATTTTTGGTAGATAGATTGGAACACATAAATTCAGGTGCAAAAATCTTTTCATTTTTTTTTTTTACACACAAGATGAAAAAAAATATACAGAGGGATTTCAGGATATCTGCTTTCATTACCTAGGAAATCAAAATATACTGTCCATAGCCTAAAAAAAAAAAAAAGATTTTTTTATTAAAATGTCACATAAATCAGGCCAGAAATGATTTATTATAAAGTCCCTCTGTAAATATTTTCAGAATACTGCTAAGTGTATAAGTGTACAGTTTGGTCTACATAGGTGATACCGGCCATGACAGACTTCAGTGAACAAACAAAACTCGGCCTGATGCGTTGGAATGCCAAATTCTTGGTAAATTCAGGAGAAACTTGCTGCCACAAGTAAACACACTGTAATAAACTAAACTTCTTAATGTATATTTTTTTTTATTGTTTTCTCTGTAACAGTTTGAAAGAATACACACTGTGAAGCATAAACTAGCCCAAAATCTCAAAATTGACCACTGCATGAAAAAATATTGTTTTTGCCTGCCGTGTCTCGCCTTAATATCATCCCTTATTGTTAGCCCTCTGCCACCTCAGGACAGTTCAGGTGTTTATCTGCCATGTAGTGAAAAAAATCAATCAGAATATTACACAAAAAAAAAATGCCCCTGAATAACTGAAAAGACTGGCCGTGGTGTCTTATATACAGGCATACTGTTTGTGTTTGTATTGTTGTTTTCTGGTGAATGTCTTCTCATTTATCTCTGCTGGCAACAGAGGAACAACCAGGAGCAGAAGCAGCTGGCCTGTAGTCTATAGAAACAGCATTAGCAGTGGTGTCTGTGTCCAGGGGGAGCACTTACCTCGAGCTCACCAGTGACTGTGATGTGAATGGCATTTGGCATGGGAAGTGTAGCTGTGAGGCCTTGCGTATGGCTAACCTCGCCACCCTACAAATCGAGCCAATGTGTTGAGCAGCTGTGGAAGTGACGGCTGGAGCAGGGCCAGGCCGTTCCGTTTGATGCAGTGATTTAGGTTTGTGCACCCTGGCTAACCTCGACTTTTAATGGAAGGTGATGTTTGGCCCAAGCAAGGGCACTTTGGCACAAGACAGGAACAGCTACAGGTGGGCATATGTCCTCGGAAAATTTAGACAGGCTTTGGTATTTCAAGGGTTCATTTCGACGCCACACGGGTTGCAGTTTTGTAGTCGGTTCTTCCACCTGTCAAGATATCGTGGACGTTGTTGTGCTCTTACGTGTGTTTTAATATCACTAGGGCTGTTGAAATTCTATTCTATTCTATTTGAAGAGTAAGTGTCATACAAATAATTGTGATGGATGAATTTTGAGCTTATTTTTTGGCCCTATTATAGCCCTAATAATGGTTCAGTAACACATTTAAACCTTATGAAGAAGAGCAATCTATTGCATTGAACACTGGAACGAATAGATAGGTGGCATTTCTATTTTTTGTGTGTTTTAAATAAAAGTAATTGCACAGAGCAGATAATAACTAACAATTAAAGCACTAATAATTAAAATATAAAAATACTCTGTAAAACAGGCTGTAACCTTGTCATTGATGATTCAGTTTTATATTGTCACAACACACGATTATATCAGGTCAAGTAACTGAAAACAGGGTTCCTACGCAACTATGGAAAAGTATGAAATTTGATTTTATAAATTTCCAGGTCTGGAAAAGTATTGAAAATGGAAAGTAATATACGGAAAAATATTTATGTTTCCAAGGCTGTTAACACTGTTATAGTTTCTAAAACATGGCATTTTGAATATCTAAAAAAATAAATTGATCAATCTGTTTTTTTTTAAGGTGCTTGCTGGTGCAACTAAAATGTTTTTGTGAGAGTATGTAGAGTAGGTGATGCATCCCAGAAAATATTTGGGCAACTAGACAAGTTGAATGTCCAGCTCTCTGCTCTTATCCTCCTCCAACTCATTTTAAGCCCCGCCCCCACCCAGGTTTCATCATGTTTCACTACTGCTTCGAAGGACAGGTGATGTCCACACACTATTTATGAGTGAGCTGTTC